>JAZAYU010000092.1:1761502-2361502 GCA_038501625.1 Corbicula japonica | reverse complement strand
TACTTCTTGTATGGTGTTGAGCAATGCCTTCATTAATGGTCGTTCGGGGAATAAATATTCAACGACTGGTTATCAGATGAAAGGCTTAAGAGGGCACAATTCTGGTCACGGCGGATATCACGGTGGTTCATACTCAGGGTATCTATCTGAAACAAGCGGTTACGGGGGCAATAACTTTGGACATGAACCACAGTCCGGGAAACACGGCGACCGCAATTCTGGAGGCGGGTACGCGAATGGAGAATACGGCGGCAACAGTTTCGGATATGGTTCTGAGTTCGGCAAATCAAGAAATGGGTACGAGTCAGGACAAAACGGTCTTCCTAACAAAGGACATGGTTCTGGTATGAAAAACCACGGTAGTAGCAATGAGGGTTATGGATCCGAACCTAGAAATCTTGGAGAATATAGTTCTAATGAAGAATCTACATCTGGACGATCCGGCGACCACAGGTCTGCTGGCCATGGACCAACCTCCAAAACCTACGGCGGTTACAGATCGGGACATGAGTCTGAATCGGGACAATATGCCAGTCAGTACATGAAACATGGGTCAGAAATGGGAACTTACGGTGGGGGGAAAGCTGGACATGGTTCTGAGTCTGGGCAATATAGAGGTGACAATCCGGGATACGGATCCGACCCAAGAGTTAGCTCAGAGGAAGGACAATATAACGGGCACAACTCTATGCCAAGCTCTGAAATAAGACATAACGGAGGTTACAAATCTGGTCGTGGTTCAGATTTAGGCCAAAACGGTGGTTATAAGCATGGGCAGATGTCAGAAATAAGACAACACGGTGAGGAAGGACAATATAACGGGCACAACTATGGACATAGTTCTGAAATAAGGCATAACGGCGGTTACAACTCTGGTCGTGGTTCAGATTTAGGACAATACGGCAGTTATAAGCCAGGGATGATGTCAGAAGCAGGACAAAACGGTGAGGAAGGACAATACAACGGGCATAACTCCGGGCATAGTTCTGAAATAAGACATAACGGAGGTTACAGCTCTGGTCGTGGTTCAGATTTAGGTCAAAACGGTGGATATAAACAAGGGTTGATGTCGGAAGCAGGTCAAAACGGTGAGGAAGGACAATACACTGGGATATCTTCTGAGCGTGGACATAGTGAAGGTTACAATTCTGGTCATGGTACAGAGCAAGGGCATTTCGGTGGCTTCAACACTGGACATAATAAAGGATACAATTCTGGTCATGGATGGTAGAGAGCAAGGGCATTTCGGTGGCTGGTCATAGTATGCATTCAAGACAAAACAGCGGTTACAAATCTTGGGATGGTTCGGTTTAGACGATACGTTCTACCTCAATAATAAATAGATGTGTATCAATTATTTATGCAATCGTACACCTTCGTTATTGTCAGGTTAGTTTGTTGTTGTTGTTTCAGGACGTAAAATAAAGGTTATTTCTGCCTATTGGAATGTTTGGTGAATTCTATGAAATTATTCCTATGGCCCGAATGGAACCAACATCAATAGGTCATGGCTTTAATGTGATCCGGCAATTATGCTACTTGTCTTTCTAAGACAAACCGTACATTGGCACTCAAAAATAATTCAAAATTGCATTATTGTTGTTGTTTTTGTTGTTCTTTTTTTTTGAAAAATCAACATAAATTTCTTTTTTTTCCTATCGAGCTGAAAAGTTAATTCAATTAGTGAATAAGAACATGAATATGTAAACATGCTGTACCGCTAATATCGCTATTCGTAAAACACAGTAGTCACGCAGATAGCATGAAGGATATTTAATGTCTATCTGACAGAAAAAATACTTACACTTAATCTCACTAAAGCCAGATCTAACAAAATATTTGATACGATGACGGCCCGCAAATACCGTATTAGCTAGTGTGGATTTCCCCGGCAACTATTTTAAGAAACTGTCAACACCGGAAGCATGATATGTTACGCTATAGCCAAGGGTCAAATTGATCTGAAGATGTCATTTCAGTGGAGATGAATGCAGTGCTATATCAAATACAAAGATCTTCAGTACAATATGTCTTACGCGGATTGTCAACACTTTCCATGGTTTAAACCACTGTGGATAAATGGATACGATATACAACACTAAGACATTTACGTCGCCAATCATTTACTGTTGCGATTTTATAAGCGACAATCTGATTGGTTCGTAGGGTTTTTGATAAAAGCACGTTTATGTGACTCGTCGCCAGATCCTGATAGCACGGCGGTTTTCAGGAAATGATTTTAATCAGATTGTACATTTACCTTAACATGCTCAAGGTTCAGGCTAAAAAGGTTATAAAACTGAGAATGGAAACCAGTCTCAAATCTCGGATCTGATTGGCTGAAATACATGTAGCGACAAGTCCAGAGACCGGTTCTTAACTCAGATTTATAATCTTCAGCACAGGTTCCAGCAAAAAAATGGTTTTTAACTAATGATTTTATTTTTCTTTAAAAATGAAAACTGGCCCCAGTATCGCAAAACAATTAATTATTTGAGTTGGATTTTAACCTCAAATCAAAGTGTTCATTTCAAAATACTAAAGATACATGGCATACGTGTTTGATTTAGGTTTTAAGAATAAGTTCAACTTATTAAATATTTTCTTGTTTTAAATGCAATTTCGAGACTTTGTTGCTGATTTATCCTAATTGAATATTTCCATAAATCGGTTTGAATAGAAACTCAAACATTTGAGTACCTACTCCAAAAGATTTTCTATAATGATAACTTTGTGGGAACAGAAAAGAAAATGATCTATGAAAATCAGGAATAGGCAAATTCAGAAAACGCTGCCTCCCGAAATTTCAATGTAACCTAAAATCGCTTATTTTATTTGTATATTTTTTTTTAATTTTTGTCGTATTTGGTGGCTTTAATCCATTTAATTAATAAGGTAGAATTGTTTGTGTCGTCTGTCGGTCGTAAAATGTCTTTAAAGGTCGTTGAGCATGATACATCTTTAAATAGATTAATTAATGTTACAAATAGAGTTACTTTGCCTAATGTCGACAGCTCCCTATTAACGACACCTGCGAAATTTACCTGTTCAAATTGACATTCTCTATGCATTTTCACATGAAATAAATAATTATGTTAATGTCGTTATTGGTGACTTCAGCTTCTGCCATTTCGAACATTTTTCTGCGTCGTTTGAGAGCAATATATTTAATATTTCAAAAAAGGTATATGCAGCTTTTCATATGAATATTTTTTTAAACATCTTAGTTGTGTACCAATATGGAATTTATTAATCTATGTTTAGATAAAAAATGGGTCGCGCTCAACCACGGGCTACGAGGCGTGGACAGTAGTAATTACCACACATGCACTGATACATGTAGGTGTGACATATATGTCTAGAATGACCTTCAAAGGCACTTCAGCAAAAACAAAACTGTCAATCTAACACCATTTCTGTCATCACATCCACAAATCTTCCGTACGTCATCGAATAAAATCCTAATCTAAAGAAATCTCGATGAAGATAAGTTTGTAAGGTTATAGTGACCATATTTAAATGAACCCATGTTTAACTAACACATGCATAATGACCATGATGTGATTTTGTTCTGTTTTCTTTCGCGGAATATAACTAAAGGCTTTGAAATTGATCCCTTCTACTTCTTCTTGATGAACAATTTGAAACTGTAAACTAACGTTTCACGAAAATTTTCTTCATATTAAACTGTAAACTAACGTTTCTCGAGAAATGTATTCATATTAAACTGTAAACTAACGTTTCTCGAGAATCGTCTTCATATTAAACTGTAAACTAAAGTTTCTCGAGAATTGTCTTCATATTAAACTGTAAACTAACGTTTCACGAGAATTGTCTTCATATTAAACTGTAAACTAACGTTTCTCGAGAATTGTCTTCATATTAAACTGTAAACTAAAGTTTCTCGAGAATTGTCATCATATTAAACTGTAAACTAACGTTTCACGAGAATTGTCTTCATATTAAATTGTAAACTAAAGTTTCTCGAGAATTGTCTTCATATTAAACTGTAAACTAACGTTTCACGAGAATTGTCTTCATATTAAACTGTAAACTAACGTTTCTCGAGAATCGTCTTCATATTAAACTCTAAACTAACGTTTTTCGAGAATTGTCTTCATATTAAACTGTAAACTAACGTTTCTCGAGAATTGTCTTCATATTTCAACGTTATAAGAGTGTTACCCCTTGCAGGATATTTTTATTTCATAATTATATTTATAATTTGTTGGTTCACACTACGATATTTATTGATGTTGAATGAAACTATAATCTGCTCTCCCTAGTATCATGTACATTGCACCTATTGACTTTTCCTAGGTTACTACATGTATGTCTGAGAAAAATAAAGATGCTATCTGTTCTGTGCTGGAAATAAGTCACCGCATTTCGTATGAACATTAATTAAGGAATGATTGAAATATGATTTATAATTAACAGTGGACTATAAAGTGGCAAACGTGAGTTGTAAAACTGGCCACACCAATAATATACTTCAAGAAATTAGAAACGCAACTTCTTAAAACAAAATATGCATTTCATGTTTAAAGAAGTTGCGTTTCTAATTTCTTCAAATACATATTATTTAGTAAAAGAAATTAAAAACGCAGCTTCTTTAATCACGAAACATATTTTGTGTTTAAAGAAGTTGCGTTTCTAATTTTTTAAGTATATTTTGATACCACCAATATTATACATGTACCACATATATATTGAAACAATTATTTGAGAAACGTTATTAAGTTGTAAGATATCAATTGACGAAAAATGATCTTTGAATGCCCCGAACACGACAATATGAAAGTATTGCAGGCTCGATTTGATTGAGCCCGTTCATGGGCAGAAAATCAACAATTTATACATAGAACTTAGAACTGCATTTACAACTCTGGGAGATAACTATAGCGGTGTAGTATGATTGCAATACTCGGTAGCGCTTAATTGTGTCCAGTTTATAAAGTTGAAAACAATCAGATTATTCTAACCTTATGAAATAAAATAAAGAAATAACTCTATGTTGTTTACACACTTTGACTAAATAATATTATTTTACAGCGAAAATGTCGTCTGCTAAACTTAAACGGGGTGGATACGTTGACAACCTATTATGACGTTAAAATTTAAATACTGTCCAAATCTCTTGAAATTTAATCAGAATTAAGTGTTAGGAGCGCTTGATTGAAACATGAAAAAAATTCCACTTGCCGACGACGGTTATTTTATGCGATACTGCTACAAAGTAACAACTGGATGATCTTATTGTGAGTTGCAAATAAACGCAACAGGTTGGAATCGAGGCTAATGCAACCTGCTCTAATACCGTGTACTGGTTAAAGTAGATGCCGACATACTCTGGTAATGAAGTTCGAACCCGTGGCGGCTATTAAGACAATGTCTTGTTCACAGCAATACAGCAGCCCTATGTACCCACCCTTCTTATGCGCGCAACAAAATAACAACAAAGAATTATATGATGGGAAAAGGCCGAGATATTTTATTTAAAAAACCGTTAACTTGGCGCATATACACACTTATGATAATAATTTTATAAAATAATTTTATATAAATTTTAGGGGAAACTTACTCACAAAAACATTGTTTTTGGACTAAGTTAAATGTTTTAATGCACATATATTCTGTGTGTTGAAGGGCTAATAAATATACTTTTAACAAAAAAAAACTATACATGGGGTACTCATGGTTATAACGTCACATTGGATCAAATAGGGCAATGTAACTGTTATATGAAACTTGGAAGCATTACCTGTGATTTTGTAGTAGCGTCGGTAACGCGTTTCTTAAAAATGAAGGTCAAACTTGAGATGAAAACACATAGGGGTCGATTTCACAAGGGAAGCACGTCTCAGTCATTAACATTGTTGATTCGATGAATTATGCGTTATCGACTACCATGCTCTTCCCACATATGATATATGATTTTGGTTGTGCAAAACCGCCGGCCAAGCAAAACTTGAACGCAGTCCTGGGCAAAAAGAAGGTCGACGCGCAAGAATAGGTGCTCTATCTTGCCTCTAAGGCGATTAGCGTCTACTAAAAGAATAAAATTTGACCAACTAAACAGTCTATTTAAGAGTGTGTCGTAAAGAACACATAAAAACGTTAGTTTCTTAGTAAATTGAAATTGAAATTTCCGTTACGCAAAGAAAAAGGAAGAGCCTTTAACACGTTTTCCTATTGGCTATTTTCAATTTTGTCAGGTGGATTTTATTGTTTCTTTCAAATAAAGATATTTTAAATTTGTCAGCAAAAAATCCCGAATATAATAGGCCGGTGGCCAGGAATATGTTTGCTCCCCCCCCCCCCCCTTAGGGAATTTTGTAGACATGATTTTTCTGAAAGCCTGTTATGTCCTGGATATTTTGCAGTTTGTTTGCACTCTGGCGAGTGGGGCATAAGGGTGTTACGGAGGTTTTAATATGTTACCCCTAAAATTTGTAGAAAAAATATATGGATTTTGAATCTTAAATTCTGCTCTATTCCAGATACGATTTAATAAAACTTGTATTTTTATATAAGGATGAAGTATTATCTGTTGATTGATGTAGTTTTCATTTCAAAATATTTGCACTTAAATAACATATTTAGTGTATAACATACATAACCCTAAAAAGATGAAATTTAAGCCAGAAACTTACCTGTACGATTTTTATTTGTAATCAAACTTAGGCAATAATACATGTTTTTGAAAGCTGCATGATCAAACAATATAAAACAGTGTGATTTTATAAAAATCACACTGGCAATTGTAATAATTTTTCCATAATCTTATATGTTACCATATCGCTAATTCAAACATTATATTCATGTTTTGGGATAAACAAGCATATACTATAGAGTTTAATTAAATTATTGAGCTTTATAAATGTAAGTGTTCTTGAAACTTGCATGACTTCAAATTTTCAACATACATAACATATGTTACTTATTAAAATAAGGCTTATTTCCTTGTTTTTATTTATTTTTAATGGTGTTAGCTGATATCTATTTGAAGAAATTAACTATGTGTGCTCTGTGCAATGTCCTGATGTTTGTTAGCCCTGTGTAGATTTCTTATTACATTCACAGACGTTTTTTGTAACTAATATTAATGATTGAATGAAGTATTTTCTCTAAAACTGATATAGTTGTACAAAGAACTGATTACATTTACAAAACTGTATCACGACTATGCAATCATTTTAGATTAAACTGTAAAATAATAATAGTAAGAAGTTTCTTGTGTATACTATGTTATGTTATGTTATGTGGTTAAAATGTTAAAGTGTTTAAGCTTATCCATTTTAAACCTTCAAATCTCCGTAACATATAATTCCGAAGTTACAATATTGACAAAGTACAATGCATTTATGAATTAAATTCTAAAAAAAAATTAGAATTGGTTCCAAAAAAGTAAAAATACAAGTGACAAAAATATTGCTTTGAAAAGTGTTACAAACAAACATTATTAAAACTAATTATATGTTACCTAATTATTTAAATAATGTTTTTCAGAAAGATCACTTAGAATAAAGAAAATAAATTTCAAAAACCGTGTTTTACCCGGTAGTTTGTATCTAGATTACCGTAGAGTCATTCATAATGTGAATATGAACTTTCTATAAACTATATTTACTAAAAACAAGGTTGAAAGCACCAGTTCTGGTCTTTTAGAGCAATAATAACTGACATTGCTGTTAAATAAAACATTTGAAATAAGAAAAATAAATTGTCCTAAATGAAACATTATGTTTTCCATTGTTCAAAGAATGCTTAAGAATATGTTAAGAATTCCGTAAGATCTTTGTAGAATGTTATTTTTCTTAAAGACAAACAAGTGTTAAAGAGAAACATCCTTATCTGAAAGACAATCTGTGTAATGCAGGTGATGATAAGGTTAATTACTTGTAAATAGTCCACCGGATGTTCCTACTCGGGCTAGTCAAGTAATGGCTGACACTAAATAGTCCCATTTTTTGCATTTTGGGGGCATTAATTGACAAGTATGGGCTGAAAGGGACATGTTTAGTAAATGGCATGCTTTTACTGACACACTGAAACCAAATTTATGTTTAGAAATGCAATCTATGAAAAAAGGCCCCGGTTTTAAGACGGCATATGTAAAACAGTTTTGAAGTTCACACCGTAGTGAAAAAAACAGACCACCGGATTCAAGATGGCAAATCTCTGTTAATTGATACATGACCCCTACTTTTCTTGCTGGAAATGGATAATACAAACACTTAGCTTTAAAAGCATGTAAGTTAACCCCTTGGGAAATGGTACCAGCTATGATTGCCAGCATGTTGAAGCATGTCATGTTTACTATAGCTTATATAGGGAAATCTATTTACAGGTCTTACACCTATAAGAAGTACAAGTGGAGGGCAGAATTTGAATATTTATATTGTCTGCAATGTTATTTTCCACTAAAATTGTGTGCTGACCAATTTTAAGCAAACTTGAAAGTCAAAAATCAGTATAACTGTGTTACAGGAGGCAACATTAGGTTTTAATTAGGTTTGGGGCCTTTTTTAACTGTTTTGCCTTAAAAATGCCACAATTGATACCCTGTGTGGCCCATTTTGCATGTGTCAGCTCAAAAAGTGAGTTGCTTTTATTAGTTGAGATGTTTTACTATTATCCATAACCATGTTTTTGAGAAATTTGATGATTTTCAATTTTTATTAGAAAGAAATGAATTCTTAGGTTTAGGCGCTTGGCCGCAAACGCGTACCAGAATAGGTGGTGTTGGAAAATTCCTCATATTGAGTTCATTTTTGCTAACTGAATGCTGAAACTTGGTAGATATATTGCAAACATCATATTATTGAATAAAAACAGAAAATATAAGATATTGAAAAACACAAGTTTTCTTATAGGTTAATTACTTGTAAATAGTCCACCGGATGTTCCTACTCGGGCTAGTCAAGTAATGGCTGACACTAAATAGTCCCATTATTTTGCATTTTGGGGGCATTAATTGACAAGTATGGGCTGAAAGGGACATGTTTAGTAAATGGCATGCTTTTACTGACACACTGAAACCAAATTTATGTTTAGAAATGCAATCTATGAAAAAAGCCCCCGGTTTTAAGACGGCATATGTAAAACAGTTTTGAAGTTCACACCGTAGTGAAAAAAACAAACCACCGGATTCAAGATGGCAAATCTCTGTTAATTGATACATGACCCCTACTTTTCTTGCTGGAAATGGATAATACAAACACTTAGCTTTAAAAGCATGTAAGTTAACCCCTTGGGAAATGGTACCAGCTATGATTGCCAGCATGTTGAAGCATGTCATGTTTACTATAGCTTATATAGGGAAATCTATTTACAGGTCTTACACCATAAGCTAATAGACAAGTTAACGTTGACTTATGTATAATAATTTTTTTAGGTAAACATTCTTTTACTCGAGTCAAAAAAATTGCTATATAATGCTCATGCTGTTTCAATGTTTTACAAATTCTACACCGAACCTTAGTACCGGTATTTTAGATAAAAAAAACTACTTTTAAAAACATTTCGAGCATCAGATAATTTAATCAGCTTATTTGTGTAGTTTAAATGAAGTAGCTTTGAAATTTGTTATAGATCAACTTTAACATAATATAATATTATATAAAAATATTTATCAAAATGTTAATTAACTGATCATTTGCAGTTTCTTTCTTTTCTTTTCTTATTAATTTTGCTGATTATTAAAGTAAAAATTGGTAACATATTATAGGATGACTAAAAACATAAATAGAACAATAAAATGATAAAAAAAATGTTAATTTTGTTTATTCTTTCTTTTCTACATTTTGTAAGAACCAATCGAGAGTATCTGGACTTAGCTTTAGACTGGATGCAACAGCCCATGATTAATGCAAACGTAAGCTGTATTACAATGTTGTCACTGAGCCATATTGATAGGTTTATTGTTAATTTGAAAAGATTTAAAATAGGACGAACTTGAACCATCTACATCATACAAATTTATTTCAAGACATATTCAGCAGTACACAGATCATTAACCTCTAAAGTTTAACTAAATTTAAATTAAAAATTCATTACTGTTTAATATCACCAGCATCAATACCTTAATTTCCTTTTGTAACATAATTCTTAATATATATTACCTATTTTAATACAGATACATAAAGTGCAGGAAGGTTGGTAACTAAAATACGTTTTTGGGGGTAACATATTTAAAAATTGTGATTTATGATATGGTATTTATTTTTATTATGATATAAAGCTAACTAATCTTTAAAACTCATGAAGAAATGTATTTAAAACAAAAACAATTACACCAAAACTTCAAATTTATTAACCATAGGCATAAGTATATGATATAGCATAATACTGAAGTCACATATAACTTAAGTTAAAGATAATATTAACAAAGTGTTTAACACAGTTTACCTTTAAATCACACAATATGTCTTTCAGAGTTTATTTCTTTATAATTTAGTTTACATGTATTTATAAATATTTTATTTGCTATCTTTGAGATGTTTTTTCCATTGTTTGTTTTCAGATATTTTGGTTGGTTGGAATTTACAAATATATGTATTTATTTACATACATTAAACAAGAAGTGTGTCTCAATGTGACTTTATTACATTAAAATACTGCATTCTTATTTATATTAATGAATTAAGCAAATAAAACAGAAATTACTTGCTAATGTAAGTAAGAAATGTTTCATACAACTTTTTAAACTAGGTTTTGATGTTAAGTAACATACACATGTATCTTAATGACTATTTATAGACCTATACCTTAGGTTGCAGATGTTTTATTGCATTTAAAATTAAAAAAACACCACCTTCCTGGGAAAAAAAATAGGTTTATTTCAGAACTTTTATAATTGCCAATTATTTCTTCAACGCATAAAATTTTCTCAAAGGTCACATATTCAAACAGGCGTTACGGTAAAACGCCCCACTCGCCAGAAAGCAAACACATTGCAAAATGCGAAGAATGGGATAGGCTTTCAGAAAAACATACCCTTCAAAATTCCCCCAGGGGGAGAGGGTCTATTGGCAGCTCAAGGTCTAATACATTTATGGCATGTTTTCCCATTTTCTTTTCTTTCGGTAACATATTTCAATATAGCGTTATGGGCTTATGTCCCAATGTATATCACTGTATTACATTTGTCCTGAATTCTCATTTAACTTACTATATTTTACTTATAAGCACACATTACTTGCTACTGCACGTAAGAAATGTTTCATACATCTTATTTTACTAGGTTTCTATGTTAAGTAACATAACTTAATCACTATTTTAGAGCAATACCTTAGGTTACAGATGTTTTATTGCATATGAATGTAGTTTAGAGCTTCCTGGTGTAGAATAAATAGGTTTATTTTAGAACTTTTACAATTGTCAAATATTTCATTCTTACACAAACTTTTTTTCAAAGGTAACATATTCAAACAGGCGTTACGGAAAAACGCCCCCGCTCGCCAGAGTGCAAACAACTTGCAAAATGCGTAGAATGGTATAGGCTTTCAGAAAAACATACCCTTCAAAATTCCCTTGGGGGGGAGGGGGGTCTATTGGCAGCTCAAGGTCTATAAGTTATCCGAATTTGCAATTTTGCATCAATGCAAATGTTGCGATACCAAATAGTTTCAATTTACACTGTAAAAGTTGCGGTAAAATTGGTAACTTTCTATTGACGGCCAGTGCCCAAGGTAATGAAGCTGAGCATAGAAACCAGTCTTAAAACTGGTCGCCATTTCAGCCAATCAGATGCTTGAGATTTGAGACTGGTTTCCATACACAGCTTTATAACCTTCAGCCCAGTATATTTATTACAACATTTAGTCCGTCAGATACGTTTTGGTCAACAAACTAGGTAAATTGTGACAGGCTGAGTTACTGGTTATAAGAAACAATTAATTTTGTGAGAGACAGAGATTACGACAAAATGGACATGACCTCCGACATCCCTTGAAAACCTACAATAAATCATGAATCTATACTAAAATATTTCTATAAATGCACTCCATGACACTGAATAACATTTACGTTTGTCTAAAACTAAGAACATATGTTTATTCAAATATTACGTCATATTGTCATTTTTGTGCATAATTCATCACCTAGTGTATATTAAAATGAATGACTTGCACACATTATGTGTAAATGTGTGCGTGTAAGTCTGGTTTGCTTTTCAATTTGTTATTGAACGCAGATACCTTGTAAATGGTTAATCAAAACAAATAGAATACGAATGGAAGGAAGAGGCTAATAAAAGGTCAGTAAATTTGAAGTTACACTATGTACCGTTTATCTCAAAATTATAACACTCAATTAAAAAGTGAAATTTTCCACAGGGTTACAATGCCGCAACTGCTTTTTAAATTAAAATGTAAAAAATCCATTTTATGTTATATTTACTAAACTATTAAATATGTAGTGTTGAACGTTTATTATAAGGGATATTATTCATTCATCCTTAATTAAATAACGTTTTATAAGAACCTGTTTTGATTATTACTATACTCGTGGACAAAAGTCTTGTCGGGTACGTTTTTCCATAATATCTTTAATTCGCGCGAATTTTTACACTCACTTTCATAAATTTGGTATCGATGGAAATAGGACATTAATATGCATTCAATGAAAAAAAAAAGAAATTTGAGCCAGTACTGCCAGTAGAGTAATGTGTTGAAACTTGTAGACCGGACGAGATTTTTGTTTATTAGCATGTTATTATTCGTATTAATAAATCAAGAAATACATAAGACATTCAAGTAAACCTATTAATTAATTTTGAGATATTAAAGATTTATTCCTCTTTTCAAAATTGGCCCAACGATTTCAAACAGAAGGGACATAATTTATTATACACGCACAACCGGGACAACACTAGTTTATGTTTTCTGATAATAAAGGGAACTACAATTTTCGGACAAACAAGATTAAATTTCTAGTTTGCATCATTTTACGTTTGAATGTTGATAACATTTCTTGTCTTTCGTGCGAGTACTTATAATGAATTTAGTTTACTCCCCACCCTTGATATTTTCTTTTTCAAAATAATGTTAATTTCTATCACATTGTATGACTTTCTGTTCTATTTCACTATTTCATCAGTTGTATATTTAGAGCACAATGAAGAGTTTAGTATTATTGACTGCTGTCGGAGTTTTGAGCTACGCCTTCCCTCAAGGTCAACATGGCAGACCACATTCTGAAATAAGTGACAACGGCGGTCAGAGGTTACAGCATGATTACAGCGGCAACGAATCTGGAGAATACGGTGGTTACAGTTCGGTCCAAAATCACAACAAAGGCTATGAAGAAGATGGCAGTTCTAGATATAACGTAAACATTTCCGGTCCTGTTTCCGAGTCGGGACAATATGGCGATCACTTTTCCGGGCATGGTGCTGAATCAGGACAATATGGCGATCACTTTTCCGGGCACGGTGCTGAATCAGAACAATATGTTGATCACTTTTCCGGGCACGGTGCTGGATCAGTACAATATGGCGACCACATTTCCGGGCACGGTGCTGAATCAGAACAATATGGAGATCACATTTCCGGTCACGGTGCTGAATCAGGCCAATATGGTGATTACATTTCCAGCCACGGTGCTGAATCAGGACAATATGGCGATCACATTTCCGGGCACGGTACTGAATCAGGCCAATATGGTGATTACATTTCCGGTCACGGTGCTGAATCAGGACAATATGGCGACCACATTTCCGGGCACGGTACTGAATCAGGCCAATTTGGTGATTACATTTCTGGGCACGGTGCTGAACCAGGGCAATATCGCGATCACATTTCCGGGCACGGTACTGAATCAGGCCAATATGGCGATCACATTTCCGGCCACGGTGCTGAATCAGTACAATATGGCGATCACATTTCCGGTCACGGTGCTGAATCAGGACAATATGGGGATTACATTTCCGGCCACGGTGCTGAATCAGCACAATATGGGGATTACATCTCCGGGCAAAGTGCTGAACCAGGACAATATGGCGATGCCAGTCAAAATACCGGGCACAGTCAAGAGTTAGAGCAATATATCAGAAGCGGTTCTGAGCATCGTTTGATATCCGGACAACACGGCGACTACAGTTTTGGACATAGGTCAGTGTCAGAGCAGAACGGCGGTACCAATTATGGAAACGGCAATGAATTAGGAATATACGGCGGCGTTGCAGGACAAAATATGGATAACAATGTAGAGTATATCAACGGATTGGAAGGACATGGCGATAGCCAATATTTACAATACGGCATTAATGATACCGGATACGGTCCCGAGTCATACAGCGATCCCAGTCCCAGGCATGGACCCGTGTCAGGATCATACGACAGTACCAGATCCAGTTACGAACCCGAGTCGGGACCATACGGCGGTCTCAGTGTTAAAGTTGGCCCCGAGTCAGTATCATACGGCAGTCCAAGTTCTATGCATGGCCAATGGTTAGGATCAATCGACGTTCGCAGTTCCACACAAAGCACCGAGTCAGGACCATACGGCGGTCCCAGTTTTAGGCGTGGCCCCGAGTCAGTATCTCACGGCAGTCCAAGTTCCAGGCATGGCCCCGAGTCAGGACCATACAGCGCACCCAGATCGAGGCATGGGCCTGAGTCACTATTATATGACGCTCAAAATTCCAGGCATGGCCCTGATTCAGGACCATACAGCGCATCCAGTACCAGGTCTGGCCCCGAGTCAGGACCATACAGTGGCTCCAGTTCCAGGCATGGCCCCGAGTTAGTATCACACGGCGCTCCCAGTTCCAGGCTTGGCCCCGAGTCTGGACCATACGGCTTTCCCAGTTCCAAGCAAGGCCCAGGGTCAGGATCATACGCCGCCCCCAATTCCAGGCATGGCCCCGAGTCAGGATCATACGGCGGTCCCAGTTCACGAAATGGCCCAGACTCAGGATCATACGGCGGTCCAAGTTCACGACATGGCCCCGAGTCAGGATCATACGGCGGTCCCAGTTCACGAAATGGCCCCGAGTCAAGATCAAACGGCGGTCCCAGTTCGCGAAATTTCGTCGAGTCAGGATCATACGTCGCTCCCAGTTCGCGAAATGGCCCCGAGTCATACAGCGCATCCAGTTCCATAAATCGCCACGACTTAAGACCATACGGCGAATCCAGTTCACGAAATGGCCTCGAGTCAGGATCATACGGCCTTTCCAGTCCAAGAAATGTCCCCGAGTCAGGATCATACAGCGCATTAAGTTCCACAAATCGCCACCACTTAGGATCATACGGCGGTCCTAGTTCACGAAATGGCCTCGAGTCAGGATCATACGGCGGTCCCAGTTCACGAAATGGCCCCGACTCAGGATCATACGGCGGTGCCAGTTCACGAAATGGCCTCGAGTCAGGATCATACGGCGGTCTCAGTCCACGAAATGGCCCCGAGTCAGGATCATACAGCGCATCTAGTTCCATAATTCGCCCCGATTTTGGACCATACGGCGGTTCCAGTTCACAAAATGGCCCCGAGTCAGGATCATACGGCGGTCCCAGTTCACGAAATTTCCCCGAGTCAGGATCATTCGGCGGTTCTAGTTCACGAGGATCATACGGCGGTTCCAGCTTACTAAATGGTCCCGAGTCAGGACCATACGGCAGTTCCAGCTTACTAAATGGCCCCGAGTCAGGACCATACGGCAGTTCCAGCTTAAGAAATGGCCACGATTCAGGACCATACGGCGGTTCCAGCTTACGAAATGACCCAGGGTCAGGAACATACGGCGGTTCCAGCTTACGAAATGGACCCGAGTCAGGAACATACAGAGTTCCCAGTTCCAGGCACGGACCCGAGCCAGGACCCAGTTCACGAAATGGCCCCGAATCAGGATCATACGGCGCTCCCCGTTCCAGTTACGTACCCGAGTCAGGATCATACGGCGCTCCCGGTTCCAGTTACGTACCCGAGTCAGGATCATACGGCGCTCCCAGTTCACGAAATGGCCCCGAATCAGGACCATACGGCGTTCCCAGTTCCAGGCACGGACCAGAGCCAACATCATACGGCACTCCCCGTTCAAGTTACGCCTCAGGATCATTCGGCGATACCAGTTACACGCACGGACCCGAGTCAGGATCATACGCCGGTCCAAGTTCCAGGCACAGACCCGAGTCAGGATCATACGCCGGTCCCAGTTCCAGTTACGGACCCGAGTCAGGATCATATGGAGGTCCCAGTTCCAGGCACGGACCCGAGTCAGGATCATACGGCGGTCCCAATTCCAGGCACGGACCGGAGTCAAGATCATACGGAGGTCCCAGTTCAAGGCACGGACCCGAACTAGGATCATACGGCGGTCCCAGTTCCAGGCACGGACCGGAGTCAGGATCATATGGCGGTCCCAGTTCCAGGCACGGACCGGAGTCAGGATCATACGGCGGTCCCACTTCAAGGCACGGACCCGAGTCAGTATCATACGGCGGTCCCAGTTCAAGGCACGGACCGGAGTCAGGATCATACGGCGGTCCCAGTTCAAGGCACGGACCGGAGACAGGATCGTACGGCGGTCCCAGTTCCAAGCACGGACCGGAGTCAGGATCATATGGCGGTCCCAGTTCCAGGCACGAACCGGAGTCAGGATCATACGGCGGTCCCAGTTCAAGGCACGGACCGGAGTCAGGATCATATGGCGGTCCCAGTTCCAGGCACGGACCGGAGTCAGGATCATATGGCGGTCCCAGTTCCAGGCACGGACCGGAGACAGGATCATACGGCGGTCCCAGTTCAAGGCACGGACCGGAGTCAGGATCATATGGCGGTCCCAGTTCCAGGCACGGACCGGAGTCAGGATTATACGGCGGTTCAAGTTCTAGGCGCGAACCGGAGTCAGGATCATACGGCGTTCCCAGTTCTAGGCACGGACCCGAGTCAGGATCATACGGCGGTCCCAGTTCCAGGCACGGACCCGAGTCAGTATCATACGTCGTTCCCAGTTCTAGGCACGGACCCGAGTCAGGATCATACGGCGGTCCCAGTTCCAGTTACGCCCCTGAGTCAGGATCATACGGCGGTTCCAGTTCAAGACATGACGTCGGGTCAGGAGCAGATGGCGGTCCCAGTAGGCATCTGTCCGAGTCAAGATTATATGGCAGTTACAATTATGTCCCAGGTCCCGAGTCAGGACCGTACGGCACTCACAGTTCCGGACCCGGTCCTGTGTCAGGAGCACATTTCTGAATCAGGACCAAACGGCGGTCACAGTTCCAGTTCAGGTCATAAGTCAGTATCATACGGCGGTCCCAGTTCTAGACAGGGATCAGATTGAGGATCATACTTCCGGTCCCGGTCCTGAGTCAGGACCATACATCGGTCCCAGTTTCAGGCACGGCCAGTCTGAACCTTACGGCAGTTACAGTTCCGGCCACGGCTCGATCTAGATCCATACGGCGGTCGTAATATCCTATGATAAATTTGTCCCGTTGGACTTGTGATAATAACGATTAACCTTAAGCTAAAGAGAGTGTACTTTTTTAGCGTCAGATTTGACTGATAGAGATATTTACAAGAATCTTATTTCATCGTCATATGAACAGATTTTCAGATCCAATTTTGCATTACGATGATGAAAAACAACAAAGGCGTCCTCGAGTATGTTTAAGAATTGTTCCATCTCCGTGCAGCATGGATGCATATTAAATACCTAATACTAAAATAAAGGCTATCGCATGATGAAGTGGCTTCGATGGAGACGCACGTGCAAGTTGACAGTTACGCTATTACACGAGATTATCGCATTTGAAACGAAAGAAGTTTCTATTACAATAGACTGTGATAAAATTTTCAGTATTGAAAGGTATTCCCGTATATAATAAAATATGAAATAAAACTGATGCGTCACCAGGCTTGTTACTGTTTTTATCGAGTTTTTTTTTATTTTGACAGATTTACCACATGGTGGTTTTACATACCAGTAAAATATCATCATTTAAATGTAATTGTTCCCCATATTATTGTTTAATAATACACTCCTGTACTTATACATATTTTGATGTTAACGAAGCATCGGTATATGAAATAATAGACTCTCGACCCGTCTCCTTTCTAGGCTTTCCAGAGCACGGTAAACACTTCCATTAAGATTAAACATTTTCAAATTCCTTCTTAATCACTGCAATAAAATTCTGATTTAAAAAATCAATAATGTTTTCATTTACAGATTTAACATGAATGAACTAGTACACATCAATGTACTTAAAAAGTAAACAAGTATTCACTGACAGACCATTGTACTTTTTAATGTATTACGGTGTTCCATTGAGGTCATCGTTAATAATTTTATTCGTCATGGAAACCTCTTTGGCGAGACCACAAAAACGCAAAAACACGATGCGAGGTAACGAAAATACGATGCAAAGTGCAATTTCGCAATACAAGTCGCAACGTGATTTCGCGTGTTCGTGATCTCGCCTTCAGACCATCGAAAACTAAATAAAATATGATGTCCGGTTGGTTAAAAAGTCAGGGGATCCCCCAAGACCAGATACAACCATTAGCAGAAACAAAATAAAAACAAAAATAACACTGTAATAAAACAAAACTTGTGCAACGGTTGTAGCCAAAAACTATTATTCAACACATTAAGAATAAGAAATATTACTTCTGTAAGAATGCATATTAAAAGATTAGACACAAGCAAATTGCCCAACAGACAAGCCTTTGAGTAATAGTCTTCAAATTGAACAAGCATGGCATGTTTGATTATATGAACCCAATTTAATTTAACCCCACTTTAAATTAACGTTTACGATATTTTATCATTTTCTTTTCTGACCATACATTATTCAACTTTGGTTGACTTGGACAAGATGATTAAATGCAGAATCACTGGTCTGATGGGCATGCGCGCCGATCAGTTTTACACAATTTGTGTAAAAAAGCTCTCTGAAAATTTCTTTTTCAAAGATTGAATCCTTAGAATTCTTTTGTTTTGAAATTGAGGACAATTAGAAAGCTGTTTATTATAAACTCACTGATTGCTATTACACATCTAATATCTTAGCTCTATACTTTACGGCTTTAACATGCATTATTTTAAAGTTATGTACATGTATAAACTTTAAACAACAATAGTGAGAGGGTACTTTGCGATATGTGTTTTGCCATTGTATCATTGTCTAAACAAGTGCAAAGAGTAAACTTACGGTAACGCTCATTCTTACGGTCCTTCGCCATCTTAAATACCGTTTCCTAAGCGAAAGTAATATTTCTTAGACGCGATTGTCGCGTGTTATGCGCGAAAACGATGTCAAGTGTGAACATATGGACCTTTAAAGTTAGAAAACTGAAACTTCTCATTCAAAGTTGCTGAACACTGCAAAACACTGCAAAACAAGGTCCGACAAGTAAACCGAATTTAAAAAGCATGTTTAGAAATACATACAAATAATCAAGAATACTGAAATATTGTGTTGTTGTTGTTGTTGTTGTTGTTGTTGTTGTTATATTGTTTTTGAGTGTTTTCCCCAATAGAGTTCTTTCAAATTGTTAGCTACCCTTAGCGCTCTGTTCTCGAAAAGAGCATAGTTAACCAATAACTGCGCGCGAAGGGTTTTTTTTCTGCAGACGCCGTCACCGATAACGTCCAGACGAGCTGGACTAATTAAGTAAACGCAAATTTTCATTCTAGCTTCATTTAGAAGATCATACTTGTATTTAGATCTCAAAAGAATAACACTTTTAAGGTTTACTTGATAAAATAAGGCGTCGGCTATATTTGTTGTCTTGTAAATATACGCCGTTGTTAAGGACAGCTCTTAAATATAGTTGTTTGATGTCTTTAAATAACATGAATAAATTTTCAAACTTTTTCTAATAGCTCTGATAACACACTACATCAAACCTGATGAAATGATTTAACAAATGTTAACTCGGAAAAGTAAGTTCTGCATACTTGGACATTTTATAAAATTTATCTTTTTAATTTCACCAAAACACAACAAAATGATACGTATCAAACTTCAGGGCTTACCACACTCCTCACAACCATGTTCATCGATAAAAAAGAAAATCTCAATAGTGGCAAATGCCGTTCAATGAACCTTTGCACAAATGAATGTTACTAATGTATATTTGTTTTGCATACAGGAAGACGCGTTAGTAAAGTAAAGAAAAAGTTAGACCTAAAATTACTTCAAATTCTAGTGAATTTATGTAAATAGAAGTTGATGGACTTCTTAAAGGCCTGCCAAATCTCCGGATTTTATCCGAAATCTCAGAATTTTAAGTTACTTCTCCGGATCTCAGGATTTAAAGTCAAAATCTCCGGATTTTTTTATGAAATTGCAAAATAATATAGATGAATTAAACCTAATTTAAAAGTGCGCAATGAACGTCATAGTTATTCTATCTAGACTGCAGTCGCACATTTCCTGTTTATTAAGTAAGTAAGTAAGTAAGTAAGTAAATTTTATTATAGTGACATTGTGTATAATATTTACAAACTATATTAACAAATAATTACAACACCCGGCCACGTTGGGCCTATAAGTCACTTCAAATGATTTTAAACATTAGAACAGAATTATTTTATTACGAGATTACGAGATAACGAGAACTTGGTCACTGACATGCTGCCTCAGTGCATCCGGCACAACTTCACAATAACCGAGTGCCATAAACTAATCAAGAGCCTCGATGTTACCCCTGCTTTTATCTATTTTAATTGCATGTTCATTTCAATATAGTCAAAAACAAGTCTTAACAGGGTTAACAAAAAGTTAAAATATGAATGATAAAAAAAGACAAAAGTCATTTTAAAACAAATTCTTTAACCATTTCATCATCATCATCATCATCATCATCATCATCATCATCATCATCATCATCATCATCATTTTGTTCAGTCACAGTCATAGGTTGCATCAGAAACAACATATTAAAACAACAACAACATCATCATCATCATCATCATCATCGTCGCCGTCGTCATCATCATCATTGACATATTCAAACAAAATCTCCGGATTTTTTATGAAGAAGGTTTGGCAGGCCTGTTTTTAAATCTCGCTACCTATTTTTCTTTACTGTTCTAACGTGTCTCACCATATGTAAAATAAAGATACATTAGTAACAGTCATTTGTGCAAAGTTTCATTTAACGGAATGTTGCCGTTATTGAGATTTTGATAATTTTCATTTTAGCGATGAACGTGCTTGGGAGAAATGTGGTAAGCCCTTATAACAGCAATGCAAACTTAACAAAGTAAAAAAGGTCAGAAAAAAATCTTCTATTTTGTAAGAAATTCATTGTTAAAGTCACCGGGGTTTACTACACAAAAGTTTCAAAAATCGCTTAACTAATAGTGAGTAAATCCACTACGATGAATCCGGCATTCATGCAAGCGCCGTCTCGTCGGGTTCTGAAGTCGCGGCATTTTAAATTTTGGAATAAGTTTCCATTCGTGAACAAAAATACCAGGTAGATCAACAAGCTGACAAACTGCACGTGCCCTGACTTTTTAGGAATACGTCTAGGTGGTCGGTGTGGTCCGTCATTTGCCATGACAGTCAAATTAACAATAAAACCTTCCTTCGTGATAGTAAGAAATAAATTAATTTGAATTCCAAAAATGCAGTTGTGTTTTGCTCAAACAATATTGGGTGTTGATTGCATTTATTGGTTGTTTTATACACTTAATTAATAGGATGCCGAGACTCAATAATACAGAATGAAAACTGTTCGAATCATCGCTAAACTGTGTTGACACATCTTTACCCTTTAGGCCAATGAGTGAAACAATATGGTAATTTAATCAATAAAAACTTAAATTTGAGTATTATTAACAGTGCTGCATATAACTGCTATAAAATAGATGATTGCATAGATTCCACACATTGATACAGCAAATTTTGCATCTTTTGACTGTTGACCCCTATCTTACTCAAACTGATAATATATTAATTGATTATTTGAGAAAAAAAGACATGATTCAAATCTGTTACAAGACCAATACATTTTAGGTATTTTTTAAAATAGCAACTGCATTTAATTTACATAATTTTGAATTACACTGAAAAATTTTAATAAGCTTTGAATTTATTTTTTAAAACTTATTTTACATTCATACATTAAATTAAAACAAACGAAAAAAAAAGTTAAGTTGACACTTATAAGTTCCTTTAAGTTAATAGGTGTACCTTTTTTAAATCATTAAAACTTTATGTGTTTTCAATCGATCGTTATGTACAAAGTTTCGTTGGGTAATAGAATTTGATTCAGTCTTTAGTTTTTTTTGTTTTTATTTTTTTTCACTGTTATAGAGGATATAAAACAAAAAGAGATTACATTTTGCTATTAAAGGAATGATTAATTCAGATCTGTAGTAAATTAATTCTCTTTATTGCGACGGTGTTTTAACCGATAAATGAATTCTTAATAATGTTTTTCAACTGAATTTTTTCACAATTTTTGGACATTTTCGCCATTTCTTGTACGGAAATTTCAAATAATATTTTGTATACTTGTTTTTTTGTAGGAAAGCCTCCGAACTGTTGACATTTTGTTAACTTATTTTATGTATCAAACGTATGGCCTGTGAACTTTGGATCCGGTTTTCTATTCTTGCTGTCGTAGAAAGCTCCGAACTTCCGGTTTTGTATTCTTGCTGTCGTAGAAAGCTCCGAACATCCGGTTTTATATTCTTGTTGTCGTAGAAAGCGTTCTCAAAAATAAAATTGGAACACAATTAATATTTACGTGTATGTTCGTACTTTTAGGCATTGAAGTTCATTTTCATTTTAAAACTTTTCATAAACAACATTATGGTGCAAAGACAGAGCATCGACTATATATAGAAGTCTAGCGATTCTACAACGATTCCATGTAATAGATTTTTTTTCATGGAAAGTTGTTTGAATTTTAACACATTATTCTGTTGATGATTTTTTTATCTTTTTATTTTAGAATATTTTGTTAATCTTTAGCGGAGTCAGTATTTAAGTTATATTAATGATAATTCTGATTGTATAGGTATTTTAACTCAATTAAACTAAACCGTATTCATTCAATTCAAGACTTATCATTTTAAATTTTTTTGTGGCGACCCGCTCAGCTTTAACATTCTACTCCAGTTTAAGCAATGAATAACTGTTTTTCCCGAAATAATCATTTTTTAATTGCATGACCCCCCAGGGGGCGTGGCCACTGGTCATTATTGTTTATTTCATTTTGACACGCCAAAGACGTCAGCAGCCGCATCTGTTTAACGTTATTTGTCAAGTTAATTATTAAACAGGACATTTAAAGGCCGACAAACGACATGTATACACAATCATATTTAACATAAACTGTTTGCAATGGTTATGAACGGGCTATAGATTAAATACAGTACAAAATACTTTACAAATAAACGCACATACTGTCAAATATTCTTCTTCTGTTCTTTTATATTAGACATAGGACTATATTTAAGTTAAAGCGAAAATATATAATGAACGTAATGGGTCGATTTAAACGTTTTTTGTGACATTATTTTATGTGTTACTCTAAATAGTAACAAATGTATCAATGGATGATAATTAATATGTACATCTATTCCATTCCGACCCATAATAGATGTTATAAAAAGCCTTTTTCTGAACATATATCTTTTTGTGCGGTAGATTTTTAGATAATTTGTCTAAGTGATCGAAAAATAGTGTAATGAAAATACATTAAATGTCATTGCACGTAATATATTTGAATTATTGCAAGCCAATAATAGAACTCCTCAGGGTCTCTTTCGCATAAAGCTTGGTCTCCGTTTATGAGTAAGGGGGACACCAAATATTGCCATATGTAGGGAAATATTTCCTTACTCTGTTCAAAAAGAATAGATAACTTGGTTTTCTTGTTTGTTTTTCATTGCTTTAACTGCTTTTGTTAATGCCTAATTATTTGGTATCGAAATTGCGATAGATCATAGACAGTTTTACTATACAATTAAAGTGATATAATCTCAATTCCGATACTAAATATTTGTGTATTCATCTTTTGGTTAGATTATTTCCTTGTTCTTTTTATACTTTTGAATAATGGTAAGTACCACGTGTCATATTGAGATCTGATATATACCTCTATATCCATGTAAATCATATAATTATGTATTTTATACTTTTCTTTTTAATGTATACTGAACAAAAATAAAAAGTATCCACTTTTTATGCTTTATAATATTCTCATTAACATATTTTCATTTAACCAGGAACGCTTTGAATGGTGTGTAATTGGTTAATCTCAGTTGTTTTAATCTTAATTGTTCATAAACATAATCTTCCACACCAAGACTTAAGCAACGGCCAGTCGAATAACAATTAAAAATGGATAACAAAACACTTCATATTAAATTTAAAGAGAGGTCATTGGAAATGGTTGGAATTTCTAGCGTAGTTTATCGAGGACTAGTTGTTTTACTGATGAATGTTTTGTGGAAAGATTGACTTAACTCACACCAATGTGAATACTTTAAAGAATCTCTGAATGTTTTCCTGGAACCCTCATTACAACAAAGGGAATGATAAATCAGTTGTGGCTGCAGATTTTGGAAAACACTTCTCTCTTTGCAATGATAACAGAAATGCAAAGTTGTTCACATACGGAATTCTCAGTTTTCGTTTGCAATTTTTACAAAATTTAAGATAGGAAAGAGGATAATTTTTATTTTTGTTGAGTATATATATTTTGCTTAAAAATGTAGTTTCTCCGGTACTTGGCCGTTTTGTTTTTGTTTCCTTTTTGTAGGTTTGACGAGTGTGTAAAATTGTGAAGATCTACATAGTTTATTACAGAGAGTTTAGTTCTGCGAAAAAAATGAAGTTTGTTAGTCAATAATAATGTTGAGCGTTTGGCGATACGGTTGCGTAAGCACTTCTTGAATTCATATTAACTTTTTCCTTCATTAGAATATATATCCACCGAATAAGATGACGTTTTAACCCTTTTGTGAAAATGAAGTAAATAACTCAGTGGTTTGTGCCTCTTCCTCTGAGTCAAACGCCATACCAACCAAAATTTACTACATGTAACAGTCTTTCGGATAAGACTTAAAACCACCATTCAGTGTAGTGCTATACACCGGGCAATAAAAATAACCAGGATATATTTTCTGTTTCATGAACTACATTGTATTTTCATAAAACATAAATCAAATGACTTAACACTTTTCAGTGGATTTCGCACATATGGTGTTCCGGGTGCGACTAAAAATAAATCTAAATGCACGCGGAGAAAGACATTTTCAATGTGAGTAATTGTCACATCATTTTTAATAACACTTTTAAGTCGGTCATTTTCCAAGAATAAATAATAAAGGTTATGTGATCTTGTCACCTTTGAGCTTGCCAAATAATGACAACTAAATTTATTTTTAGCAGTTCTTTAGCGTAAATCTTCATTAACCTCATTGGTTAACTGGTAGATAGGTGACATAAAAAGCCTGTAGCCTGTGTTACTATATACAGTACCAAATTCACCAAGGCTAGTCAAAAAGTAAAAGGATAGAGACTTTGTATTCAAAGTGCTTCCTAGTTTCTTATTGTACAAGGTATGTACTATATAATTACATGTATAATATTTGAGATTTATTTATAATAAAATCAATAAATATGAGTAGGAGTTTGACAAATTAAAAAAATACTGATAGAATTGAAATGAAAAGAAATTATGAAATCAGTTAAATAAATCAAAGTGTGTACACTCATTTAGTTTATTTATCTATAACTGTGCTTAATGAACAAAGCAAAAATATGTTATTCGAAAGAAGAAGACCAAAGACCGAACCGTTACAAGAGAGCGTTAATAATTAAAAAAATATCGGAGCGAATACACTGTGATTTGTTAACTATATCCCTTATGATTATTTTTAATTTATAAATTTAAAGGTATACTTGTACATTTTTCAGGAACTAAGTTATGTTTTGCAACAATGTTTTTTCATTACATGTACCAATGTACAACTCGAATAATTAAAGTTAGTTGTTATATTTGACTGAACATTGTCAAGCAATAACTTCGTAGCCTTGACATACTTTTAAAGTCTGTTTTGTTTTAATAACTTTCTTACGGATGTGAAATTGATGAAATCATTGTCTACTTATTTTAAAATGTTACCAATTAATTAATTTATTAATTTGAAAAAAAGTGCATACTAGCAACGGAATTCTTTAAATATCCGATTTAAAAAATGAAGTGGAAATATACTTATAAAACTCTCTTTTCAGTTGGAAATCTTAAAAAATAGCAAAAATAGCCTGGTATCAAACTTAACTTGAACGCGTAACAACGCGTGTATTTTTAATCTAAACCAGATATATGTATCATATTATTAATGGTAAAAACTCTTGTCAGTATTTTTCAAACACGTTGTCTATCATTGGTAACTGACTTTAAATAAAGCTGTCTATTCTAAGTTTAGGGTAGAATACTTCAATGTCACAGTTGTGGTTTACATTAATGGTATCTCTAAATAACGCCTAAAATGACTGAACAAAGCGAAATTTTACCATGTTTTTGAACTTAGGCCTACCAGTATATTTTAGATCAGTTGTCGTTAGTATGCGTGTAACGCTATAACAAACTTTGCTTTGATTATATTCACTCGTTAGATTAATTTGTCAGAATATCACATTCACTTGTCTTATACAGTTAATATAATTATTTTATTATGTGAACACCTTTTAAACATATATGTTCGTTCTGTGCTGAAGGTTATAAAACTGAGCATGGAAACCAGTCTCATATCTCAAGCATCTGATTGGCTATAATGGCGACCAGTAAGCCAATCAGATCCTTGAGATTTGAAACTGGTTTTCAATCTCAGTTTTATAACCTTTAGCCATGATTTCTGGGGCAACTATTTTGGTATACACCACTAACTGCTATGACCGTGTTTGAATTAATCTTCGTGAAGGTACATAAATATACTGCCGCGTCAGCTTAACTTAGTCCCCGCTTAATAAGTTAGATAAATCAAAGTGATACTAGGAAATTATCCACAAGGTGGAAGTTTACACGGTATAACATAACGACGTTGCGTTTTTCTACTCTATATTTATTACCTACCATTAAAATAAACATCAGATTCTATTTGTAAACTTAAAATTAATTTGTTGTCAACAAATTCAATGCTTAGCCGATATACATATTACTCTGTATAGTTTTATAAGTCTTCCTGAAACGTCAATTTGACCGGAAGCCCAAATGGGGAAAATTGTGCACTGTTTCATTTATATAATCAATAGTTTCTAGTTATGTTACATTTTTGCCGTAAATTGTTCTAAAAGATATTTTATATTTATTTATATTATAAATAGCATACTGCAAAAACTACCTCACTTGACTATTGGCCCCAAAAAAAACCAGTCACTCTTGATAAGATCTTCGGCAAAGCGATAGACTATTTAAATTGTTTTGTATAAATCTGAAAAATACGTTTTCCACGTGTAATTTTCCGTTTGGACTACATTATTATTGCGCGTTGAGCAAGTAAACTCGTTTTCTAGTCGTTCCAGACATTGACCTTTCGAAATTCACGTCTAATCAATGGAAGCCGCACCTTCCGTAAAATTGGGGTAACACGACATGGCAGTTATGCGTAAAATTGATCGTATTTTCAAACTTGTTTATGAAAACGTTTCAGAAGACAGTAATTTATTGTAAATGTTAAATATAGTATATGGCACCGTATATAATTTCTTTGTATGTTACTTATTTGTTTAGTACGCGATTAATATATTTAATTGTGATCGCGGCATTAGCATTGTCCGAAAAATGTTGATGAACAACTTAATATACACAAATTTCGTCAATCACACACACAGTAATATGTTACAAAATAAGCCAAACTGTATCAAAAATAAATTTCTAAGCAAGGAGAAGCAGAAACTACTTTAACAAATGTGTTATTATCGTTTATGACTCGGGACGCTGTTTTAAAAATAGAACAAATCGCTTATTTGAATGTAATATTTTGGCATTGTATTGGACTTATATATTTATATGATTAGATTTGTATTTTTTTGCTATATAAACTACTGTGTTTTATGAATGATTAAACCGGGATTTATATGTTATTTCGAAATATTGGGTTTTAAGTCATGTACTTATATACTGTTCTTCAAGAACACCAGAAAAAAACAGGGGCCGTCAAAGAAATTGACTTGAAATAACCGCCTGTAGAATACTATTTTCTCTCTGAGGATATGAGAAGTCTGATAGAATGGGGGGAATTCACTGCACCTGGATGTAACAAAATAACTGCTGTAACAATATACCTAATTATTTATTGCAGTAAACGTGCGAGTTATGAGCCACTTAATTGGCTTGATGGGGGTCAGTGGCGACGTTTGATGCGCCGCAACTGGGCAGCTGCTGTTTATTAGGCTAATTAGCTGTTTACGACTTACAACTTTTGACATTCGTTATCTATGAATTTGTCACTTGTCCGGTTATCATTGACCAGTCCGGTACTAGATTTCAGACAAGCATTCAGTAGCTCGAGTCGGCATTTTACTTTGTCCAGAATGCCTAGATACAGTTTTCCCCAAATACTCTCAATGGAATTCATCTGGCATATAGTTAATTCTTAAATCATAGTGTCTGTCTTCAAGTTCTAAAAAGCATTCATTATAGTTTATAATTTGAAAAGTTTCTGAAAATTTTGACTCTTTTAGACCACCTACAAGCCATCATGATCTATTCCCTTTGAACTCTGTTTGGTTCCCTAGGTGAACATGTATGAAAACTTCGATGTGCAGTTGAACCTGCCTTAGCAGCCATCTGCATTCAGCAACCCCCTGTCTTAAACAGCCAGCTTAAATATGTCATAAACTGGCATTTTGTTATAGTTTCCAGCTCTCTAAATTAGCCGCCTGCATTAGGCAGCTACTTTTGTCTCTCTTTAGGGGCTGCTTAATACAGGGTTGACTGTATTTAAATTTTTTTAGCTTTACTACAACTTAAAAAGACTGACACAAACGATTAGTAAAATGAATGTGAGGATTGTGTATGCTGTCGGTCAATAGTTCGGACCTGGCAGATCATTAATAGCGTGTAAATTTGTTTGGTTAAAGCCACAATTAGGTCAGAAACCTTTTCCTTTGTACTGAAAATCACGAAATTGACAAACGAAACGGAGTGGAAATGGAAATGAAACGCTTTTCACTCTATATTGAAACGGAAACGGAATGGAAACGGAACGCTATCGAAATGGAAACGCAACGGAGCGCTTAAAACGCTCGGAACGCTTGAAACGGTAGAAACGCTATAATCGGAGCGCTTTGAACGCTAAAAATGGTAAAAACGGAATAATCGGAACGCTAGAAACGGCCCACTTATTTATAGTAGCGTTTTTACCGTTTCTAGGTCACCCGATTATTTATAGTAACGTTCTAACCGTTTCTTTGTACGAAATTAATTGTAACGAAAATAATAGTTGTCGAAATGACGCTTCGTGGGACACTTGTTTCACTTAATGATCAGTCTAAATATTTACCATTATTTACTGATCGAGCAATTGTTACACATTTATCGAAAGATTTCGCTACATGTAAGGGCCTCGGGTGAATATATTTTTTCTCTTGAACCTTTGTTTATGCATGCACGTTTTTTTTTCATCTCTGATAATTTGAAGATGTGTTGTTTTTTATTTGTTTTATAGCCTTAAAACGCGATATTGAAGAGATCTATAAAAAAGTACGAACAACGCAACATTATTTTATTTCTTAAAACATCAACTGCCCTTTGGAAAAAAATGTTTTCAGGAATTTAACATTCGTCATTTAATATGACCTACAATCAAACGCTGACAATAATATATGATGTCTGAATATTTGGCGGTAAAAACCGCGTGATTTGTTCGAAAAACAGGTTGTTTGCTCGCCGAATACATCATAAACATAAGACGTAAAATACATATGACGTACAATGAAACGTTAACAATACGTCAGACGTGTGCAATTAAAAAGACATGATTTGCACGAGATGCACGCTTCATGCGCGAAAGCACGTGAAGTGTTTCGTCGTGGGTGGTATTTGTGTTCTGTTTTAGTTTAGGTCTAAGGACGATTAGCATGAATGACACGATGCTTGCGATCAGAATTATGCGTTTATCGGTCACAGATAGAAATATTGCTTTCAACATTCAAATTTTTAACAAATATCACAGCAATTTAAACAACTGTTTTGAAACTAAACGTTTCAAATTTAGATTTTGTCGAATCCTTTCTGCACTGAAATGGCTTTCAATTATCAATAATTAAAAATAATGTACGATCTCTTACATTAGATTTCACTGGCGGTGATCTTTGACCTGTAGATAGTTGTTATTTTTTACTGATCATCTTTGTTTATTTTTAGTTTTCAAATAAGTGTAAGGCACACGAAAAATACAACATTTAATAACATTAAATTTAAATATGGTCCAATATTTATTTCAAGTTGCGTTTCGTCTAAATATAATTATTCAGCAATAGCAAGTTTCGAAAAAATGATCTCCCTTTGAAATATCAACAGTAGGCACTTTTCCGTTAGTCAAGAAGAGGTTATCTCCCGTGGACATTGTACAATTATTTGTGTGTGTTTTTTATACTGAACAAATATCCAAAGTAACTTTAGAAAGCTTAATAACTTTGTACATGTAGTATCGCAACACTGAATTTACATACGCGTAATTGTATATAATATTTGTTTCTAAAGTTTCAGTTTCTAAACAACCTACTTTTCGAATACGCATGCATGCTTCAAAAACAAAACAAATGGCAACAATAGCTCATCGCACTTGCATCTTACTCAGATATTAAAATTAATATGAAGTGAATTGAAATTAATGTCCCGTGAATAGCGAAAGATAAGTATTTGTCGTTACGGGACGCTCGTAGGGTTACACCGCCGGAGCTAAATAGTTTAGCACCTAAATGATTAAGATGTTTCGCCTTATTTTTTCTCAATAATGTTAAATCTTCATAAGACAATAAGTTTATAGTGTTGTTAGAAATACAATGGTTAATACACTCTAAGGCATAATTATCGTGCAGATAATATTCTTTAAACACTTAATCCTGGCGTCATGTATACGCACGTGTGCCCCGCGTTTAGAGTTTGCGGGAACTTAATATGAATCTTCAACTATATCGTTTTGATAGTGATTAACATCATTTTGACGTAAAATGTTTAAAATCACTGAAAATTACCTAGCACACTGATGCTAATAATTCAGTAAATTTATTTAATCTGACTTAACATACGTGCAGTATAACGCTACCGTGCTGAAATAGGGTCGCTAACAAAAATGATAATCTTCTGTTAATTTTAAAACAACGTAGTTGTTTTCAAATTCACAGATTAATAATTCTAAAGTTTTTGTCAAATTCAGTGTGATGCCTTATTTCATAATTGACCATCTATAATTCTTTGTAAGCGATTTGACGATTTTATTGCCGATAAGATGTAGATAACACTGATAGTTGTCATGGCAACATTTGCCCGAGGCAGATAAATTACCGAAATTTTAGGGAATTTCCATGTACATTGTGACATTCTTATTTTGACTCTTCTTTAAGAAATAACTAAATCATAAGCAAGAGCGAATGAATACCGCTATTAGAGAATTTAAAAGAATCATACTGAGGGCTTTATAGTTTTTATATATGTATCATTATCTAAGCTGTCCCACAAGCATTTAATTTACATGGAGAAGTTCTCATTGTTTTCCTTCGCCGGATCGGATCGCCTTCACGTCTTAGTCTTGATGCAAACATGGTAATGTCAATTTGCAATACCAGTCTGAAGTTTCTCGACATATTTCATTATATTTGATAGAAATCTACATGTTTTGACATTTACAACAGTTAGTGAAATTTGTTGAACGAAAATATTTAACCGTGGAAACGGTAAAAACGCACGGACGCGGAAATGGAACGCTGGAAACGCTAGAAACGTAAGAAACGCTAGAAACGGAAGAAATGCTAGAAACGGAAAAAACGCTGGAAACGCAGCGTTAAAAGCGTTTTAATCGAAATGGAAACGGAATGGAAACGCAACGGAAACGGAATGGAAGCGCAGCGGAAAACGTTGCCAATTGAAATGGAAATGAAACGGAGTGGAAACGCAAAAAATGTCAATTTCTTGATTTTCAGTACTGTAATGTCAAATTTTGATTAGGTGTACTATACCTTTGCCGAAACATTAATTTTTGCATTATAATGACAGAAGGTAATTTCTTATAAGTATAGTACGTTACCGTTAACTACGGAAAGTCACGTGACTGGGCAGTAAAATTATTATTATTATACTTAAAGAAATTAGAAAAGCAACTTCTTAAAACACAAAATAAATAGAAATAAGAAAAGCAACTTCTTAAAAAACAAAATTCATTTAGTGTTAAAAAGAAATTGCGTTTCTTATTTCTTTAACTATATATAATATACTTAAAGAAATTAGAAACGCAACTTCTTAAAACACAAAATAAATTATTTATTAAAATAAGTTGCGTTTCTAATTATTTTAACTATTTTATATACTTGAAGAAATAAGAAACGCAACTTCTTTAAGCACCAAATATATATGTTTAAAGAAGTTACGTTTCTATTTTCTTGAAAAAAAATTGATTTCTGTTTTCATAATTTAAAGTTCTTTTAATGGACCTCGCATACTTTTAGTATCATATTACTCATGTGGGCATTTAAATTGATTGTTTATGTTCGGGTGTAAATGGAATTACAAGGAGATTTTTATTTTCGATTTAGTTTTTTTTTTCTTCACTATGCTAACTTTTCTGAACATGTAACATAAAGATACATTTATTAATGACTTTTATTTGTGCAAAGTTTTCGTAGGTATGTAATTCAAATGCAATAGGAGTTTTCGTTCCTGTTTTGGAATTTTAATCACCCTGCTTATCTTCAAACAAAATTTTGCTGCGGACCAGTGTCCAATGTTCTAAAACTGAGCATTGAAACCAGTCTCAAATTTCAAGCATCTGATTTAAGCATACATGACTGGTCAAGCATACATGACTGGTCGAAATTTCATCCAATCAGATACTTGAGATTTGAGACTGGTTTCTAATCTCAGTTTTATCATCTTCAACCCAGATTTCACAAAAGTTAGTTCAAGCCAATGATGAGTTACCTGCATATTGTCATGCTACAAATGAATCACAATTATGCCCAAATAAAGTTATTTTTTAAAACAACAACAACACCACCAACAACATAGCACATAATTAGCGTTAAATTGACAGTGAACAGCCCCTCTGTAGCATAAAGAACTTAGGAATAGGAAAGAAGCATAGGTTACTTACCTTTAGCCATCTGGAGTCTTTGGTTTAAACAGTATTTTATTATGAGAAATAACATAGAAAGCCCTTACATATATATATTTGTGAGGATGAGAAAACATGCTATCAAATGGGGCGCGTCACGGGAAAAGGTACCTACGGACAGCTGACGTCAATCATTGAAATGACGTCATAAAGTTAAGCAGATACGTTAATTATTGTGGATTTCGCGTATAAAATATCATTTTATTGTCAAAATGTGTAAGAAAAGAACCTAACAGTTATGAGAAATTTAAAAATAGTTGTAAGTTCTTTCTAAAAATAGTAACAACAAAAATGTCATAAATTATGACCGAAGGTACCTTTTCCCGTGGCGCGCCCCAAATGATACTTTATATTAATTCTTCTCCTCCTAGTCATGATGTAATCATTATTGTCTGGAGTCTTTAATATCAGAATTTATTGCTCCAAGAGCAATAACTCTAGATTTAATTTAGTAGCATATATTTGTGTTAAGAATTGTCTACAATACAACTAAGCATCACTCAGACATAACCAAAACATAATGATTTCGTGTAAATATGGCTTGGTCAGTGAAAATGTGATATTTTACAGATGTACCTCTATTTTGTTTCTGCTACAAAATATAATGTAAAATTGTCCGTTTCAAAGTAATTTTCTCACGTATGCATTTCTGTTTTTCAGCCGGTGTAACTCAAGTACCATGAACGTTCTTATCTTCCTGAGCTCTCTGGTGTTGTTAAGCTATGTCTCCTCGGATGAAAACACAAGTGTCGGGCCTGGTCAATATGGCGGTCCCTACTCTGGACAAGGATCCGGGCCAGGTCAATATGGCGGTCCCAACTTTGGACAAAGTTCCGGGCCAGGTCAATATGGCGGTCCCAACTCCGGACAAATGTCCGGGCCAGGTCAATATGGCGGTCCCAACTATGGACAAGGTTCCGGACCAGGTCAGTATGGCGGTCCCAACTCCGGACCAGGGTCTGGGCCAGGTCAATATGGCGGTCCCAACTATGATCAACAAGACGATAGCAGCCAAGGGTATGGTTCTGGACCTCAACAGTATGGCAGCGATGATTCTGGGCAAAGTTCTGGGCCGGGTCAATATGGCGGTCCCAACATTGGACAAGGGTCCGGTCCAGGTCAATTTGGCGGTCCCAACTTTGGACAAGGGTCCGGTCCAGGTCAATTTGGCGGTCCCAACTTCGGACAAGGTTCCGGGCCAGATCAATATGGCGGTCAAAACTCTGGATATGGTTCTGGATCTCAACAGTATGGCAGTGATAATTCTGGGTATGGATCTGGTCCGAGTCAATATGGCGGACAGAATTCTGGCCCTGGGTCTTTCCCAATAGTACAAGGTAGTCACATATCGACAGAAAACAAGTACGGACATAACGGCGATTCTTCGGAGGAAGATACTACAGATACGTCGGGACTTGGGTATGGTAGCTCTGGTTCTCAGCCTGAACAGTATGGTAGTGATGTTTCTGGTTCCGGGCCAGGTCAATATGGTCAAGGGCCAGACGGTAGTCAAACGTCGGGAGTAGAGAACAATTACGGACATAATGGCGATTCCGATGAGGAAGATACTGCAAGTAATTCAGGACCTGGGTATGGTGATCTCAGCTCTGGTTCTCGACCTGAACAGTATGGTAGTGGTGTTTCTGGTTCCGGGCCAGGTCAGTATGGTCAAGGGCCAGACGGTAGTCAGTCGGGAGTCGAGAACAAATACGGACATAATGGCGATTCCGACGAGGAAGATACTGCAGGTAATTCAGGACCTGGGTATGGAGATCTCAGCTCTGGTTCTCGACCTGAACAGTATGGAAGTGGTGTTTCTGGGCAGGGTTTTGGGCCGGGCCAGTATGGCGGGAACAACTTTGGAAGTGGGCCAGACAGCAGTGGCAATTCGGCAGTAGAGTCAAAATACGGACATAATGGCGATTCCTCTGAGGAAGATACTCAAACAATTGACTTGAGCCCTATGCCCACACCAGGACCATACAGTGGTGCAGGTGCAGGCCCTATGCCCACAGCAGGACCATACAGTGGACCAGGTGCAGGCCCTATGCCCGCAGCAGGACCATACAGTGGGCCAGGTGCAGGCCCTATGCCCACAGCAGGACAATTCGGCGGTCCAGGCGCAGGTTTTATGCCCGCTGGAGGACAATTCAGTGGTCCCAGTTCGGGACCCGGATCCCCATCAGGATTTCCTGGAAGTCCCAACCTGGGTAAATAACCAGAGTCAGGACGGATGAGTGTTACGGATTAAACTGAAGATATCATTGAGATCTCGGGCCATTTATAATGTCAATAAGGTTTTTGTTAATCAGATAATTAAATAAAAGTGTTCAGGAATATAGTGGCGTTTGAGTACAAAACGACTGATTATTTTAAAGGAGCTCTGTCTTTTTATAAATCAGTTTGAAGAGTCGAAACCCCGTTTCGTAGAATAATTTGTATTGGTTATTTACAAATTGTATTAAATATTCTGAAAAATAAATACAATCCTGATAGAGAATATCTGTAAACGTAATCCACCTGTTGATAAAGACCACATTTTATTTGTCTCAAGGACTGATGTTTAGATCAATTTAAAATGAAGACAATTCTGATTTCAAAGACCAAGTTAGGGTTTCCCCGCGACTGGTCTAGGAAGGTTTGACTTATAGTATATTGTTTAATATACGTCCAGTAATATTCGATGTCACTATTCTCTGAAAATTCATGTTAAATCGATTTGTAAACAAACGCCAAACACAGATCGCATTTGGATAATCCTAAATCTAGAAGTCACAAGGAAACAAAATGAAAATACCATTACGACAACCAATCCTGTTTTTCATTGTTTTAGTTTTTTCTTTATGTTTACTCCAGATTTGTTCACAAAACGAACCCTAACACTTTATATTTGGTCTATATCCCGGAATTAGATTGGCGAGCTAAGGTTGTGTTTGAATCGTGGTTGGGAATGAAATTTGGATGTGTTTTGAAGTTATCTGTGAATTTTGATATTTCTGGTGCATAAAACATGTGTTAGAACGCTAGTTAAATATGACATGGTGGAACATTATAGATTTTTGAAAATGTTATTATCAGAGTTATTAAAAGTATTAAAGTGTCAGGTTAATTTTTTGCTGAGTATATTTGTTTATTAAAATGTGCATAATGACGACACACATGAACATCGGTTCCAGTCCGTGTATGTCATAGAGAACATAGTTATTTCAGTGGACAAAGCAACTGTTTAAGACTTGAACAAATTTGGCTTATACTTGTTTTCAGAATAATTGAAGTGTAGGCCAATATCTCGCGATAAAGGTCACCAGTTTGTTATCTGCTGTTGTGCGACATGGGCATGTTTGGCTCTACTGGCCAGAAAAGGACAAACGGTGTCTGTGAATATTGTCAGAGACATACTGATTATCTTTTGGCACCCAAATCCAGACACATATTAAATAATACATTATTGTCAACGAAATTGGAACACTGATTATGTAAGACTTGATTTACACGTTAATGATATGACTGCACAATGATCTATATTTAGAAAGCTTTATTACATTCTCACAAACAAACGGACAATTCATGAGTTTATATGTATTTTTCAAGAAAAAAATGTCACAAAATTCATTTTGTTATTATTCTGTTAGACTTACAAAAAATAAAATAAAATAAAATAAAGGAGTCGCGCCAGACGAACGAGTATCTTCGCGAAGTTGACCTCTTTCCGGAAATGACGACATAAAGTTGCGCGGACATTATTTATAAATGAAATTCGCGGAAAAAAATAAACAAATGTAGTCATAAAAAGTTGTAAACAATATTTTGTATTGATCGATCTAATCAGAAAATTGTAGTTAATAGACCTAGTTGTTCTTTTTTAACAAAGCAACAAGATGTCATCAATATTACCGAAGACGGACTTTCGCATGGCGCAGCTTAAATGTTAACTGATGTGTTGTATTAATTATTCATTTCTCAAAAGTTATGAATGCACACTTCATTAGTGCTGATATTTAAAGTTATTTGATTGAACTGACGGAAAAAGATATTTTTATTTCACTAGTGCACTGAAAGCAGCTCTAAAGTTATTATCCTTTATGTCAGTCCGTTGTCTTATCTTTGTTCTTTTTTAACAATGTTCTTTTTTAACAAAGCAACAAGTAAAGATGTCATCACTATTACCGAAGACTTTCGCATGGCGCAGCAAAATTGTTTAATGAGTCAAAATTTGGTGCAATTATAATGGCAATGCTGTGATATACCATTCCATTTCACCGAAATAACTATCTGTAGATTTGTAATGGTCTGCTTAGCATGTATTATAATGCTTACATTATGTCCTCTTTTGATTATTGTTGCACTGTCTGGGGCAAAGGAAACCAGTCTGGGATAAGTAAAATAGTAAATATTCAGAAAAGGGCTGCTCGCATCGTTTTATGCAAATCTTACCGAACACCGTCATCCTCTCTTTTCAAAGAACTGAAATGGATTCCTTTTCAATACAGATGTAAATATCACGCGGCGCTTCTAGTTTTCAAATCCATAAACAATCAAACACCTAGCTATATATCAGACCTATTGAAATTCTCTACAAATGATAAATACAATCTTCGCTCTTCGACTTGGAAAAATCTCTCACAATTGACTCCACGAACAAATTACTTAAAAGACACGTTCAGTTACTATAGCAGAGAAGTGTGGAATAGTATACCAATAACAATACGTTCAGTTAAGTCACTCGATTCCTTTAAACATCTTTTGAAACAATATCTATTTAATCTGTCGCAATCTTGATCTAATTAATTTATATAGTATTTCTCATATTTTTAATGAGTGTCTGTCTGTTGTGAATGTCAAATATTTTGTTTTAATTTAGATGTAATGTTGTTGTTTTTATAGAATTTTCTTGTTATTGTTATTTTATTATATTTTGTTAAGAAGGCCATATTGTAAATAAGATTGGCATCCTTTTGTTCAAACTTAATATGTAACCTTCTAAAAATAAAGAATTTATTATTATTATTATTATTATTATTATTATTATTATTATTATTATTATTACGAGCCAACCAACCATTCTCTGTTTTGCACTTGCATTTATAACGCGATCAAGTGGGTTTGGGGAGGCTTTTGTTCATTTTTCACACATCATTCATGCCGATAAAATATACCAGTAGCATTTTAATATTTGACCAAAACAAACGTCATGTTCGATTTGCCAGATTTTGAAGTTTGATAATCTTTATTATTGTTTTCATATTTCAAAGAAAATATTAAAATGAATATAATATTATTTTATTATTGTCATTCGGTTTTTACGTTCTTTCATGTAAACATGTAATGAAATATGAGAGCAAAGTTCAACGTTCTACGTAGCAACTTAATAAATTTAGAAAAAGTAAACAACATTTAACTCTTTATTGTAATAATAAAATGTAACATGAGTTATTGATTATTTATTAACGAAAAACGATCTGTTGCGTAAATAACACAGAGTTGAAGTGAAAAAAAAACGATTTCCAAAGATTCAAATTATTTGATCTTGTTTAACACAATGTCTCATCGTGTCTTGAATAGGATTTCAGAACTTGAATATGTGTACAAAGAGCTTTTGAGCAATGCATACACTCGTATCTTTTTTATTTACATAATCTGTAACCAAGATTTCTATTCTAATGATCTTTCTTCGGCGTTAGCTGTCTAAGCTCACTTTTGACCTAATTTATTAACCAATGAAGTGTTGTAAATAATACTCGTATTATATTATTATGCAGCGGGAAAATTTAATAAACTATTTCGATTGGTAGCTATTTCCACCGGAAAGGCATCTAGCAGGGTGATGAGGTATCTAGCGGGATTTTCAAACAATTAGTTAATACACTGTTTGAAACGATTATTGCTGTGACGTTTAGATCTTTTCTATTCTCTTGTGTTGAAAGATGTTGAAATGAGGCACACTACAGTACTCGTCATTGGCTAGGATTTTTTGTCAACAACAATACAGTCACTCTTTTATATCAACCTATACAAAATGAAAGTGAAAGTAAGTGGAAATGGCTTGATAAAAAAACGATGTTACACTTTCACGTTAAAGCTAAAAATTTAAGTAATAAAATCTGCGAGCTTGGTAATATTTGTGAGTATTCAGATAATGAAAATTAATCCCAGCTCTTTCAGTAATTGAAATGTTTACGCGTCTCTTAAATCGGGCAGCTGTATATAATATGCTACGCGATATAAACAATGAGTTCGCTAGGTAAGTCTTGAAGTTTTCACTAAATATATTTTATTCTTTCAGCAATTGATATATCATCTGATAGATTATGTTTTAAGAATAAACACAACCAATGCCTTTTACAATATGTTTCTTATATAAAACTCATTCTTTATCGCGACTGAGGATTTTACAATGTGCTTACTTGTCTTAAATCTGGCAACTACGTGTAATATGTTACACGAAAAAACTGCGAGTCCGCTATTAAGTCATTGTGAAGGATTTACAATGAAATTATTTAATTTATAAGAAAATAAAGATGAAGTGAATAATACCAGCTACAAACTGCATCATTTCATTTACAATCTACGCCGTTATCTTTTTTAAAGATATTTCTTGTTTCTTGATGTTTTGTTTTAAATCAATTTTTAAGAAACTTGCCGAAAGTCCGCCCTCCATATTATATTTGCATTTGTTTAATTTCTTTCATCACCAACTAGTTTTCTTGTTCAGAGTCTATCTTTTTTCATACGCTAAATAAATGATTGTATAATCTAAGTTGCGCCAGAAGGCTCAATGTAAAATATATTAATCAAGATTGTCCGTCAGCGATTTTTTGTTGAACCATTAGATAAAACGATTGTCCAGTATGCACAGATTGTTTATCACAATAACTGATTAGTTACTAGATTATCCGAGATTTCAATTACAGCTCATAATTAAACCTCGGTGTAACTTAGGAAAATAACCCGGTATTATTTAGGAAAACAATATTTGACATGTCCGAGAGTTCAGTATCATGGTTCAAAAAAGGAGTATATCATCTCTATAATTTGGGATCGCCATATATTCACCATGACAGGTCAACGCGACCTCTTCATGTCAGAAAAAAAAATCAGACAATAGCAAAATGGCGTCCATTTTCGGTGAGTTTTCGGTGAAATTGAAAATGGCTCATCTGAATTCAAACAATTAGGTCACAATTACAAACAAACGAAATACTTTGTTAGCATAACAGTAATCATTACCTATTGGTCGATCTACGAGATCTTTATATATCATCCAATGAGCAGATTACGGACATAAAACCAAAAAGAAAGCCACTCGCACTATAATGTTATTAATCAAGTGAATTCATATTGGCCGAAGACCGAGTGCTTATATGACTGCATAAGGCCCAATAATATGACCAATGTTAATTCAATAGATTAATGACAATTTTATTAATTAACAGAATCAAAACAACTTTTATATGAAGACTGAACTGGGCCAATAACGAGGACTGCTGGGCAAATATGAGATAGTTACCATTAGAGTCGTTGTCGGGTTGGAGATCGCTTGCTAGATATTTTAAATAGTTTGTTGTGTTTTCCGCTTAATTTTAGTACTATGAAATACCTTTTTATTTAGAAAAGGTACTTCATAGGACTTATAATTATAGTTAATTTGCTAGTAACACTTGGATTTAAGAAAAGAAAAAAAACGAACAACAACTTGACAACCAAAACATAATTTTATCAGAGCGAGGCCGATTATACGTTTCCATACTTCGGTACGCTTACTAACGGAAAATGATTGTGCACAATAGTGTCTGAAAGAGTTGCGTCCTCTGCCACTAATGCATTTTACAGTGATTGAAATCATTTAGTTTGTTTCAAGGAAACGTGACGTCCTTCTGGAAACAATAAAATATCGTTTCAGTGCTTAAGTTTCATTCTAATACCCACAATAAATTATGAGAATAATATATCATTGACACTGTTAGCGTCATTAAAGTAAAAAGAAAAAATGAAAGGTATTTCCGTTCGTGTTCAACTAAATAAATGGGAAAAAGGTGTTTCAGGCGTGAAGATAAACTGTCAACTTGCTTAATGCATGCGTTTTTTTTGTTTGTTGGTGTTTTTTTTATATAAAATCTATGTCAATTAAAAGAACACGGACGCTACGTACGCTGTTTATGTTTAAGCCTCATTTTGATGTTTTTCTTAAGGAAAAAAGGTCAGTAAACAGAATGTTGCAAATATGGTATTCATATAATTTGATATTATTAAGAGATTATAGTTTTGACATAGGTCTTATTTATGTTTTAGATGTTGAAATAATATTTTGCATGTTTTTATATTTGTGTATTAAAATTAATTTCTATAAGTTAGTACTTATTACGTATCATTTATAATGATAAACAAAGCAAGACGAATTTTGTTTGACACTGTGAATTTTTTTTAAATGTTGGAGAAAACGGCAGACGATTGATATTAGAGGATAAATTTCGAAATGAAAATGCTTTGTAACAGGAGTACGGTGAACTTTTTCTGATCAAAATTGGTCCGGAGATTACTGAGAAATAAGCAAAGAACCTCTACCTGATGCGAGTGATTTTGGTGTGTGCACGATACTCTGAAAGTCACGTGTCTAGCCACCCTGTAAACGGTGACGGTGGTCTCAATTTATATACTCAACGAAAATAAAAAGTATCAACATTTTATCCTTATATTCTCATGAACGAATTTCATTTAACGAGAAACACTTTGAAATATGTGAATAGATTTAATTTAGTAGCATATATTTGTGTTAAGTATTGTCTACAATACAACTAACCATCACTCAGACATGACCAAACACAAAACATAATGATTTCGTGTAGATTTGGCTTGGACTGTGATATTTTAAACGATGTACATGTATTTTGTTTCTACTAGAAAATAAAATAATGTAAAATTGTCTGTTTCAAAGTAATTTTCTCACGTATGCATTTCTGTGTTTCAGCCGGTGTAATTCAAGTACCATGAACGTTCTTATCTTCCTGGGCTCTCTGGTGTTGTTAAGCTATGTGTCCTCGGATGAACACACTAGTGTCAGGCCAGGTCAATATGGCGGTCCCAACTCTGGACAAGGATCCGGGCCAGGTCAATATGGCGGTCCCAACTTTGGACAAGGTTCCGGGCCAGGTCAATATGGCGGTCACAACTCCGGACCAATGTCCGGGCCAGGTCAATACGGTGGTCCCAACTCCGGACCAATGTCCGGGCCAGGTCAATATGGCGGTCCCAACTATGGACCAGTGTCTGGGCCAGGTCAATATGGCGGTCCCAACTCCGGACCAATGTCCGGGCCAGGTCAATATGACGGCCCCAACTATGGACAAGTGTCTGGGCCAGGTCAATATGGCGGACCCAACTATGGACAAGTGTCAGGGCCAGATCAGCAGGACGATAGCAGCTCTGATTATGGTTCTGGACCTGAACAGAATAGCAGTGAAGGTTCTGAGTTGAGTCAATATGGCGGTCCCAACTTTGGACAAGGATCCGGGCCAGGTCAGTATGTTGGTCCCAGCATTGGACAAGGGTCCGGTCCAGGTCAATATGGTGGTCCCAACTTTGGACAAGGGTCCGGGCCAGGTCAATATGGCGGTCCCAACTTTGGACAAGGATCCGGGCCAGGTCAACATGGTGGTAGCAACTTTGGACAAGGGTCCGGGCAAGGTCAATATGGCGGTCCCAACTTTGGACAAGAGTCCGGTCCAGGTCAATATGGTGGTCAAAACTCTGGGTATGGTTCTGGAACTCAACAGTATGGCAGTGATAATTCTGGGTATGGATCTAATACGGGTCAATATGGCGGGCCCAATTCTGGTCCTGGGTCTTTGCCTATAGTACAAGCTAGTCAGATATCGACAGAAAACAAGTACGGACATAACGGCGATTCTTCGGAGGAAGACACAACAGACACTTCGGGACTTGGGTATGGTAGCTCTGGTTCTCAGCCTGAACAGTATGGTAGTGATGTTTCTGGTTCCGGACCAGGTCAAAATGGACAAGGGCCAGACGGTAGTCAAACGTCGGGAGTAGAGAACAATTACGGACATAATGGCGATTCCGAAGAGGAAGATCCTGCAGGTAATTCAGGACCTGGGTATGGTGATATCAGCTCTGGTTCTCGACCTGAACAGTATGGTAGTGATGTTTCTGGTTCCGGGCCAGGTCAATATGGTCAAGGGTCAGACGGTAGTCAAACGCCGGGAGTCGAGAACAAATACGGACATAATGGCGATTCCGATGAGGAAGATACTGCAGGTAATTCAGGACCTGGGTTTGGTGATATCAGCTCTGGTTTCAGACCTGAACAGTACGGAAGTGACATTTCTGGGCATGGGTCTAAGCCGGGCCAGTTTGGCGGGAACAACTTTGGAAGTGGGCAAGACGGCAGTGCCAATTCGGGAGTAGAGTCCAAATACGGACATAATGGTGATTCCGAGGAGGAAGACACTCAACCAATGGAATTGAGCATTATGACCACAGCAGGACCTTACGGCGGTGCAGGTGCAGGCTTTATGCCAACATCAGGACCATACAGTGGTGCAGGTGCAGGCCCTATGACCACAACAGGACCTTACGGAGGTGCAGGTGCAGGTCCTATGCCTTCAGCAGCACCATACAGTGGTCCAGGTGCAGGCCCTATGCCTACAGCAGGACTTTACGGCGGTGCAGGTGCAGGCCCTATGCCTGCAGCAGGACAATACGGTGGTCCAGGTGCAGGCCCCATGCCCACAGCAGGACAATACAGTGGTCCAGGTGCAGGCCCCATGCCTGTAGCAGGACCTTACGGCGGTGCAGGTGCAGTCCCTATGCCTGCAGCAGGACCATACAGTGATGCAGGTGCAGGCCCGATGCCCACAGCAGGACCTTACGGCGGTGCAGGCCCTTTGCCCACAGCAGGACCATACAGTGGTGCAGGTGCAGGCCCTATGCCTGCAGTAGGACCTTACGGCGGTGCAGGTGCTGGCCCTATGCCCACAGCCGGACAATACAGTGGTCCAGGTGCAGGCCCTATGCCTGCAGCAGGACAATACGGTGGTCCAGGTGCAGGTCCTATGCCCACAGCAGGACAATACAGTGGTCCAGGTGCAGGCCCTATGCCCACAGCAGGACAATACAGTGGTCCAGGTGCAGGTCCTATGCCCACCGCAGGACAATACGGTGGTGCAGGTGCAGGCCCTATGCCTGCAGCAGGACAATACGGTGGCCCAGGTGCAGGCCCTATGCCCACAGGAGGACCATACAGTGGTGACGGCCCCATGTCCACAGCAGGACAATACGACGGTGCTGGTGCAGGCCCTATGCCTGCAGCAGGACAATACGGTGGTCCCAGTTCAGGACCCGGATCCCCACCAGGTTATCCTGGAGGTTCCAGTCAGGGTTAAATACCAGAGCCAGGACAGGTCTGAGTTTTACGGATTAAACTGAAGATATCACTGAGATCTTGGGCCATTTATTTTGTCTATAAGGTTTTTGTTAATTAGTTCATCAAATAAAAGTGTTCAGGACTTTAGTGGTGTTTGAATACAAAACGACTGATGATTTTCATGGAGCTCTGTCTTTATATAAATCAGCTTGAAGAGTCGATTGTACATGTTTTGGCTATTCAATCATTATCTGAAAAACTTCAATCCTGATAAAAACAACCTGTAAACAAAATCCACATTTTGATAAAGACCACATTTTATTTGTCTCACTAACTCAATATAATACTGATTTCGATTTCAGTTACATTTTGGGATTTTTCGTGGAGAAATAGCGGCAAAGTTTTATTGACAGAACGCAGCTCATAGCTTATCACACCTCCTAGGTTAAGTCACACCTTAAGCCACACCTTTTGTTATTGCATCGGTGATATATGTATCATTCAAACCTTTACAAAGCGTCACTTTCAGTTCAACTTCCGCAAGCGATTAAAATTTGATTGACAGCAACATATTGTTAGGAAGTAGAACGCTTTGCCCGTGATCATAAAACAAAATCTGGAGATCAGTCTCAAATCTCAAGCATCTGATTGGCTGAAATGGCGACCAGTCGCCATTTCAGCCAATCAGATCCTTGAGATTTGAGACTGATCTCAAAACTTAGTTTTATGATCTTGGGCCCTGCTTCTTCTAATTGGAGCTGCAGTTCTTAGAGTCGTCGCATGACAAAAAAGTAATCGGCGTCTTTTGAAGTGTTGCAATGCAACAAGTATTACGGTGATCGCTCGCTTGGTCAAAATCTACTAGTAATTGAAATCGAAATCTGTAGAACAATAACGAACAAGTAAGAACAATTTAATATGAAGACAATCTGATTTCAGAGACCACTTTTGGGTTTCCCCGCGACATGACAGACAGATAATTTTATTTCCATTAGGCTTAAAAGCCCATGAGGATAACATTTTGCATAATACAAGATAGCGAACAGCAATGACAACTAAATAAACTTGTTACAGCACAACTATTACATGTCTTTAAGGACAGGTTTGACTGTACTGTTTAATCAATATACATCCAGTAATATTCGATGGCATCATCCTCTTTATTTTGAATCGATTTGTAAACGACCGCCAAACACAGATCACATTTGGATAATCCTAAATCTAGTAGTCGCATGGAAACAACATGATAATGGAATTTCCAAAACCAATCCAGTTGTTCAATGTTTTAGTAGTTTTTACATTATGTTTACTCTAGTTTTGTTCACAACAAAGAAACCCGACACTGTATGGCCTATGTTCCCGGCGAGCTTTGTGTTTGAATTGTGGTTGGATATGAAATCTGGATGTGTTTGAAAGTTATCTGTGGATTTAGTTATTTCTGGCGCATTACACAAGTGTTACAACGCTTGTTAGGTAAGGACAATATAGATTTTGTATATGTTATTATCAGAGTTATTGAAGGTATTTAAGTGTCAGGTTCATTGTTTGCTGAGTATATTTGTTTATTAACATGTGCATAATGAGCACACATATAAACATCGGTTCCTGTCCGTGTGTGTCATAGAGAACAGAATTATTTCCATGGACAAAGCTGTTGTTTTAGTCTAATACAAATTTTGCTTATATTTGTTTTCTGATTAATTGTAGTGTAGGCCATGTCGCCAGTTCGTTATATGTTGTTCAAGATGGGCTTGTTTTAATAATGTTTGGCACTACTGGCTAACATTGCCAGAAAAGGACAAATAGAATATTGTCAGAAACAAACATATTATCTTTTGGCATCCAAATCCAGACAAAAATTCATAAATTATTGTCGACACAATTGGAACACTGATTTTTCTTATAAAAATAAAATGTAACAAGCATGAGTTGGCGCAATAAGTGAAACAATTGTACGATTTCCAAAGAATCTTATTATTTGATCTTATTTAACATAATGTCCCGTTGTGATTTAGGATTTTAAAAGATATTCAGAACTTAAATGTGAGCACTAAGAGCTTTTGAGCGATGTATACACTCGTACTGTCGTATCATTTCTCTTTTTTTACAGAGTATGTTATGTTATAATTTTGCCTTATGATAATATTTTTAATGATATTTTAGTTTCTTTATGTTTTGTTTTAATATATATATTTAAAAGAAAACGTTTCGAAATCCCCTTATTTATACGGTTTTATATCTCCATCTGCTTTATTTCATTTATTACCAAAAAACATTTTCCTGTTTCTTGTATCATATGCTTAATATGTATATTTAAAAGACAAGAAAAAGTCGTCGCCACGCGCCGAAAACCAGGTTTTCATTAAATTTTAATACTTATACTTTTGTAAAGAAAATATCTAATATGAAGAAACTGACCTTCTATTTTTAACAACAATGACCTTGATCTTGAAAGAAAATATCTAATATGAAGAAACTGAACTTCTAATTTTAGCAAGAGTGACCTTGATCTTGATCACTGTGACAGACTTCTGAGTAGAAATCACGAGTTGCGTCTTGGTGTCAATAGATTACAGCTAACCCAAGTAATAAGGAGAAACCTAAATTTCTATTTTTAGCTAAAATGACATAGACCTTTATCACAGACACCTGGGTATCAATCATAAGTAGTGTCTTGATATAAGCTACCCACAAACCAAGTTTGGTGTCAATAGGCCAAAGAAAATTCAAGCTATTGAGCAGAAACTGAATTTCTATTTTTAGCTACAGTGACCTTGAGCTTTATCACAGGCGTTTGGGTAGCAATTTCAAGCTGCATCTTGATATTAGATACCAACACTAAGTTCGACGTAAATATATCAAAGCAAACTCCAGTTATTTAAGGGAAAACTGAATTTCTATTTTTAGCAACAGTGACCTTGACCTTGATCACAGATACCTGTGGCAATCCCAAGCTGTCTTTTGATATCAGCTACTCATATACTAAGTTTGGCATCCAGAGGTAAAAGCAAACTCAAGTTATTGAGGGTAAGCTGAATTTCTATATTTAGCAAGTGACCTTGACCTTTATCACAGACACCTGGGTAGCAATCTCAAGCTGCCTGTTGATATAAGCTACCCACAAACCAAGCTAAGCGTCAACAGGCAATGCGGCATCAACAGATAACATTCACAAAATACTTAACAAAAATTTAAGTCAAAATGGGGCATAACTTTTGCAAAACACAGTCAGGGGTTATGAAACTTGACCTGATCATTGGTACTGTGATGTCAAACAATTATGTAAAGTTTCAAAGCTATACCTTGAATGGTAACTGAGAAAAACACAACTTTCACAAAAAACTTAACAAAATTTCTAAGTGAAAAAGGGGCATAAATTTGTCAAAATACAGTCAGGGATTTTGAAACTTGTCCTGATAATTGGTATTGATATATCAGACAACTATGTTAAGTTTCAAAGTTTTACCTTGAACGGTTACTGAGAAAAACACAACTTTAACAAAAAACTTCACAAAATGTTGACGCCTGCCCGCCCGCCCAACGACATACCCCAATCTCATAACCAGGATTTTTCTAAAGAAAACCTGGTTAAAAACGTTTCGAAAGTCCCCCTTTTATATGGCTCCATATCTGCATCTGCTTTATTGTCTTTATCACATTTGTACCAATAAGTTTCTTGTTTCATACGCTTAATTAATACATATATTGCATCAGCTGCGCCGGAAGGCTCAATGTAAAATATATAAATCAACATTGTCAGTCAGCGCTTTTTGTTGACCCATTAGATACAACGATTTCTGAGCATGTGCAGAATGTTTATCCTAATAACTGATAAGTTACTAGATTACTGGATATTTTTACATCTCATAATGGTAGAATTTTACCCTGGTGTCACTTAGGAAAATATAACCCGGTGTTATTTTGGAAAACAACAGTTGACATGTCAGACAGTTCAGGGTCATGGTTCAAAATAGGACTGTATCATCTCTATAATTTGGGATCGCCATACAGTCATCATGACAGGTCAACGCGACCTCGTCATGTCAGAAAAAAATCAGACAATAGCAACATGGCGTCAATTTTCGGTGAGTTTTCGGTGAAATTGAAAATGGTTCTAATCTGAATTCAACAAATTAGGTCACAATTGACAAACAAACAAAAAACTTTGTTACCGTTATAAAGTCTTCATTTGTCATACAAATAAATAAACACTCTTATGCACAATTTATATCTTCCTGACTATATTTTGAAATGGATAATATGTGTGCAAATATTGTTCAGTAAAACACGGCAACCAAGTTGTTGCTGCCTTCTCAAAACCCACCCTTTTCTGAGGAAGATGCTGAAACAATGGAAATCGGGAACCAACACGGCGGTTCTTATTCAGACCAAGTTTTCAAAAAAAAAGGACAATACGGTACGCACATCACTCACGGCGAACACAATGCAGGACAGGAATCGGAATCTAAAGATTCAGACAGTAGCGATTCTTCTAAGGAAGATACTCGACTAATGGTAATCGGTAGCCAAAACTTTGGACATGGTTACATGTACCAGTCAAGACGGCGGTCCTAGGTCAGTCCTTGGATCCGCAGCAGGCAATACAACTCGGGACACGGGTTACGAGTCGGGACAATTTAGAGGCCCTAGTTCAGGCCTTTGATCCGGGCAAGAGTTCTGGATAAGGGTCTTAACTTATTGCGCTAATTTATGCCCGATATATAGCTTTAGCGCAAAATTTGGACCCGCAAAAATGAATGTGATGAGAGTTACAGGAAAACCCCGCTATGAAGTCCACCTCAAGGACTTGACTTAAAGGGGTCTTTATAGTGGGTGGTCTTGATTTTGGGGTTGAAAGTAGTGCAACTCGGTAATAAATGACTGGGAATAGTAGTCTTATTATTGTGGTGGTCTTAGTGAGTGGTGGTCATAATAAGTGGTTCTATTGTTTATGATTTACACTCTTAAAAACCAAACAAAATGAATGTACTATCATTTTGATGTTTTATTTCTGTGCCATTGCAGAGGCTTAGCATAATTAAATTTCTCAGTTAAATGCATTCTTGTCGGTGTAGAGAATGTTTTCTTGTAGATTTTGAGGAGATATGCATGGATATTATCCCAATGGAATAGCTTATTTTACATTCGGTGTTTGGGAAGTGCTAACAGTTATATATCGGGTAGGACAAAACTGTGATATATGTATGCTTAATATGTAAATTAAAGGAGTTAAAATAATGATTACATTATTTATATACATGAACCTGTCTAGTTTTACATGGATAATATATACAAAGGTAACAAGCAAACATGTTTATTTCTAAACTTAGTATGTATCATGCAAAATATACAAATGCACAACATCATAAAACTAAATCTGGAAACCAGTCTCAAATCATAAGCATCTGATTGGCTGAAATTGCTATTGATTTGACTGGTCTACCTTCTTAGTTTTATGATTTCGGACCAAACAGTATGCATTAACATAAAAATTGCTATAAGCTTTACTTACAAAAATAGAACACAGAATAATTATATAATTGTTTATTAATAAGTAAATACAACAAATTACAAAGATTTACAAAAGGTAAAAAGTACAGAAATATTTTGAATACTTTTAACAGGTCTAAAAGTCCTTTTCATGTGTATTATTTAATTATATTTGAACTTTAGTTATAATTTCTCATTATATTCATGTTTTCCATTTTGCAAAACAGTACCCAAGGTAATAAAACTGAGCATGGAAACCAGTCTCAAATCTCAAGCATCTGATTGACCAGTTGCCATTTCAGCCAATCAGATGCTTGAGATTTGAGACTGGTTTCCATGCTCAACTTTATAACCTTCAGCCCAGGAGTACCCAAAGGTAAACTTCATCTACAGCTAGGGTAAATCAACAAATATTCAGGACCAATATATTTTTGCTATATTCGCTCTGAAGCACAAAAATTAAAATTCGTAAATATGCCTGTAGGATTATGAAATTATATTTCATAAATTAGAAACCCCTAAAAAGACATTTGCGAATATGTCAAAACACAAGAATTTATATGTATGAATATTCATTAATTTACAGTATGCTACATGTATATGGAAATTAAAACCTCAAAGGTTAAACAAAATTTAAACCTAGACAAAACACAAGAATTTATATGTATGAATATTCATTATTTTACAGTATGCTACATGTATATGGAAATTAAAACCTCAAAGGTTAAGCAAAATTTAAACTTCAAACTTTAAGGTAAAATGACTAATTTTACTGTTCATCATACAAATATTTACAGATTTCTGCAATTACCCTAAATGCCACTAGCCCAATACTGAGACGTCATAACATAAAAAATTAATAATAACATGACTAGATATAACTGTGAGCAAACACATATATTGCATTTCATAACAGTTTTGCTAAAATCGGATTTCAAATTTGCCAACACCAGACTTATTCAAAAGCTTTTAATATGTGACAGCTATTTATTTTTCTTATTTCATGAAACACTTTTTGCAAAATTTCTGTTTTCCGAGTATTAAATTGATTAACCTAAATTATTAAATAAAATGAGTACTGTGAGTTAGTAATATTTATTGGGTATTAATATTAAAATTGACAGTTTTTGTTAGAAGGTCAATCCATGAATTTAAAACCATTAAACAATGGGAATCTTTACATAACAGTATGTTTGATACTTAAAAAAACCACTAATTACGAACACATGAAAATGCCTTTAATAACCAAAATCCACAAAAAAGTTGCATCCTGTTTTATTAGTTTTATATTTCCAACACCAGTTTATATTAACTCACATCAGTGATGTAGGTTCATCTTTATTTGTTTTCATTTGATTTTAAATTACTTTATCCTAATACAGTTTAAGGTTACAGCTTATATTCCATGTTCCACCAATATAGATCTGGATCGGCCTGCACTTCTATGCAGTCTGATCTGGATCTACACTGTTTGCTTCTTGGTCAGAAATAACTTAAGGAATCTTAAATTGACAAGAGTAGTTTTCAAAAACACGATCTACACTTGTTTCCCATTAACCATACCCCATAAACTATTGAGTGATGGGTTAAAAAGATACATTTTTTTTGCAAATAAACATTCTACTGATACAGCAAGGTTTTCATCTTTGCTATGTCCACAGACTTGACATCATTTGTCCTAATCCAAAAATTTGCAATCCATTTTTCCCCTTCCTTCACTGGACATCCTCCGTGCAGAGTGTATGGATCTGTGTCCCCCATCCAGCCTGTCTCCTCGTTTATGACGTGATTATACCAGATTATTGCTTTGCCCTTTTTAGCATTTACACGAAAGTCAACATTGTCACAGTTTTTGAACAGATGATGAACTCTTTCAAGATGGGCACTCTGAAAGAATAATTATAAGGACATTAAAAGCTGCCTGATCATGGTTGAGGGTGAAATACTTCAATTTCTAAAGGGTGCTTAAAATTAAAATTAACCCTTTCCTCCATAGCATGGGCAAACAGTTTAGATCGAGATCAGGTGGCACATCCATGCCATCTGATCAAGATCTAAACTGTTTGCTTTTTGATTTGTTAGGTTATTTCTGAACAAAATGCGACCAGTGCAGATCCTGATCTGGGTAAAACTGCGTATATATATGGAGGAAAGGGTTAATTGCTCAATGACATTTTCCCTATAAATGACTTAAAAGTAGTGAACTTCGCTAAAATTTTGAACCAAGTAGTATATGCATTTAAGGAACTGTCAGGAGAGAGCTTTATTTTTTTCTAGTAATGCTATAACAAATTTGACTTCAAATATAGTGACTAAAACACTGACTGTGTTAGAATGTTACAACACATTTACTTTGTTTATGACTTCTATCGTTAATATTATAAGTTCTGGTATTTGAAAACACCTTATATTGTCATCTTGATTATGTAACCAGGCATCTTTAAGTATCAGTTTGTCAAATCTGTTGTATATCTAGCATTCATACAAAAACAAATCATTGTTTGTCAAATAACCTATTTCTTATGTAAGATTGAGAATGCTTACATTGGAATTTAGAGAAAGTAGACACTTCTAGAAATGTAATACAGTAACAGTGATAAGATATCTGCAAAAGTTATTAGTTATGATACAAACTCTGGATAATGAGAGAACAAAAAAACAAACTTGGGAAGTTGTTATTAGAAGTCAAGAGACCAAGCACGAAATAATTCAGGAAAACTTGAGTCTTTTTTTTCCTTCACTCCTTTACTCCATGGTATATGGGTGTTATCCATGGGTAAATCCAGTGCAGAACCAGATTAGCCTGAACATCCAGGCCACTTGACCATGATCTGTACAGTTTGCTTTTTGATTCATTGGTTTATTTCTGATCAGGAGGCTATCGGTGCAGATCCTGATTAGGCACCAGAGAGTAGGCAGCTGATCTGGACCTATACTTTTCACTAGTGCCTTAAAGCCTGTACATATGGAATAGATGTTTAACAAAATATCTGGGGGGAATCATGAGCAGTTAGCAAAGTTTCATAGAGCATTTTCAAAGCTATACTACTGACAAACAAATTAACAAAAAACAAAAACAGTCCTAATTTATTTGGGAAGGGAAGACCATAAACCTCTAGAATGTTAGCTTGGTTTATCAATGACAAGGACAATGTATAAAAGTACTCACTGTGTGATTTATATCATCCTTGTTAGCAAATGGGAAGGCTGTTTCACCACCAGATGTTACTTCATTCAGGTAAAATAACACTGTCATATACCTATAAAAAATGTAATTCAACACATTTTGAATGTAATTTAATTTCATAATTATCAAACACTTTAAAGATCAAAGATCATGCCCTTCTATAAAACCATGCCAAAAACCTTAGCAATCTAAAGCTAGTACCAATTAGCAATGACATTTAACATAAGGCACAAATAAAAATATTAAAAGTGTTAAATATCATTTATGTCTCAGAAATCGTGTTACGATGTAATGTACCAGGTAACTGAGAAATATCTGGTTCAGAAAAAAACTCATACTTCCATAAACTATGCATGACTCAGTAAAGGGCCCATGTTATCCTGCGAGGACAGCTGAATCATAAATTTCTGAGACTTGGAAAACAGATGTGAAGTGGAAGTGTTTCAAGCAGAGAATAAAGTATTTAACTATGCGGTAACTTAAAGTAAATCATTGGTCCCTTGGGTATTTTAGTTATTGCAACTGGATTTTTGACTTTTTTGTCTGTACCTACAAATCCTGCAGTTCGGAATTTTGCCTCTATCACAGCATTTGACACCTTTCTGAACTGGAGAAGAGTCAAGATGTGCATTGTAGTGTCCTTTAACACCATAGTTAACCACCTATAATACACAATAAAGTTTATTATGTGTAATTATTCATGTACACTGGGCCCTTTATATTGGCTTATCTGATATTTGATGTAGGCTGCATTAGGGCTTTGGCTCCCCACCAGAACAATTTCAATTCCTGACATATGGCTGTAATCTATGGATCCAGATAAGCAAACACATCAAATCAGTCTGATCTGGATCTACACTGTTTGCTTTTGATTCTTCAGGTTATTTCTGACCAGGAAGCAATGTAGATCCTGATCAGATCGCACAGATGTGCCAGCTGATCTGGATCTACCCTATTGGCACATGTGATGAAATCCATAAATAAGAAATAGGGTTAAGGTAGTCTAACTGTAATGATTTCCCGCGCTTTTTTTCTCGAATGTCGGGAATACTCGGTTAACTGTCACTAACAGTCGACAATAATCGATGTTGCTTCGGTTACTATCGGCTCTGACCAGTAGCGTCGGAAGTCACCGAAAGCGAGCCGATGTTTGACGACGTCGTAAATTTATGCGCGGGAAAGCGTTACATTTAGACTACCTTAAGAAGCCAGGATTCAAGATAATGTGTTTGTTATACAATGTCAAAACACAATTGAGGTCCTTTACTGGAAAAGCTTTACAGGCAGCTAATGTCAATCCTTGAAATGATGTCATAAAGGTGAGAAGGCAACATTGCTTATTATATGTGTTTGAAGTAAAAATATCTGTATAGCTGAAGTGTGTAACAAAGTGACTTATTTGAACATGTATTAAGAAAATGATAGATAATTATTATATGCCACCTGATCAGGATCTAAACTGTTCGCTTTTTTATTTGTTAGGTTTGTTAGATCCTGATCAAATGGCACGGATGTGCCAGCTGATCTGGATCTACACTGTTGGCCCACGCAATAAAAGTGTTAATATGGAATAAATGGTTAAAATCACTGACATGACAGTTTGTTATAATCCTAAAAGTAACTGTTTTGCAAAGACTGAAATTCTGACTAAGAACTTGTTTAAAATATGTATCCAAATCAAATGTAAACTTCTGCTAGAATAGGGTCTGCATGTCATGAAAACTTGAATGTTATAGACTGTATTTGAATCTGATAATTTAAAAGAATCTGATGAATGTTATCATAAAGTTTATTTGGTGAGCATATTATATTACTTTAAAATTGTTTTCCAATAGCCCCCCCCCCACCCCAAATAAAAACACCACCACATGTGCTAGTGCCCCATGTAGGCCTACATTATAATAAGTTTCAAATTTCATACTTATTTCATATTTCAAAGATTTGACACCAGAACATGTATTAACAAGAAATAATTGTAAATAACAAGAACTGTTACTGTAAGTGACATATCGCATGAAGCAGGCTTTCTGTATATAGCCTATTTGATTCAAGATTTATTATGACTTACACAGTACCATTAAGTTGATTGTTGACATTTATTATTGCCTGAGAGATACTTACTGTGTAGGTCACTTAGACATGGTCAACGTAATAACTGTCAAGAGTTTTAAATATTTGCTGTATACATTATCCAAACAAGATCCCAACGTATGTGTAGGTGTTGAAATACAATGCACAAATCATAACCCTTACCCTGACTGCAACTGATGGTCACTGTCACCTTGACCAATGACTTAATGCCATAAAATCAATATGGAACATCTATTGACTATGCACAATCTACATACCAAGCTTAAAGACTGTTAGTCAAACTGTTCTCATTCATAATGGAAAACTTACTTTTAATTAATGTACACTATGTCCTTTACATTTGACTTTTTAAGCCCCCAAAATATGGGACTTTACAGACCACGAGCAAGCTAACCTGTGCCCTAGATCATAAAACTAAATCTGGAGACCAGCATCTTAGTTATATGATCATGGGCCTTCATTTATAAAGTTACTGATCTGAAACCATTTTTCAATCAATGGTACTAGTTAACTTGACCTCTTAAATTAACAATTTGATATAAATTTTAATTAACTGGGGTCATTAACTGACCAAGAGCAATCTATCAATCCAGTTTGATGTCTCTAGATTAAAAAAGGGCTTCAGTTATTGACTTTAAACCAATTTTTAATATGTCACAGTGACCTTGACCATTTAACCCCAACAATTTTACAGGTCATTTATTGGTAATGAGAAATCTACAACCAAGTTTGGTGACAGTAGGTCATAATATTCTTCTGTTACTCAATGGTAACCCTTTTTCAATCAAATGACACAGTGAACTTGAATTTGACCTTTGACCCCCATTACAATATAAACTAGAACTGCTTTTGGGAAAAGCACATGTCTCCCACAAAGGCATCATCTTTGATGATGCACAGGATAAAACTGGTGAAGTGAATATAAAGATGGCAATTTATTAAAAGGGCATACGGAAGTTCTGTGCAATATTAGTCATAAACAATGTCACAAATTTTTGGAGGATCAGGAAAAACATAAGTTTCAATTTCTGATGGGCCATAATCCTGAAGTGCCAGGGTCAATGTGGCTGGTTGTCAAACTTGTTGTCATTAACATTTTGATATATCAGTGAAGATGCACTGAAAAAAGACCATGAGAGTGAGTGTACAAGGCTATCAAGGCCAATTGTAAATAAATAAATGGGCCATAAGTCTTATGTGCCGGGGTCAAAGCGGCTGTTTTTTTATTACACAGATAATTATAGCATTTGGTGAACATCATATAATAACAAGAGCTGTCACTGGAATTGACATATGCCCCCGAAATGCAGCTTGAAATCAAATAGGTATACATATGTAATAAATAAACATATGTAATGAAAAATATGCTAGTGGAAGACGAAGCATACTGCATGCATATAATGTGAAAGATGAAAGGATCATAATTATGTTTCAAGTCTGTAGTAAATATATTGTTAAATAAAGTTAAATATTAATATGAACAGTGACCTTGACCTTTGACCTACAGGCATGGGTATTGTAAGCAACACATCCCTTTGTCATGGTGAATATTTTTGTAAAGTTATTTTGAAATCACTTCATTCATTAGGAATTAACAGCCAAGACAAGAAAATGTTATTTTTAGTAACAGTGACCTTGACCTTGGACCAACAGGCATGGGTATTGTACGCGAAAGTACACCTTGTCATGGTAAACATTTGAGCCAAGTTATTTTAAAATCCAATGAGAAATAACAAATTTACAGCATGGACAAGATTTTTCTATTTATAGTAACAGAGACCTAGTTTTTGAACCCAGGTGACCCATATTCAAACTCAACCAATAAATAACTGGGACATATGTCCTGACCAAGTTTCTTTACAATCTGAGAGTAAAATTGTGACCACTATAGTGTAAACAAGAAAATTCTATTTTTAGTAACAGTGATCTAGTTTTTGGACCCAGATGACCCATATTCGAACTTGTCTGACAAATCATTAGGACAAACATCCTAACGAAGTTTCATGACAATCGGAGCAAAAATGTGACCTCTAGAGTGTTAACAAGAAAATTCTATTTTAAGTAACAGTGACCTAGTTTTGGGACCCAGATGGCCCATATTCAAACTCGTCCGAGAAATCATTGGGACAAACATCCTGAACAAGTGTCATGACAATCAGAACAAAAATGTGACCGCTAGAGTGTTAACAAGAAAATTCTATTTATAGTAACAGTTACCTAGTTTTTGGACCCAGGTGACCCATATTCAAACTCGGCCTAGAAATAAATGGGACAAATATCCTGACCAAGTTTCATGATAATTGGAGCAAAAATGTGACTGCTAGAGTGTTAACAAAAAAATTCTATTTATAGTAACAGTGACCTAGTTTTTGGGATCAGGTGACCCATATTCATACTCAGCCTAGAAATAAATGGGACAAATATCCTGACCAAGTTTCATGATAATTCGAGCAAAAATGTGACCGCTAGAGTTTTAACAAGAAAATTCTATTTATAGTAACAGTGACCTAGTTTTTGAACCAGGATGAACCTTATTCGAACTCGTCCGAGAATTCATTGGGACAAACATCCAGACCAAGTTTCATGACAATCGGAGCAAAAATGTGACCGCTAGAGTGTTTAGAAGAAAATTCTATTTTTAGTAACAGTGACCTAGTTTTTGGACCCTGATGACCCATATTAAAACTCGTCCAAGAAATCATTGGGACAAACATCCTGACCAAATTTCATGACAATCGGACAAAAAAATGTTACCTCTATTGCGTTAACTAAATTTACCTTAGGGTTAGGGTTAGGGTTTAGGGTTAGGTAAAAAGGCCCATAACTCAGCCAAAAATAATCCGATCAGAAATTCCTTTGGATATGCATAACAAGTCTTGGTGACAAACACTCCTGTGAAGTTTCAATGAAATCCCTCAAGCGATTTCAGTTTACGTTAGGGTTAGGGTTAGGGTTTAGGGTTAGGGTTAGGTAAAAAGGTCCATAACTCGGCCAAAAATAATCCGATCAGAAATTCCTTCGGATATGCACATCTATGCTTGGTAACAAACACTCCTGTGAAGTTTCAATGAAATCCCTCAAGCGGTTTGGGAGAAGAAGCGAGGACAAGATTTTGCTTCAAAGGGCCATAACTCAGCCAAAAATAATCGGAGCAGAAATTCCTGACGATATGCACAACTAGGCTTGGTGACAAACATTCCTGTGAATGTCAAAGAAATCTCTCAAGTGGTTTCAGAGGAGAAGCGAGGACAAGATTATTTCGGACGGACGGACGGAAGGACGGACGGACGGACGGAAGGACGGACGGACGGACGGACGGACGGACGGTCCGATTACTATATGCCTCCCTTCGGGGGCATAAAAATAGCAGAAAATGAGAGAAGAACCAAATCATGAGTATGGAACAGATATTGTAAAATGAAAACTTAAACAGTGTAAGAAATACCTTTATAGCTGCTTAGCACAGTACTTTCTCATAATGCAATGTATGTAATGTCATGATAGCTATAGTATAGATGAACCAGGTTAGTGACATGTTTAAAAGGCTAATATCGGATAAATCAAAGGGCCATAAATCTGATATGCCTGGTGCAAAGTGGCTGGTTTTCGAACTTGGCCAAGATATTAAGGCCACACACATTATCATAATGTTTATTGAAAATCAGTTGATGAATATTTCAGTTACATAGCAGACAAGGCTTAAACAGCCAATTTTGGATAATTCAAGGGTCATAAATCCGACATGACTGGGGCAATACGGCTGGTTATCGAACTTGGCCGAGATATTATGGCCACAAACATTTTCATAAAGTATGGTGAAGATCAGATGATAACTGTTCAAGTTACAGAGTGGACAAGCCTCAAACAACTTATTTTTGATAATTCAAGGGCCATAATTCTGAGATTCCTTGGGCAATATGGCTGGTTATCGAACTTGATCGAGATATTATGGCCACTAACATTTTGATGAAGTTTGGTGATGATCCGATGAAAACTGTTTGACTTAGAGAGCGGACAAGTGTGACAGACAGACGGACAGACGGACAGACAGACGGACAGACAGGAGCAAATCAAAATGTCTCCCACACCACTACGTGGTGGGAGACATAATTCTACAATTATGCATAGTTTAAATCTGCACAACAATAACAAAATATTATTTATTTTAATACAATCTGAGCATTAACTGAATGTGAGAATGTTAAAAAACACTTCCACAAAGGTTCTAGAATAACTGAATAGACTAACTCACCTGGAAATCACTGAGCCTAACTAATTCTAAGGGCAACTGCACCACTTTTGACACTCTGAAACACCAGAAAAAAGGTAAAACTTACCATGTTGAGGACAAATTACAATTTAATCCACAGATGGCTTTAATACTATGTGTGTCTTGTATAGATCCAGATTAGCCTGCACATCAATGCAGTCTGTTCAGGAACTACACTAGCTGCTTTTTTATTCATTACAAGATTCTGACAAAAAACAATAAGTGTAGATCCTGATCAGACTGCATGGGTCACAGCAGGGTGCACAACTGTACATCTGGATCAATACTGGTCAATCATGCGATAAAAGCCAAATGTTCCTGGGAGTTAATTATTAATACTAGTACTTTTAATTCAATATCCAAAATAATGTGACAAATTTTATAAAACAAAGAATCAAAATACATAAAATATTTTATTAAAACATAATTAAGACTCTTCTACAGTCTTCATGAACCATTCATTCTTATATTAACTTTCGTAGTGTAACTGCTGAATGAAATGTATTACAAAGTTTACTCCTTACAAGTACAATCATTGAATAGAAGTACCTTTCCTGAACTTTTTTGAAAACAGTGTCTGCTGACTGGTCCGGATAAAGCCACGCCTGTCGACTATATCGGGAATGTTTCTCCGGATTAGCTTCTAGGTATCCCATCAGGAAGTTCTTTAAATTTGCTGGAGATATGCGTTGCAATTCTTCTTTGGTTATGATGTCTAAAAAAAAGATAATAATTTTTAACCCACTTAGAATCGCCTTTCTATCAATTTCAGTTATTTAATGAATATGGGTGTTAGACAAAACATTTAATGTTAATTTAATTTATAAACTGAAAACCCAGGATCCAATATCATGAACAACTGTATGCTCAATTTCAATTTTGTACTGAACATATTTATTCCAATTCTAAAAGAAAATGTTGTTTATTTACTTGTAATACATGTACTTTATAAAAGTGAACAAGAAAAAGTTGTCACCCCGCGCCGCAAACCAGGTTTTCATTTAATACTTATACTTTTGTAAAGAAAATATCTGATATGAAGAAACTGAACTTCTATTTTTAGTAACAATGACCTTGATCTTGATCACAGACTTCTGAGTAGAAATCCGAGTTGCGTCTTGGTATCAGCTACCCAAAGAAAGTTTGGTGTCAATACATCACAGCTAACCCATGTACATGTAATAAGGAGAAACCTAAATTTCTATTTTAAGCAAAAATGACATAGACCTTTATAACAGACACCTGGGTATCAATCCTAAGTAGTGTCTTCTTAGTGTCAATCCTAAGCTACCCACAAACCAAGTTTGTTGTCAATAGGCCAAAGAAAACTCAAGCTATTGAGCAGAAACTGAATTTCTATTTTTAGCTACAGTGACCTTGAGCTTTATCACAGGTGCCTGGGTAGCAATCTCAAGCTGCATCTTGATATTAGATACCAACACTAAGTTCGGCGTAAATTTACCAAAGCAAACTCAAGTTGTTGAGGGAAAACTGAATTTCTTTTTTAGCAACAGTGACCTTGAACTTGATCACAGATACCTGTGGCAATCCCAAGCTGTCTTTTGATATCAGCTACTCATATACTAAGTTTGGCATCCAGAGGTAAAAGCAAACTCAAGTTATTGAGGAAAAGCTGAATTTCTATATTTAGCAAGTGACCTTGACCTTTATCACAGACACCTGGGTAGCAATCTCAAGCTGCCTGTTGATATAAGCTACCCTGTGACAAACCAAGCTAAGCGTCAACAGGCAACTTGGCATCAACAGATAACATTCACAAAATACTTAACAAAAAATCTAAGTCAAAAAGGGGCATAACTTTGTGAAAACAGTCAGTGGTTATGAAAGTTGACCTGATAATTGGTACTGTGATGTGACACAATTATGTAAAGTTTCAAAGTTGTACCTTGAATGGTAACTGAGAAAAACACAACTTTCACAAATAAACTTCACAAAATTTCTAAGTGAAAAAGGGGCATAACTTTGTCAAAATACAGTCAGGGATTATGAAACTTGTCATGATAATTAATATTGATATGTCAGACAACTACCGGGTATGTTAAGTTTCAAAGTTGTACCTTGAACGGTTACTGAGACAAGAGGGCCATGATGGCCCTTATATCGCTCACCTGAGTACAAAAGTACTCTCAGCTTGTGGTTTCAGGGAAATCATTTGAACAATCTTTGAAGATTTCCACTAGAGGGTGCTAAATGCCAAATATCTAAGCTCTAGGCCTTGTGGTTTCAGACAAGAAGATTTTTTAAGTTTTTCCTATACAAGTCTATATAAAAGAGGGCCATGATGGCCCTTATATCGCTCACCTGAGTACAAAAGTACTCTCATCTTGTGGTTTCAGACTAGAAGATTTTTAAAGTTTTTTCTATATCAGTCTATATAAAATAAAGTGAACCCTGGGGCAGGGCCAATTTTGACCTCAGGGAAATCATTTGAACAATCTTTGAAGATTTCCACTAGAGGGTGCTAAATGCCAAATATCTAAGCTCTAGGCCTTGTGGTTTCAGACAAGAAGATTTTTAAAGTTTTTCCTATACAAGTCTATATAAAATGAAGTGACCCCTGGGGCGGGGCCAATTTAGACCCCTGGGAAATAATTTGAACAATCTTTGTAGAGTTTCACAAGAGGATCCTTAATGCCAAATATCTAAGTTCTAGGCCTTGTGGTTTCAGACAAGAAGATTTTAAAAGTTTTTCCTATACAAGTCTATATAAAAATGAAGTGACCCCTGGGGCGGGCCCAATTTAGACCCCTGGGAAATAATTTGAACAATCTTTGTAGAGTTCCACTAGAGGATGCTAAATGCCATATATCTAAGCTCTAGTCCTCGTGGTTTCAGACAAGAAGATTTTTAAAGTTTTTCCTATACAAGTCTATATAAAATGAAGTGACCCCTGGGGCGGGGCCAATTTAGACCCCTGGGAAATAATTTGAACAATCTTTGTAGAGTTTCACAAGAGGATGCTTAATGCCAAATATCTAAGCTCTAGGCCTTGTGGTTTCAGACAAGAAGATTTTTAAAGTTTTTCCTATATAAGTCTATGTCAAATGAAGTGACCCCGGGGGCGGGGCCAATTTAGACCCCAGGGAAATAATTTGAACAATCTTTGTAGAGTTCCACTTGAGGATGCTAAATGCCAAATATCTAAGCTCTAGGCCTTGTGGTTTCAGACAAGAAGATTTTTAAAGTTTTTACTATATAAGTCTATGTAAAATGAAGTGACCCCTGGGGCGGGGTATAATTTTGACCCTAGGGAAATAATTTGAACAATCTTTGTAGAGTTCCACTAGAGGATGCTAAATGCCAAATATCTAAGCTCTAGGCCTTGTGGTTTCAGACAAAAAGATTTTTAAAGTTTTTCCTATATAAGTCTATATAAAATGAAGTGACCCCTGGGGCGGGGCCAATTTTGACCCCAGGGAAATAATTTGAACAATCTTTGTTGAGTTCCACTAGAGGGTGCTAAATACCAAATATCTAAGCTCTAGGCCTTGTGGTTTCAGACAAGAAGATTTTTAAAGTTTTTTCTATACAAGTCTATATAAAATGAAGTGACCCCTGGGGCGGGGCCAATTATGACCCCAGGGAAATAATTTGAACAATCTTTGTAGAGTTCCACTAGAGGATGCTAAATGCCAAATATCTAAGCTCTAGGCCTTGTGGTTTCAGACAAGAAGATTTTTTAAAGTTTTCCTATACAAGTCTATGTAAAATGAAGTGACCCCTGGGGCGGGGCCAATTTTGACCCCAGGGAAATAATTTGAACAATCTTTGTAGAGTTCCACTAGAGGATGCTAAATGCCAAATATCTAAGCTCTAGGCCTTGTGGTTTCAGACAAGAAGATTTTTTAAGTTTTTCCTATATAAGTCTATGTATAATGAAGTGACCCCTGGGGCGGGGCCAATTTTGACCCCAGGGAAATAATTTGAACAATCTTTGTAGAGCTCCACTAGAGGATGCTATATGCCAAATATCTAAGCTCTAGGCCTTGTGGTTTCAGACAAGAAGATTTTTAAAGTTTTTCCTTTCGGTTGCCATGGCAACCAGAGTTCTGCATGGAATTGATTTCTTTGAACAACTTTGGAAGAGCTTCATGCAAGGAACATACGTGGCAAGTTTCATCAAAATTGGCCAAGCCGTTTCAGAGAAGAAGTCGATTGAAGCAATTGTTGACGACGGACGACGGACATCAGGCGGTCACAAAAGCTAACCTTGTCACTACGTGACAGGTGAGCTAAAAATGAAGTGACCCCTGGGGCGGGGCCAATTTAGACCCCTGGGAAATAATTTGAACAATCTTTGTAGAGTTTCACAAGAGGATGCTTAATGCCAAATATCTAAGCTCTAGGTCTTGTGGTTTCAGACAAGAAGATTTTTAAAGTTTTTCCCATACAAGTCTATATAAAATGAAGTGACCCCTGGGGCGGGGCCAATTTAGACCCCTGGGAAATAATTTGAACAATCTTTGTAGAGTTCCACTAGAGGATGCTAAATGCCATATATCTAAGCTCTAGGCCTTGTGGTTTCAGACAAGAAGATTTTTAAAGATTTTCCTATATACGGTAAGTCTATATTAAATAAAGTGACCCCTGGGGCGGGGCAAATTTTGACCCCAGGGAAATAATTTGAACAATCTTTGTAGAGTTCCACTAGAGGGTGCAAAATGCCAAATATCTAAGCTCTAGGCCTTGTGGTTTCAGACAAGAAGATTTTTAAAGTTTTTCCTATATAAGTCTATATAAAATGAAGTGACCCCTGGGGCGGGGCCAATTTTGACCCCAGGGAAATAATTTGAACAATCTTTGTAGAGTTCCACTAGAGGATGCTAAATGCCAAATATCTAAGCTCTAGGCCTTGTGGTTTCAGACAAGAAGATTTTTAAAGTTTTTCCTATATAAATCTATATAAAATGAAGTGACCCCTGGAGCGGGGCCAATTTTGACCCCAGGGAAATAATTTGGACAATCTTTGTAGAGTTCCACTAGAGGGTGCTAAATGCCAAATATCTAAGCTCTAGGCCTTGTGGTTTCAGACAAGAAGATTTTTAAAGTTTTTCCTATATAAGTCTATGTCAAATGAAGTGACCCCTGGGGCGGGGCCAATTTAGACCCCAGGGAAATAATTTGAACAATCTTTGTAGAGTTCCACTTGAGGATGCTAAATGCCAAATATCTAAGCTCTAGGCCTTGTGGTTTCAGACAAGAAGATTTTTAAAGTTTTTACTATATAAGTCTATGTAAAATGAAGTGACCCCTGGGGCGGGGTATAATTTTGACCCTAGGGAAATAATTTGAACAATCTTTGTAGAGTTCCACTAGAGGATGCTAAATGCCAAATATCTAAGCTCTAGGCCTTGTGGTTTCAGACAAAAAGATTTTTAAAGTTTTTCCTATATAAGTCTATATAAAATGAAGTGACCCCTGGGGCGGGGCCAATTTTGACCCCAGGGAAATAATTTGAACAATCTTTGTTGAGTTCCACTAGAGGGTGCTAAATACCAAATATCTAAGCTCTAGGCCTTGTGGTTTCAGACAAGAAGTTTTTTAAAGTTTTTTCTATACAAGTCTATATAAAATGAAGTGACCCCTGGGGCGGGGCCAATTATGACCCCAGGGAAATAATTTGAACAATCTTTGTAGAGTTCCACTAGAGGATGCTAAATGCCAAATATCTAAGCTCTAGGCCTTGTGGTTTCAGACAAGAAGATTTTTTAAAGTTTTCCTATACAAGTCTATGTAAAATGAAGTGACCCCTGGGGCGGGGCCAATTTTGACCCCAGGGAAATAATTTGAACAATCTTTGTAGAGTTCCACTAGAGGATGCTAAATGCCAAATATCTAAGCTCTAGGCCTTGTGGTTTCAGACAAGAAGATTTTTTAAGTTTTTCCTATATAAGTCTATGTATAATGAAGTGACCCCTGGGGCGGGGCCAATTTTGACCCCAGGGAAATAATTTGAACAATCTTTGTAGAGCTCCACTAGAGGATGCTAAATGCCAAATATCTAAGCTCTAGGCCTTGTGGTTTCAGACAAGAAGATTTTTAAAGTTTTTCCTTTCGGTTGCCATGGCAACCAGAGTTCTGCATGGAATTGATTTCTTTGAACAACTTTGGAAGAGCTTCATGCAAGGAACATACGTGGCAAGTTTCATCAAAATTGGCCAAGCCGTTTCAGAGAAGAAGTCGATTGAAGCAATTGTTGACGACGGACGACGGACATCAGGCGGTCACAAAAGCTAACCTTGTCACTACGTGACAGGTGAGCTAAAAATGAAGTGACCCCTGGGGCGGGGCCAATTTAGACCCCTGGGAAATAATTTGAACAATCTTTGTAGAGTTTCACAAGAGGATGCTTAATGCCAAATATCTAAGCTCTAGGTCTTGTGGTTTCAGACAAGAAGATTTTTAAAGTTTTTCCCATACAAGTCTATATAAAATGAAGTGACCCCTGGGGCGGGGCCAATTTAGACCCCTGGGAAATAATTTGAACAATCTTTGTAGAGTTCCACTAGAGGATGCTAAATGCCATATATCTAAGCTCTAGGCCTTGTGGTTTCAGACAAGAAGATTTTTAAAGATTTTCCTATATACGGTAAGTCTATATTAAATAAAGTGACCCCTGGGGCGGGGCAAATTTTGACCCCAGGGAAATAATTTGAACAATCTTTGTAGAGTTCCACTAGAGGGTGCAAAATGCCAAATATCTAAGCTCTAGGCCTTGTGGTTTCAGACAAGAAGATTTTTAAAGTTTTTCCTATATAAGTCTATATAAAATGAAGTGACCCCTGGGGCGGGGCCAATTTTGACCCCAGGGAAATAATTTGAACAATCTTTGTAGAGTTCCACTAGAGGATGCTAAATGCCAAATATCTAAGCTCTAGGCCTTGTGGTTTCAGACAAGAAGATTTTTAAAGTTTTTCCTATATAAGTCTATATAAAATGAAGTGACCCCTGGAGCGGGGCCAATTTTGACCCCAGGGAAATAATTTGAGCAATCTTTGTAGAGTTCCACTAGAGGGTGCGAAATGCCAAATATCTAAGCTCTAGGCCTTGTGGTTTCAGACAAGAAGATTTTTAAAGTTTTTCCTATATAAGTCTATATAAAATGAAGTGACCCCTGGGGCGGGGCCAATTTTGACCCCAGAGAAATAATTTGAACAATCTTTGTAGAGCTCCATTAGAGGATGCTAAATGCCAAATATCTAAGCTCTAGGCCTTGTGGTTTCAGACAAGAAGATTTTTAAAGTTTTTCCTATATAAGTCTTTATAAAATGAAGTGACCCCTGGGGCGGGGCCAATTTTGACCCCAGGGAAATAATTTGAACAATCTTTGTAGAGTTCCACTAGAGGATGCTAAATGCCAAATATCTAAGCTCTAGGCCTTGTGGTTTCAGACAAGAAGATTTTTAAAGTTTTTCCTATACAAGTCTATGTAAAATGAATTGACCCCTGGGGCGGGGCCAATTTTGACCCCAGGGAAATAATTTGAACAATCTTTGTAGAGTTCCACAAGAGGATGCTAAATGCCAAATATCTAAGCTCTAGGCCTTGTGGTTTCAGACAAGAAGATTTTTAAAGTTTTTCCTATATAAGTCTATGTAAAATGAAGTGACCCCTTGGGCGGGGCCAATTTTGACCCCAGGGAAATCATTTGAACAATCTTTGTAGAGCTCCACTAGAGGATGCTAAATGCCAAATATCTAAGCTCTAGGCCTTGTGGTTTCAGACAAGAAGATTTTTAAAGTTTTTCCTTTCTGTTGCCATGGCAACCAGAGTTCTGCATGAAATTGATTTCTTTGAACAACTTTGGAAGAGCTTCATGCAAGGAACATACGTGGCAAGTTTCATCAAAATTGGCCAAGCCGTTTCAGAGAAGAAGTCGATTGAAGCAATTGTTGACGACGGACGACGGACGACGGACATCAGGCGGTCACAAAAGCTCACCTTGTCACTATGTGACAGGTGAGCTTAAAAACGCAACTTTCACAAAAAAACTTCACAACATTTCTAAGTGAAAAAGGGGCATAACTTTGTCAAAATACAGTCGGGGATTATGAAACTTGTCCTGATAATTGGTATTGATATGTCAGACAACTATATTAAGTTTCAAAGTTGTACCTTGAACTGTTACTGAGAAAAAACACAACTTTCACAAAAAACTTCACAAAATTTCTAAGTGAAAAAGGGGCATAACTTTGTCAAACTAGAGCTATCACTGAAGGTGATTAATACCCCCGCAATACTGCTTTGTCAGAGTATACAGAAATGATGTTTGCATCTTTTATGGGTGAAAGTTGAAAAATAATTGAAATCCTGAAAATTTGCTGCAAAAGTTGTGTTTAAAAATAGCAACTTGGGTTTTCACAGGATGTAAACAAAACTGTTAAAGTAGTTGACGTCACAAGGTTTTGTTGAATCGTGCTCCCCTTCTAAAAAACAATTGACTGATCCAAATGAAAAAAAAAATGTCATGCAAGTCTAATCACGAACGTATGTTAAAAGTTTGAAAACTGGAAAAGTAGTTTGTGTCATAAGATTTTGTTAAATAATGCTCCCCTCCAACCAAAAATGGACTGATCCATTAAAAATATGTCACTAACATGCGCACTTCATGCAGAACATATGATTTCAGTTTCAAGTCAATATTTTGAAAACTGTAGAAGTTTGCATAACACGATTTTGTTAAATAATGTCCCCTGCAAAAAATAATGGACTGATCCACACGAAAAATATGTCACGCACATCTACACTTCATGCCGAACATATGTATCAAGTTTCAAGTCAATATCTTAAAAATTGTAGAAGTAGTTCGCGTCACAAGATTTTTTAAAATCATGCTCCCCTCCGAAAAATAATGGACTGATCTACATGAGAGGGAAAAAAATGTGCACAAATGTACCAAGAACATATGTTTAAAGTTTCAAGTCGATATCTTGAAAACTGTTGATGTAGTAAGTGAAGAAGTTTGCATAACACGATTTTGTTAAATCATGTTCCCTGCAAAAAAAATGGACTGATCCAAATGAAAAATATGTCACGCACATCTACACTTCATGCCAAACACATATATCAAGTTTCAAGTCAATATCTTAAAAACTGTAGAAGTAGTTCTTGTTACAAGATTTTGTTGAATCATGCTCCCTTCAAAAATAATGGACTGATCCACATGAGAAAAAAAAATGTGCGCAAATGTACTCACCAACATATGTTTAAAGATTCAAGTCTATATCTTGAAAACTGTTGACATAGTAAGTGTAGAAGTTTGCATAACACGATTTTGTTAAATCATGTCCCCTGCAAAAGGTAATGGACTGATCCACACGAAAAATATGTCACGCACATCTACACTTCATAACAAACATATGTATCAAGTTTCAAGTCAATATCTTAACAAGAGGGCCCTGAGGGCCCTTGGACGCTCACCTGGGGTTTTGGTGTCAATGTTTAAACAAGGACTGAAAATATGATAATCATCGAAGTTTTTCATCATTTCTTTATTAATGTTCATTTCTTTCTCAATTTGTTTATAATATTGCTGCAAGAAATGTTAAGAATACATTGATCTGCTTTCAAGGTTTACACTCAATGATCCAGCTGTATCGTTTTGTATCGTTTCTGACTATAGTAACCTCATGTATTGTATTGTGATGTTAGTTGTATCATATCACATATTGCAATATATGATTACATCCCTAGCTTTATGTATGCCAAAATATAATTTTATGATCTGACCAATAGGTTTCAAATGTCCCTACCTTTCCACTTGTATTTGAGAATACCAAATCAAGGACTGATATATAATCTGTTGTTGGTTCATCAATTAACATTCTGCATGAAAATATGTCTTCTAATTTCTTCAGAACTCCGGTATTTCTTTTTGAGCAATCTATATTGAAATCTCCCATTATAACCAATGGCTCTGACAAATTTAAATGTGGAATAAGTTTTTCATTTAGACATGAAACAAGATCTTTATCAGGCAAGTTGGGAGACTTGTACAAAAAAAGTACCTGCATTTCAATCAACTCATGTAGGATATTTAGAAGGACAAACTCTAGTGTTTTTTAGCTAAACTTCATTTCTCTAGTTATTAATGTATCATTTTGTACATAAACTGCTAAACCATGAGCTGGTCTTTTTGCCCGAGAGCCACCAACTTGGTCATTGCGAATCAACTGAAACCCATTGATTTCAAAATCAAAACTATCATCATGCTCATGTAACCGTGTTTCAGCTAATCCAAAAACATGAGACAATGTCAAATTTTTATCACATTTCACATCATCAAAGTGCAAATGTAAAGATCTGCAATTATGGAAAGCCAGTTTGAAAAGTGCACTTGAATTAATTGATTGAAATGGACTAAGATCTACTTTAAGTACAGCATCTTGGTGTAGTCTCTGCATTTCTTTTTGCACTTGTTCATCTACATCTAAAGCCTTCTCATTAAAGTTTAAGATCTGAAGTTTTTCCAAAGACCTCACTCTACTCAATGCAACATAATGTAGATGTGGAACTTTGCGTGTCTTGCGCTGTGACAAGTCAACTACAACTCTTTCAAGCGTACTGCCTTGAGCTCTATGGACAGAACGACCAGCTGATGGTTGCAAAGGAAACTGAATCCTCTAAAACGTCTTCCTATTATATACAAATGATCTTTCAATGTCAAAAATTGGTGTCCAGTTGTCATTAATGTTTTCATTATACAGTCCTCTATTCTTAAATTTCATTCTTGTTTCTGTTCCCGCTTTTGAATCATCAAACTGAACCCAAATGATGCTTGGCCGGGTTGTTTCCTTTTGTTTATACTCTATGAGTTTGACAATGCATGATGCTCCATTTGCTAATCCATCTTCCGTGTTTGTGTTAACTGTTAAATCATAAATCATGCCCACTACAACTGTAAGAGTGCAATGCAAATTTGCAGTTTTATTGGGATCTGTTGGTAATCTGGTAATGGCTTGTTCTTGTTTTTCTTTAGACAGTTTAGGTGAAACAACAGTATCATGACATCGAACAAGTACTTTGACTGCACTCATACTATTTATTATTGAATCATTGAACATATGCATGAAATAATTTTCTGCAAATAAATGAGGTGCATTCAACTGGTAATTATCCATAGAAGATTTGATCTGACAACCGTTTAATCTGCTCTTATCTTCTTCTGTCATTGTGTTCATTCTTAACCTATTTAACAACTCTGCAAACTCAAGATCATCTTTTTGCCTCATGATTTCAGTCAGCTCAAACATGCTAAAATGCTCTTTCCAAAGATTTCTTGATAGAGCTGCAGCTTCATGTGTCATATCATTAAATATCCAATTTCCACTCACAGGTTTCAACTGATAGAGGTCACCGACTGCTATAACACTTACACCTCCAAAAGGTATTTTTGTTTCTTTTAATTCTTGAAGTCTTTGATCAATGAAACTCATCATTGTATTGCTTACCATTGAAATTTCATCTATTATCACCACAGACAAACTTCGATACTTTGAACGAAATGTATTGAGACTGTCACATGTTAATGTCTGATCTGACTGTTTGTATTTTTGTCTGAAAGCAGAGGAAATAGTTGAACCATTGATATTAAATGCAGCTTTTCCTGTATAAGCACAAAGAAGAATCCTTGTATTATCAGCATCTTCACCTTCTCGAAGATTTAAAAACCTATACAATGTTTGATACAGTGCTCGAATAACAACACTTTTACCTACTCCAGCTCCACCAGAAAGGAATGCATACAATGGAGAATCTTTTGTTTTAATCCAGTGAATCACATGATCATAAAATTGCTTTTGTTTGCTATTTAATGAGCGAATAAGCTTCCTATAGTCAGTATCATTAAGAATGTTCTCATTGACATTGATATCTGGTGCAGAAACAGAACAGCCTATTTCACGTCCTATGTCATACTCTCTGTGCTCAGACACTCTATCAGGATTGAAATATATAAAAGCTTCAGATTCAACAGCTTCTTCTTCAGCAGTATCACCTTCAACTTGCTGAGTGGCAGGAGCAATTTCATCATAAGCTTCATGTTCAACTTCTGCAAGATCTCTAGCTAAGTCCAGTTCATCAACATGATGTTCATATTCACTACATTTAAAATCTATAACTCTTTTTATAGACAGATAGTGCTCTTTGAATGTTGGATGGCCTCCTAGCAAGTCCGTTTCTTCATTTCTCCAAGGATAAAATAATACCAGCTTTTCCCTGAAATGATTTTCTTCATCTGTTTTTACATTAAAGCGAACATATCTGATTACTTTGTGATTTTTTCTGCGTTTTATCTTAATTCCATTTCGTAATGTCAAAATAGTTCTTTTATCATCAAACTGTTCACTCCTATCCATTTTATCTACTTTCTCATCATCATTTTCACCATTATCTACTTCAGAAGGCACATTCTGCTCTGGGTAAATCATGTCAAGCTGCGATACATAATCAGCTAAACACCAACTGTTCAAAGCTTTTGGACGTTTGGAATATCTTTTCAGAACATTATCAGACATAATATCAGTAGAATCACTTGGTAATTCATCAAGAACCGCCTTTGGTTTCAACAACTGAATCCGCTTGTTAGCAGTAGATGTATTGATGAATACTACATCTCTGGTACATTTTGTCAGTGGCATTTGAAGGACAAGGTAGACAGCTTCTTGTGCACTAACTTCTACACTGTTTGAAAACACATTTCCAATATGGCGTACTTGTCTTTTGATGTCCAAGTTGCCATTTTTTGCTTCTTTTGCAGCCGCATGTAGCAAGTTGCTCATTCCTCTTTGAGATTTACTTATGTAAGACACAATGTACATTGCACATGCATAAGGATCCAGCACAAACTGAATATCAATGTTAGCTTTCCATGCTTTGAGGATATGTTTATTGTACAAATTAACACGAATCTCATTTGGCTTTCGCTTCAAAAACACTTTTGAAGAGTTCAGTGAACTTCTAATGCATTTTATGTAATCTTCTTCACTCATCTGAACAACTGACTTGAGGAACTCTGTGTATGTCATATCATATCCATGTTTTTCTTCATTCATCTTTTTCTGTAATTGTTTGTACAGTTTGAGATATGTGTCTTTGTCAGCTTCAAGTGGATCAAGCACCATTGTACTATGAAGTGGTGGTAACGGGTAGCCAAAACGACAAATTTTGTCTTGTTTTTTTCTGCATGTCCTTGAATGCTTATGAATTTGAAGATCTACCAAATGCTGAATTTCCTCATCATTTGAGCATTGTAAATACTGATCAACATATGCAGATATTTCTTCATTACTGCTGACATTGAATTTTGGTGAATTTTCAATCCATACAATCATATGAATATGAGGTGAGCCTCTCTGTTGAAATTCTACTCTATAAAAATAATCTGTCAACGTTCCAAGAGGACTGTACTCGCTTTTCAAAATTAAATTTAAGAACTCTTGCACCCTGTGGTCAAAATATCTTGAGCAAGTGACTGGATCTCTCTGAATCAACTTTATCTTCTGTTCCCATGTTAGGGTTGCAACGTTATCATCACTGTAATCTACCTTTTCATTTAATTTAGCCAATATTTTTAGTAAATCAGTCCATCTTGTGTCAGCTGAAGAGAGAGACATAAACCAAGTTGGCAGTCCTAGCTGACGTATCATTGCAAAGACGTCTTTTTTCCTCGTTTCTAAATATGCAGGCGAATTTCTGAGTTGTTTAAAAATATAATAACCTTCATCTTTTTTAACAATATTGTCTATTACACTAGAATCTCTTGCTTCTGCTGCAGTCATGGAATTAGTATACATCTGACATCTTCTAACTGCAAGATTGACTTTGTCATTCAATTGCTTCATTTGTATTTTTTTGGTTTTAAAAAATATATTTGGCACACTGTTTGCAGCTCTTCTATCATGGCTTCTTAATTCCCACTTTGCAATATCACTGTAATGAACAGGAGTTATTCTTTCATCATTTTCAGGTCGACGTTGTCCACAGTAAATACTTGGGAAACATAAATATTCTGAATCTTTGTCTTGATAGATACTTAAAGGTTGTTGACCTTCTCCAGGTGCAAAAGTGAATGTAGACGTCCTGTTTTCTATATTGGCATCATCCAGTAGTGTATCTGTGCTACCAACATTCTCTTGTTGCACTTCTTCAGCATCAGAATCATACAGTTGATCAACAGCAGGATTAACTGTGTCAGAATTATTCATGTCTGGTACTAGGTCATTTTCACTTAAATTATGATGTGAAAGTACTGTGTCAGCTGACAAAAACTCCTGTACTGTTTCTTGACAACTTTCTGTTACAGTTTTAATCCAATCCTCATCAATATCTACATTAGCATTCTTATATAATTCACTAGATTTCATTAACCAATGCAAGGCAAGAAGTACTCGTAATGGTCTAACATTTTCAGAGAAAGCACATGATTTGAAAGACATTTTCTTTTTCAATTTCACAGCAACAGTAACATTTTCATCAAATGGTCGAGGCAATGCATTTATTACTGGTTGTATATCAACAGGGACATTAACAACATTTCCTTTTACAGATAACTGACGACCCCTTGGCAATTCTCTCATTTGCATAAAAGGTATTCTTAAAGCAATTAAGCGTTCTTCTAATGGAAACAAATCAAGCTCTTTTGGCTTATGCGGCCACTTCATTCCATTTAACACGGACAAGTTTGGCACCTTTCCAGAAATAATTGTGCTTTTACAAGTGCAACATATCCATTCCTTATTGTCAACTGATATAAATTTTGTCAAATATTTTGACTGATGCTCATCTGATAAAGATTTTACTTCAGAAACACTTTGTTTAAACCATGTCTGGTGACAACAACTACATACATATAATGGACCTCTTGATATTCTTTTATGGAAAATCTCGATGCATTCATTAATATCTGACCCAAATTTTCTTCGCTTTGCTGATACAAGTTCATTTTCACGTACAAAAGGATTTTCACGTTTGCTTGCTTTCCTCGAAGAATCTGCAAGATTTTCTTTCATCTTGTTGTTTCTATTTGATCTCCATTGCTGTTTTGAAATCCTTTCTATATGTTTCATCATATCTGACTTTCTAGCTTTTCTCTTTGATTTTCTTGTACTCAGTCTGTCTTTAACCTTCTGATCATCGTTCTCTCTTGCTTTTCTCTTAGCATCACACTCTTGTTTTTTAAAGCCTATAGATTTTCTGGCTTTGCTCATTGATTTACCTGTACTTAGTCTGTCTTTAACCTTCTGATCATCGTTCTCTCTTGCTTTTCTCTTAGCATCACGCTCTTGTTTTTTAAAGCCAAAAGATTGTCTGGCTTTGCTCTTTGATTTACCTGTACTTAGTCTGTCTTTAACCTTCTGATCATCGTTCTCTCTTGCTTTTCTCTTAGCATCACACTCTTGTTTTTTAAAGCCTATAAATTTTCTGGCTTTGCTCATTGATTTACCTGTACTTAGTCTGTCTTTAACCTTCTGATCATCGTTCTCTCTTGCTTTTCTCTTAGCATCACGCTCTGGTTTTTTGAAGCCAATACATTGTCTGGCTTTGCTCTTTGATTTACCTGTACTTTGTCTGTCTTTAACCTTCTGATCATCGTTCTCTCTTGCTTTTCTCTTAGCATCACGCTCTTGTTTTTTAAAGCCAAAAGATTGTCTGGCTTTGCTCTTTGATTTACCTGTACTTAGTCTGTCTTTAACCTTCTGATCATCGTTCTCTCTTGCTTTTCTCTTAGCATCACACTCTTGTTTTTTAAAGCCTATAGATTTTCTGGCTTTGCTCATTGATTTACCTGTACTTAGTCTGTCTTTAACCTTCTGATCATCATCCTCTCTTGCTTGTCTCTTTTCATCTCTTTCTTTTCTTTTGAAGTTATCAGACTTTCTTTGTAATCTTTTATATAATCTCTGGTAGGTTTTCCTGTCAATTCTTTTACCTGATTCCTTATATAAGCTGTCTCTCTGCATTTGATCTTGAAAATATTTTTCAATGAGTGATTCTTCATCATTACATTTTACATCAATACTGACGTCAAGCAATTTCCATCCATTTTCATTTTGTTCGTCACAAACATGTTCTGTTTCAGCAGGTGCCATTTCTCCAATAGCAGAACACTTCTTTTCTTTTCTGCACCTAACAGTTTTCCATTCTGCTTGTGTTTCATTGTCATTCCTTGTAGATGTTTCAGGTTCTGAAGCTGTAAAATGCAATGGAAGAATCTCAAACTGTGAAGCAAGATCAATATTCATACTTTCATACATTGCATACATATATGTAACAAGGTCCTCTAAACAGGAAAATGACAACAAAATTGATCTTCCATCTGGTGCTGAGAGACCATCTTCACCATGGGAATGCGAGTCAAACATGTAATACCTATCACTGTCAATAAACACAGCTGAACATATTGCACCAATCATTACTAAAGCCTTTTGTGATATCCTAAAAGCTGAATGAAGAGATTGGTGAAGAGTAGGCAAATAGGAGCTTCCATACTGCTGAATGGTAATACCATAGATAATATCTGACTTTAACACATACAATTCCCTATCAGAGATACTGACTACAGGTGGTATTTCATCAAAACTCATCAATTTACTTCTAAAAGAACCCTTAGCTTTCATTTCAAGTATGATCTTGTTGTACAGCAAATCCCCATTTACAAGCACTTTATCCAGTACCAATGAAGAAGTCATGTTATTTGGATTTATTAAAGCACATAAACAATTTGCAACACACTGAGTTCCACGTGACTCTATGCTAAATCTGTCATCACCTTGATGAAAAGATCCAAATATACATTCCTTGTAACTAAAGGGAGTCTTATAACCAACATCATAGTCTACCTTAAATAAATTCTCTCTTTCTTCTTCATAAATTGGTATAGCAATGTATTTGTCATCAGGATGCAAAGAGGACAAAACCTCGTGACTGTCAGATTCAGAACTTGCAATAAACATATTCTTAGTTTGAGAGTTCTCGCCTGGACAGTTCTTTTCACTACTGACTTTGATCAAACTAGGCTGAACTAAACACTCTTGCTCTATACTAGATTGTACTTCGGTCAAACTTTGTACAGCCTGTTCGCTGACAGGACTTACTGCCTGAACACAGCCAGGACTTGCTGATGCCTGTACACTGACAGGACTTGTTGCCTGTATTGCCCTTGCCTGTACGCTGACAGGACTTGCTGTTACCACTATGGCCCTTGCCTGTACACAGACAGGACTTGTTGTTGCCACTTCGGCCCTTGCCTGTACACTGACAGGACTTGCTTTTGCCACTATGGCCCTTGCCTGTTCACTGACAGGACTTTCGTGTGCCATCTGGGGGACATGGCTTCTAAGAACAGCTCTTCGAGCTTCAGACTTCCTCCATGTTTTCTTTCTTGGCATGGCCGTTACTTAAATCCACAAGGAAACACTGAGACAATCTTCAAATTGAATAAATATCACTGAGTCACTATCTCCAACATTAAAAAATATCACAGAGTCACTATCTCTAAAGTTAACAAAGATCACTGAGTCACTATCTCCAAAATTAATAACAATCACTGAGTCACTATCTCCAGAATATGAATCATTACAAATCACTGAGTTTATAACACAGATGGCTCAAAAATGAAGTGTTCATATAAAAATTATCCTTTGTTGTCTCTATTAATCAATATGATACCTAGAAAACAAAGAAAAAGATTAGCCACATTGAAAACCAAAAAACATAATCAATATGTTATCAGAAATGAAAATAAATAACATACAATATGTAAATTTTATTATATCAGAAGCACATTATTTAAATACAGTAAAACCCCTCATTATGGACACTCAATATTACAGGCACCCCGGTATTATGGACGATTTTTCAAGAACAGAAATGTTCTCTTCTTCTTGATTTAAACCCACATTTAAGGACAACCCGCTATTAAGGACACTTTCCCTCAGTCCCTTAGGTGTCCATTATAGAGAGGTTTCACTGTATGATTCAAATTATTTAAATAAGATCCTTCCAAAACATGCCTAAATGATTCACACTATTTAAATAAGATTTTTCCAAAACATGCCTAACTGAAACTTTTAGCTTTGTTCAAGTAAATCAACATTTAGAAACATTAATTGTCATTTAAATCGGAGCTGGTAAAATTTAGATAAAATTGAAACATAATTATGAAGATAATATAAATGAACTGAAATTGAAGATGTTTAGAAAGTAATGATTTTGAATTTTTATCAAAATAATTTCAAAACAACATTTTTATGAAAGTGAAGAATATCGTGATCAGCAAGGCGATCTTTTATCCAGGAAGAAGCCATTCATGATGTATATGTAAAAGCTGGCAAAAAAAAATTAAAGTATATTTTCAAAATAGTGTTCAACTAGAGGGTGCTAAATGCCAAATATCTAAGCTCTATGCCTTGAGGTTTCAGACAGGAAGATTTTAAAAGTTTTTCCTATATAAGTCTATGTAAAATGAAGTGACCCCTGGGGCGGGGCAAATTTTGACCCCAGGGAAATAATTTGAACAATCTTTGTAGAGTTCCACTAGAGGGTGCTAAATGCCAAATATCTAAGCTCTAGGCTTTGTGGTTTCAGACAAGAAGATTTTTAAAGTTTTTCCTATATAAGTCTATTTAAATAAAGTGACCCCTGGGGCGGGGCCAATTTTGACCCCAGGGAAATAATCTGAACAATCTTTGTAGAGTTCCACTAGAGGATGCTAAATGCCAAATATCTAAGCTCTAGGCCTTGTGGTTTCAGACAAGAAGATTTTTTAACTGTTTCCTATATAACTCTATATAAAATGAAGTGACCCCTGGGGCAGGGCCAATTTTGACCCCAGGGAAATAATTTGAACAATCTTTGTAGAGTTCAACTAGAGGATGCAAAATGCCAAATATCTAAGCTCTAGGCCTTGTGGTTTCAGACAAGAAGATTTTTAAAGTTTTTCCTATATAAGTCTATGTAAAATGAAGTGACCCCTGGGGCGGGGCCAATTTTGACCCCAGGGAAATAATTTGAACAATCTTTGTAGAGTTCCACTAGAGGATGCTAAATGCCAAATATCTAAGCTCTAGGCCTTGTGGTTTCAGACAAGAAGATTTTTAAAGTTTTTCCTATATAAGTCTATGTAAAATGAAGTGACCCCTGGGGCGGGGCCAATTTTGACCCCAGGGAAATAATTTGAACAAACTTTGTAGAGTTTCGCTAGAAAATGCTAAATGCCAAATATCTAAGCTCTAGGTCTTGTGGTTTCAGACAAGAAGATTTTTTAAGTTTTTCCTATATAAGTCTATGTAAAATGAAGTGACCCCTGGGGCGGGGCCAATTTTGACCCCAGGGAAATAATTTGAACAATCTTTGTAGAGTTCCACTAGAGGATGCTAAATGCCAAATATCTAAGCTCTAAGCCTTGTGGTTTCAGACAAGAAGATTTTTAAAGTTTTTCCTATACAAGTCTATGTAAAATGAAGTAACCCCTGGGGCGGGGCCAATTTTGACTCCAGGGAAATACTTTGAACAATCTTTGTAGAGTTCCACTAGAGGATGCTAAATGCCAAATATCTAAGCTCTAGGCCTTGTGGTTTCAGACAAGAAGATTTTTAAAGTGGTTCCTATATAAGTCTATGTAAAATAAAGTGACCCCTGGGGCGGGGCCAATTTTGACCCCAGGGAAATAATTTGAACAATCTTTGTAGAGCTCCACTAGAGGATGCTAAATGCCAAATATCTAAGCTCTAGGCCTTGTGGTTTCAGACAAGAAGATTTTTAAAGTTTTTCCTTTCGGTTGCCATGGCAACCAGAGTTCTGCATGGAATTGATTTCTTTGAACAACTTTGGAAGAGCTTCATGCAAGGAACATACGTGGCAAGTTTCATCAAAATTGGCCAAGCCGTTTCAGAGAAGAAGTTGATTGAAGCAATTGTTGACGACGCACGACGGACGACGGACGACGCACGACGGACGACGGACGACGGACATCAGGCGGTCACAAAAGCTCACCTTGTCACTACGTGACAGGTGAGCTAAAAACTGTAGAAGTAGTTCGCATCACAAGATTTTGTTAAATCGTGCTCCCCTCCAAAAAATAATGGACTGATCCACATGAGACAAAAAGAAGTTTGCATAACACGATTTTGTTAAATCATGTCCCCTGAAAAAAATAATGGACTAATCCAGATGAAAAATATGTCACGCACATATACACTTCATGCCGAACATGTGTATCAAGTTTCAAGTCAATATCTTAAAAACTGAAGAAGTAGTTCGCGCCAAAAGATCTTGTTAAATCGTGCTCCCCTGCAAAAAGTAATAGACTAATCCAGATGAAAAATATGTCACGCACATCTACACTTCATGCCGAACATGTGTATCAAGTTTTAAGTCAATATCTTAATAACTGTAGAAGTAGTTCGCATCACAAGATTTAGAAGTTTGCAAAACACGATTTTGTTTAATCATGTCCCCTGCAAAAAATAATGGACTAATCCAAATGAAAAATATGTCACGCACATCTACACTTCATGCCGAACATGTGTATCAAGTTTCAAGTCAATATCTTAAAAACTGTAGGAGTAGTTCGTGTCACAAGATTTTGTTAAATCGTGCTCCCCTCCGAAAAATAATGGACTGATTCACATGAGACCAAAAAAAATGTGCGCAAATGTACTCAAGAACATATGTTTAAAGTTTCAAGTCGATATCTTGATGAAAACTGTTGACGTAGTTAGTGTAGAAGTTTGCATAACAGGATTTTGTTAAATCATGTCCCCTGCAAAAAATAATGGACTAATCCAGATGAAAAATATGTCACGCACATCTACACTTCATGCTGAACATGTGTATCAAGTTTCAAGTCAATATCTTAACAAGAGGGCCATGATGGCCCTTATATCGCTCACCTGAGTACAAAAGTACTCTCAGCTTGTGGTTTCAGAAAAGAAGATTTTTAAAGTTTTTCCTATATCAGTCTATATAAAATAAAGTGAACCCTGGGGCGGGGCCAATTTTGACCCCAGGGAAATCATTTGAACAATCTTTGAAGATTTCTACTAGAGGGTGCTAAATGCCAAATTTCTAAGCTCTATGCCTTGTGGTTTCAGACAAGAAGATTTTAAAAGTTTTTCCTATATAAGTCTATATAAAATGAAGTGACCCCTGGGGCCAATTTAGACCCCTGGGAAATAATTTGAACAATCTTTGTAGAGTTTCACAAGAGGATGCTTAAAACAAAATATCTAAGCTCTAGGCCTTGTGGTTTCAGACAAGAAGATTTTAAAAGTTTTTCCTATACAAGTCTATATAAAATGAAGTGACCCCTGGAGCGGGGCCAATTTAGACCCCTGGGAAATAATTTGAACAATCTTTGTAGAGTTCCACTAGAGGATGCTAAATGCCATATATCTAAGCTCTAGGCCTTGTGGTTTCAGACAAGAAGATTTTTAAAGTTTTTCCTATACAAGTCTATATAAAATGAAGTGACCCCTGGGGCGGGGCCAATTTAGACCCCTAGGAAATAATTTGAACAATCTTTGTAGAGTTCCACTTGAGGATGCTAAATGCCAAATATCTAAGCTCTAGGCCTTGTGGTTTCAGACAAGAAGATTTTAAAAGTTTTTCCTATATAAGTCTATATCAAATGAAGTGACCCCTGGGGCGGGGCCACTTTAGACCCCAGGAAAATAATTTGAACAATCTTTGTAGAGTTTCACAAGAGGATGCTTAATGCCAAATATCTAAGCTCTAGGCCTTGTGGTTTCAGACAAGAAGATTTTTAAAGTGTTTCCTATATAAGTCTATGTCAAATGAAGTGACCCCTGGGGCGGGGCCAATTTAGACCCTAGGGAAATACTTTGAACAATCTTTGTAGAGTTCCACTTGAGGATGCTAAATGCCAAATATCTAAGCTCTAGGCCTTGTGGTTTCAGACAAGAAGATTTTTAAAGTTTTTCCTATATAAGTCTATGTAAAATGAAGTGACCCCTGGGGCGGGGCCAATTTTGGCCCTAGGGAAATAATTTGAACAATCTTTGTAGAGTTCCACTAGAGGATGCTAAATGCCAAATATCTAAGCTCTAGGCCTTGTGGTTTCAGACAAGAAGATTTTTAAAGTTTTTCCTATATAAGTCTATATAAAATGAAGTGACCCCTGGGGCGGGGCCAATTTTGACCCCAGGGAAATAATTTGAACAATCTTTGTAGAGGTCTACTAGAGGGTGTTAAATGCCAAATATCTAAGCTCTAGGCCTTGTGGTTTCAGACAAGAAGATTTTTAAAGTTTTTCCTATATAAGTCTATGTAAAATGAAGTGACCCCTGGGGCGGGGCCAATTTTGACCCCAGGGAAATAATTTGAACAATCTTTGTAGAGTTCCACTAGAGGATGCTAAATGCCAAATATCTAAGCTCTAGGCCTTGTGGTTTCAGACAAGAAGATTTTTAAAGTTTTTCCTATACAAGTCTATGTAAAATGAAGTGACCCCTGGGGCGGGGCCAATTTTGACCCCAGGGAAATACTTTGAACAATCTTTGTAGAGTTTCACTAGAGAATGCTAAATGCCAAATATCTAAGCTCTAGGCCTTGTGGTTTCAGACAAGAAGATTTTTAAAGTTTTTCCTATATAAGTCTATGTAAAATGAAGTGACCCCTTGGGCGGGGCCAATTTTGACCCCAGGGAAATAATTTTAACAATCTTTGTAGAGCTCCACTAGAGGATGCTAAATGCCAAATATCTAAGCTCTAGGCCTTGTGGTTTCAGACAAGAAGATTTTTAAAGTTTTTCCTTTTTGTTGCCATGGCAACCAGAGTTCTGCATGGAATTGATTTCTTTGAACAATTTTGGAAGAGCTTCATGCAAGGAACATTTGTGGCAAGTTTCATCAAAATTGGCCAAGCCGTTTCAGAGAAGAAGTCGATTGAAGCAATTGTTGACGACGCACGACGGACGACGCACGACGGACGACGGACATCAGGCGGTCACAAAAGCTCACCTTGTCACTACGTGACAGGTGAGCTAAAAACTGTAGAAGTAGTTTGTGTCACAAGATCTTGTTAAATCGTGCTCCTCTGCAAACAAATAATGGACTAATCCAGATGAAAAATATGTCACGCACATCTACACTTCATGCCGAATATGTGTATCAAGTTTTAAGTCGATATCTTAAAAACTGTAGAAGTAGTTTGCGTCACAAGATTTTGTTAAATCGTGCTCCCCTCCGAAAAATAATAGACTGATCCACATGAGACCAAAAAAAAATGTGCGCAAATGTACTCACGGACATATGTTTAAAGTTTAAAGTTGATATCTTGAAAACTGTTGACGTAGTTAGTGTAGAAGTTTGCATAACAAGATTTTGTTAAATCGTGCTCCCCTCCAAAAAAAAATGGACTGATCCACATGAGACAAAAAGAAGTTTGCATAACACGATTTTGTTAAATCATGTCCCCTGAAAAAAATAATGGACTAATCCAGATGAAAAATATGTCACGCACATATTCAAAAGATCTTGTTAAATCGTGCTCCCCTGCAAAAAGTAATAGACTAATCCAGATGAAAAATATGTCACGCACATCTACTCTTCATGCCGAACATGTGTATCAAGTTTTAAGTCAATATCTTAATAACTGTAGAAGTAGTTCGCATCACAAGATTTAGAAGTTTGCAAAACACGATTTTGTTTAATCATGTCCCCTGCAAAAAATAATGGACTAATCCAAATGAAAAATATGTCACGCACATCTACACTTCATGCCGAACATGTGTATCAAGTTTCAAGTCAATATCTTAAAAACTGTAGAAGTAGTTTGTGTCACAAGATTTTGTTAAATCGTGCTCCCCTCCGAAAAATAATGGACTGATTCACATGAGACCAAAAAAAATGTGCGCAAATGTACTCAAGAACATATGTTTAAAGTTTCAAGTCGATATCTTGATGAAAACTGTTGACGTAGTTAGTGTAGAAGTTTGCATAACAGGATTTTGTTAAATCATGTCCCCTGCAAAAAATAATGGACTAATCCAGATGAAAAATATGTCACGCACATCTACACTTCATGCTGAACATGTGTATCAAGTTTCAAGTCAATATCTTAAAAACTGTAGAAGTAGTTTGTGTCACAAGATCTTGTTAAATCGTGCTCCCCTGCAAAAAATAATGGACTAATCCAGATGAAAAATATGTCACGCACATCTACACTTCATGCCGAACATGTGTATCAAGTTTTAAGTCGATATCTTAAAAACTGTAGAAGTAGTTTGCGTCACAAGATTTTGTTAAATCGTGCTCCCCTCCGAAAAATAATAGACTGATCCACATGAGACCAAAAAAAAAAATGTGCGCAAATGTACTCACGGACATATGTTTAAAGTTTCAAGTTGATATCTTGAAAACTGTTGACATAGTTAGTGTAGAAGTTTGCATAACAGGATTTTGTTAAATCATGTCCCCTGCAAAAAATAATGGACTAATCCAGATGAAAAATATGTCACGCACATCTACACTTCATGCCGAACATGTGTATCAAGCTTCAAGTCAATATCTTAAAAACTGTAGAAGTAGTTCGCGTCACAAGATTTTGTTAAATCGTGCTCCCCTCCGAAAAATAATGGACTAATCCAGATGAAAAATATGTCACGCACATCTACACTTCATGCCGAACAAATGTATCAAGTTTCAAGTCAATATTTTAAAAACTGTAGAAGTAGTTCGCATCACAAGAGTTAGAAGTTTGCATAACACGATTTTGTTAAATCATGTCCCCTGCAAAAAATAATGGACTAATCCACACGAAAAATATGTCACGCACATCTACACTTCATGCCGAACATGTGTATGAAGTTTCAAGTCAATATCTTAAAAACTGTATTAGTAGTTCGCGTCACAAGATTTTTTAAAATCGTGCTCCCCTCCGTAAAAATAATGGACTGATCCACATGAGAAAAAAAATAGTTCGCGCAAATGTCCTTACGAACATATGGTTAAAGTTTCAAGTCGATATCTTGAAAACTGTTGACACTGTAAGTGCCACAGACAGACCGGGTCAACCAACCAACCAACCAACCAACCGGATGATGACTCCTATATACCCCCTATACTTCGTATGCGGGGATATAAATACAGTCAGGGATTATAAAACTTGTCCTGATAATTGGTACTGATATGTCAGACAACTATGTTAAGTTTCAAAGTTGTACCTTAACGGTTACTGAGAAAAACACAACTTTCACAAAAAACTTCACAAAATGTTGACGCCTGCCAGCCCGCCCACCCGCCCGCCCAACGACATACCCCAATCTAATAACCAGGATTTTTTCTAAAGAAAACCTGGTTTATTAAAATCTTCCTGTTATCATGGATATATTTCAAATTAGTAATACTGAAATTTTCTAGAATGAATTTTTGAGCTAAAACTCAGATTTTAAGTTTCTTATCAAACACTTCAAATTTTGTATTTTTAATCAGATTGTGGGGATAACAAATTTTCAATACAGCATTTAAAACAAGAAATATTTTATAAAACATATTCGTATAATCTAACTAAATAAATTATGCTGTTTATCTTAAAAAAATATAATTAACTTTGATTTGAATATAAAACCAAACTCATTATTTTTCATGATATTGGGGCCAGATCCTGATATAGTATAAATTCCCATCACCTATTTCATCCTAAACCTGTCCTCTAGCATTTAAGTCATGTGAGACTATTGTAGATATAAATCAGTTGGCACATCCATGCCATCTGATCAGGATCTGCACTGTTCATTTTTTATCAGAAATAATCTAATACACTAAAAAGAGAACAGTGCAGATTCTGATCAGATTGCATGTATGTGATGGCTGATCTGAATCTAAACTGTTAATAACCCTTTCCTCCATAAATACACATTTTTACGAGTGTGCAACCAGTGTCGATCCAGATCAGCCAGTGCATCTGTGCCATCTGATCAGGATCTGCACTTATCACATTTTGATCAGAGATAACCTAACAAATCAAAAAGCAAACAGTTAAGATCCTGATCAAATGACACGGATGTGCCAGCTGATCTGGATCTAAACTGTTCGCTCTCGCAATTAAGGTGTATCTATGGAGGAAAGGGTTTTCTTGCATACCGGATAAGTATTTCCGCGTGTTTTACCGGGGAAAGAAAATCTTATCTTTTCCCTAGGGAAAAGATAACGTTCGCGTGCTACACGAGTTACGTCACGTCTTCAAGAATCTGACGTAATATATTCCAGTTCGTGATGTCATTTAGAAAATAAGATTTGCGTTAACGTCATTATTTCAGCATAAGGAAATACATTTTAGTCTGTTTAAATGTACACAAATGTTATGAACAGTAAAAGGTATGCAAGAAAAAGTATCTTGCACGAGACATTCGGTAAAGATAGAAAAATCTGTCACCTCGGGTGAACTGTTTTGGCGGGAACGAGGCAGAGCCTCGTTCCCGCAAAAACAGTTCCCCCTCGGTGACAGATTTTTCCATCTTCACCTCACACTCATGCAAGATACTTATAAACCAACATCATAAAAGCATATATATGGAGGAAAGAAATAAAAGTTTGGCAAGGTGACAAGTTGGTAAGATGTATGTAGACAGTGAGAGTTGGTGAGGATGATAAGAATATCTTTAGACCCAACAATATGGTACAAATTTACATATACTAAGTCTTCTAAATTGTCATAAAACAGCATCTCAGATTATTTAAAAAATTTTGTGAAGATTACTAACAAAAGATTCTTAGCATCTTAATTTGGACTGGTACAAGTAGATGATTATTTAATTTCAATCCAGAATTGCAAAACTTTTACTGTACTCTAGTTCATAATTAAGGATTGAATCGATATTTGATGGTTTTCATTTGGATATGGAAAACAGTTGGTTTGTTTAAAGTGTGTGAAGCCCGAAGGGCTTCTCGCGTACTTTAAACAATCCAACTGTTTTTCATACCCAAATGAAAACCATGAAATATCGATTCAATCCTTATATTTACACTTGTAAATAACCTCATTAACACAGAAATAACTGGAAGAATTGATATTACAGCTTTTTCGAATGGCTCTTGGAACAGCTACATTGACGACAAAGGGAATTACGGCATGCTTTTTCACAGCAACTCGTGGCAAAACGTGCGTGCTCGGTGACGTCACACGTCAAAATATCGTGCAACGTCCAATAAATTGTGAACGGTTCTAAAGTAGCCACGCCTTTTAAAGAAATACGTCACACTGTTTACCATTAGAAATTATGATTTGTTAGATGAATAAGACTTCATCGTAGAGAATGAAGTTGAAGTGTAAATATTTGCACAGGAGTTTGACATTTCAACAAAATATTTTTTTACTTGTTATTTAGTCTTTATAAAGACTAATATATTTTTATTATTAACAAGAATGTCAAACTCCTGTGATAATTGCTTGTTCACTAGTTTATAGAGTATTTGTTTCACAAAGGTACAGGTTTATTTAATTTTATTATAAAATTAATATATATCCAGAGTGAAAATAAAACTATTAGATCTATATAAAAAGATATAATTTGTGCAGAGAAGAAAAAAATCTTTAATGCTTTACTCAACGGATACAGCATGTGTCTTGTGCCTATGTAAAAAGCTTAACACTTTACTATATGGATCAGTGATGATCCAGATCAGCCTGCACACCTGTGCCCAAGGTTATAAAGCTGAGCATGGAAACCAGTCCCAAATCTCAAGCATCTGATTGGCTGAAATGGCGACTGGTCGCCATTTCAGCCAATCAGATGCTTGAGATTTGAGACTGGTTTCCTTGCTCAGCTTTATAACCTTCAACCCAGTGTTCAGAAAGAATCTATGAGTAAACAGTGTAGATCCAGGTCCCAAGATCATAAAACTAATGTTTGAGATCAGTCTCAAATCTCAAGTGTCTGATTGGCTGAAATGGTGACTGGTCAAGATTTGAGACTGATCTCCAGTGCCCAAGGTTATAAAACTGAGCATGGAAACCAGTCTCAAATCTCAAGCATCTGATTGGCTGAAATGGCGACCAGTTGCCATTTCAGCCAATCAGATGCTTGAGATTTGAGACTGGTTTCCAATCTCAGCTTTATAACCTTCAGTCCTGATTTAGTTTTAAGATCTTGAGCCCTGTTCAGATTGCCCATATGCAGGTGAATCTTGATCTACACTGGTCCCAAGTATTTTAAATATATACATGGAGTAATTAAATGGATTACAGCAGATGAAATCATCATTTTCAATATAGTTCTGACAAAGAATGTTAAACCATCCCTCCATAAACACACACACCTTTATTGCTTGGGCAAACAGTTTAGATCCAGATCAGCTGGCACATCGTGCCATCTGATCAGGATCTAAACTGCTCTCTTTTTGATTTGCTAGGTTATTTCTGACCAAAATGCGACCAGTGCAGACCCTGATCAGACGGCACAGATGTGCCGGCTGATCTGGATCTACACTGGTTGCACTATGTAAAAATGGAGGAAATTACTTATGGAGGAAAAATGTACACAGGAAAGTAGTGGATTATAGAGTTTTATGTCAGAGGTAAACCAATAGGAGCTGAAATAGATTTGCAATTAGCAGCTAAAAGAAAAGCAGGTGATGAACAAATACAGCTGAGATACAGATAGGTTTTAATTTCTGCTCTTATTTTAAAATCTAATTTGATAACCCATCATTTCCATAATGATAATTATTTATATCTTGTGCAACCAGTGTAGATAGAGATTAGCTAGCACAATTGTACATCGAGATTAGCTAGCACGATTGTACATCGAGATTAGCTAGCACAATTGTACATCGAGATTAGCTAGCACAATTGTACATCAAGATTAGCTAGCACAATTGTACATCGAGATTAGCTAGCACAATTGTACATCAAGATTAGCTAGCACAATTGTACATCGAAATTAGCTAGCACAATTGTACATCGAGATTAGCTAGCACAATTGTACATCGAGATTAGCTAGCACAATTGTAAATCGAGATTAGCTAGCACAATTGTACATCGAAATTAGCTAGCACAATTGTACATCGAGATTAGCTAGCACAATTGTACATCGAGATAAGCTAGCACAATTGTACATCGAGATTAGCTAGCACAATTGTACATCGAGATTAGCTAGCACAATTGTACATCGAAATTAGCTAGCACAATTGTACACCGAGATTAGCTAGCACAATTGTACATCGAGATTAGCTAGCACAATTGTACATCGAAATTAGCTATCACAATTGTACATCGAGATTTGCTAGCACAATTGTACATCGAGATTAGCTAGCACAATTGTACATCGAAATTAGCTAGCACAATTGTACATCGAGATTAGCTAGCACAATTGTACATCGAGATTAGCTAGCACAATTGTACATCAAGATTAGCTAGCACAATTGTACATCGAAATTAGCTAGCACAATTGTACATCGAGATTAGCTAGCACAATTGTACATCGAGATTAGCTAGCACAATTGTACATCGAGATTAGCTAGCACAATTGTACATCGAGATTAGCTAGCACAATTGTACATTGAGATTAGCTAGCACAATTGTACATCGAGATTAGCTAGCACAATTGTACATCGAAATTAGCTAGCACAATTGTACATCGAGATTAGCTAGCACAATTGTACATCGAGATTAGCTAGCACAATTGTACATCGAAATTAGCTAGCACAATTGTACATCGAGATTAGCTAGCACAATTGTACATCGAGATTAGCTAGCACAATTGTACATCGAAATTAGCTAGCACAATTGTACATCGAGATTAGCTAGCACAATTGTACATCGAGATTAGCTAGCACAATTGTACATCGAGATTAGCTAGCACAATTGTACATCGAGATTAGCTAGCACAATTGTACATCGAGATTAGCTAGCACAATTGTACATCGAGATTAGCTAGCACAATTGTACATTCTGATCAGGATCTGAATGCTTTTTAAATTCCAAAGTAACCTTCTATAAGTTTATACATGTAGTGTAGATCCTGATCAGACTGCATGGATGTGTAGTCTAACCTCGGTACACACTGGTCACACAAAGAGAATAAGTTGTATCCTTCAGGGGCGTAGCTAGCCCTCTTTTCATGTGGATTCATAATTGGGCTGCCCGGAGGGGGGGACACGCCCCACACCCCTATTTTTTTATATCAATGGTGCAATCTGGTGCATTTTGGGCGTTCAGAGGTGAATCATGTGGATTCAGTCGCGTACACGCGTATAGGCAGCTACGCGCCTGTCCTTGGTGAAAAAAGTTAAGTATAACCCTTTTCTCCATATATAGGCCTTTAAGGCACGGACGGACAATGTAGATTCAGATCAGATGACACATCAATGCCATCTGATTAGGCTCTACACTTTGCATTTTGTACATTAATTAAAAGGTTAATTCTGACCAAAATGCCAACAGTGCAGATCTTGATCAGACAGCATGCTTGGTGATCTGGATATACACCATTCACACATGTGATAAGATGGTTATATATGGAGTAAAGGTTTGATCATCTTGGCTTTTAGACTTCCAATCTTATTTAAAACCAAGCTGTACCTCAAAAAATATATAAAGTTTAAACCTCAAATAAGTCAAACTCACTGTCATTATTTGTATCCATTCCAAGTTTCTTATACCTGTAACAGTATGTGTGTTGGTGTTTATGAAGAATATAAATTTACATACCATACAACATAGTTTATTGCTAAATCTATTTCTATCATATGTACCATAACATTAAAAAATAATTTTAAAACCAAAAGAAACTAAAATGTAAATTGTGTTTTATCCCTACACTTCATCGATAAACTATCTACTGCTTGGATAAACAGTGTAGATCCAGATTAACTGGGACATCTGTGCCATCTGAACAGGATTTACACTGTTTTCTTTTTGATTATTAAGGTTATTTCTGACCAAGATGCTACCAGTGCAGATTCAGATCGGATAGAATGTATGTGCTGGCTGATGGGATCTACACTGGTCACATGTGCGTAAAAACGAGTATAAATGAAGTAAAGGGTAAAGTTTAAACTGATGATATGATAATAATTGTTAGCATCCACATAATTACAAAAATAAACAAGCAGTAAACCCTGAACCAGTATTTGTAAAAGTATAAATGAGCCGCCAAAAAGGATAATGTCTCTTCAGGAAATCAATATCATTCTGTATGTACGCAATTTTACTCGTGTGCAACCAGAGTAGATCAAGATCAGCACATATGTGCTGTCTTATCAGGGTGTGCACTGGTTGCATCTTGGTCAGAAATTACCTAATGATTCAAAAAGCAAACATTGTAGATCCTAATCAGATCATGATGGCACAGATGTGCTGGCTGATCTAGATCTATACTGTTCACTAATTTTATAAAGGCATATATACCGAGTAAAAAGATGCCATAACTATAGTTCTGCAGATGAATTTTTCAGGAATAAATAGTAATGGAGGCTAAATCAGTTAAAAAATTTTACAATTTTTAAGAAAGAGGTTACCTATTTTTTTATCAAAAAATAGTAACAACAAAAATATGAAAATTTTCACTGAAGATGGTCATTATCATGTGACATGCTTCAGATGATTATTATAAAATAAGAAGTACAATCACATTGCCATTCTTTTCGTTATTTCATGGACTAAGGTTGTTATCCATGTGCAAACATAGTAGATCCAGATCAGTTGGCACATGTGTTCCATCTGAACAGGATATACATTGTTTGTTATTTGAGTTTTGAGTTATTTCTGACTAAGAAGCAACCAGTGTTGGTTGAGACATTATGGCATGGATGAGCCAGCTGATCTTGACCTACACTTGTCACAAGTGATAAAACTGGTAGGTATATGGATTAGATCTTATAGGGTAAGTGGGATTCTTACATTGCCATGACATCCTCATCCTCGAAATAAACATCGTAACCATTCTCCAAGGTCAGCTTCATCTGAAGGTAAACAAACCAATAAATTAACCCTTTCCTCCATATATAAGGCATGGGTGAACAGTGTAGCTCCAGATCAGCCAGCACATTTGAGCCATCTGATCAGGATCTACTAAGTTTAATTTTAGATTCATCAGGTATTTCTGACCAAGATGCAACCAGCCTAGATCCAGATTAGATTGCTGATCTGGATCTACACAGGTCTTATGAAGATCCAGATTAGATAGCATAGATATGCCAGCAGATCTGCATCATCACTTGTCGCACATACATTAAAACAAATATGTATATATGGAGTAAAGGGTTAATGATTTCATGTTATACCTCGGCCAGATCCAGCTGCTTGTCGCTGTTGAGGTCCATCAGTTGAATTCCTTTATCTTTCAAGTGTCTCTCTGTCTTACTGTTCTGCATACCTATATCCTCGGCAACCAATATAAAGTGATCACATTCCTCTGCTGTCAGGAAATCTTCTATCTCTGAAAACAGTTACAATAAATGTAACAGCTAACCATATACCCAATGATACAGCATTTATTCTATGTGCAAACAAGCTGGAACCAGATAAGCCTGCAAAGAGTTAGATCCAGATCAGGCTTTCAAACTAGCTGCCCACTGTGCCCAATCACACTGAATTCCTTGTTTACACAAAAGACAACTTAGGCATTAAGTAGTTGCAAGCATGTTTGCACCTTATTACAATGCATACAACCTTGAAAAACTTTACAGAATTCTAAAATATAGCCATGTCCATAAAGCAAATTCGATTCAGTTATGTTTGATACTGATTTATCAGTATTAATAACAACTGAAATTTATAGATGGTTGCACAGCTTCCTGAAACTGTGTTCATTTTTAGTGATTTTAAAATACAGAAATGATTTAACCTTTTCCTCCATATTTGGGCATTTTACGCATTTGCAACCTGCGTAGATCCAGATCAGCTGGCACATGCCTTCTGATCAGGATCTGCACTAGGTGCATTTTGGTAAAAAATAACCTAACGAATCAAAAAGCTAACAGAGCAGATCCTGATCAGACAGCACAGGTGTGCCGACTGATCTGGAACTACACTGTTCATCTACACAATAAAGGAGTGTCTATATGAAGGAAAGGGTTAATACTTAGCTGCTCTGTACATCCAATGCTGTAGCATCTGAAAATTTTAGTTTTTTCTCTTTTAGCTACAATGCTTTAGTGCTTTAGGAGAGTAATCAGTTTATTATTTAGGTGAGCAGTACACAAAATTTCCAGCTTGAACCTATACTTCATAGGATACAGTTGTTTTCACATCGGAAAACTAGCAATGAATCCAGATCAGATAGCATATCTGCATATCTGACCAAAATCTAGACTGTTAGCTTTTTAATTTATTAAATTTAACTTATTTCTTACCAAGAAGCAATCAGAAAGATCTTGATCAAACAGCAAAGATGTGCCGTCTGATCTGGATCAACACTGTTTGAAAAATCAATAAAAACTATATAATTATATAGAGTAATGGTTTAAGAAATGTAGTGCCTCTACACCTCTGGCCAGTGAAGGTTCAGAACTGGTTAATCAGTTTGTTTTCAAGAAGTTTCTTACCAAACACAAGAGGTTTTAAGTTGGAAGTTTTCATGTGAAGTATTCGTCCATCATCTACAACTATATCTGTCATGTCTCCTACCTGAAAATAGCAAAATCAAAATAACTCCTTTTTGTTTACTGGTAAATCTTATTCAATTTCAGGTTTTTTTTTCTATAAATTGATACCAGTGAAATAAGAAGATAGAGTACTTTTGCACTAAAGCACCATTTTTTTTATTCTGACTATAATATTATGATGTAGGGTATGTCATTGATTCGAATGATATAAACATTTAGGCAACATTAGAAGTAAAAAAACAAAAAAAAAAAACTAGATACCTATCAAACTTATTTGTTTATCTAGCAGCTTATAAATTTTATCGCTATTGCATTGAAAACATGTGAATCACAGGTGAAAGACGCGTTGCCAGGTCCCACCCCCCCCCCCAACCCCACCCCCTTCCCCACTCTACAACCCAGAAATACACAAAATCACATAAATACCATGTGTTCCCTGCAAATCTGACTAAAATATAACAAAATATGACTTTTCTACCATACCCAGTATATATATATGGGTATGGTAGAAAAGTCATATTTTGTTATAGTCAGATTTGCAGGGAACACATGGTATTTATGTGATTTTGTGTATTTCTGGGTTGTAGAGTGGGGAAGGGGGTGGGGTTGGGGGGAGGGGGGGTGGGACCTGGCAACGCGTCTTTCACCTGTGATGTGAATCAGCTCCATATAGATTTGATTTTTTTTTATCGCTGACACTAGTGACACTGACAGGTTCTTTTGTAAGTAATAACTTATTTTAGTAAGCTCACATATGCAGTGCAACAGTTAATCTGATAATTTGATCAGAATCATGCAGATAATAAAACTGAAACTGGAAACCAGTATCAAATCTCAGGCATCTGATTGGCTGAAATGGATGGTATCCTGAATGGCTGCATCAGTGAATAATTCACCTGTCCTCCATTCAAACGGGTTAATCTCAAATTCTCTTCATTGACACAGTTTACACCCTGTTCAGTCTTCTCACAAAAGTCATCCCCTACTTGTTTTTCATCACCATCTGCAGGAGTTTTTGTTAAAAGACAGACGAACGCAAAAATATATGTGGCTGACAGTTGCATGTTTCCTCTTCAGTCTTGTACCTCTTTTTTGAAGAGTTTTGTTTACGTGTACACCGGTTGAAAATTCCGCGGGAAGAAGACATGGACGAAATTTCTCATGAAAAACGGTACTTTTATCTTATACATGTCTGGAGTGGTCTTTTTGAGCTGAAACTGATTATTTATTTGACTGTGGCATTAGTTGGTTTGAAAAGAAGTCAATAATGTAGCTTTATTTCTTAGCACTGAAATGTTATTCGTACTCACAAATGTCGTACCGCTCATCAAAATTATCACTATCCCGGGTGATACAGTCTACAGTACCAACACGGGCAACAGATAAACAACCTCAGATAATGTTTTTTTTTATATAACACATCCAGAATATAAACATGTAGTGAAAATGCAACTCTAAACCACCATCTGAAGATTCATGCCTTGGCCTGGGCCCCCAAAATCGAAATGCAGCATTTTCAATGCTTCACAGGCCAGAGGAAAACACTTGTAAACAAAACATTGCTCACAGAAACTTGTAAACTAGCTTTCATTTAAATTGTTATTGGTTTTAGTTACTTTTTTAGTAATACTATATTTCATTTTCAGGACTCTCACGGAGATAGAAGCTGTTTTGGATTTTGCCAAGCTTACCAGAGATGAAATTAAACCAGAAACCCAGAGTATTTATTTCTCACAGAACTTGGATAGTGACCATATAAAACTTCTTGAGCTGGACAACAATGTACTGGAGGCTCTTGAAAATGGAGAAAAGTATACATATCTATTCAAAACATTTTTTCAGTCTAAGTAAACAATGATTCATGCATTCCTTAACCCTTCACTTAATTGATGTGGCCGATGTTTGGCGAGTGTACAGTAAATCCAGATCCGCCTACTCATCCATGCTGTTGATTCTTGGTCAGAAATAAACCAAAACAATTTAAAAATATACAGTGTACTGTGTAGATCCTGAATGTATATGCTGGTTGCTCATGGGAAAAAGGTAGTATCTGTAGAGTAATAGGTTAACCCTTACTGCTGTCAGCACTTATAATGGACTTGACTTTTCTGTTAGTCGGAGCCAGTGTAATTCATTGTCCATACATTTGTTGACAGAACATTTGGTGAACCATGTGAACACTGAGATGAAGGTTATAAAGCTGAGCATGGAAACCAGTCTCAAATCTCAAGCATCTGATTGGCTAAAATGGCGACTGGTCACCATTTAAGCCAATCAGATGCTTGAGATTTGAGACTGGCTTCCATGCTCAGTTTTATAACCTTGGGCACTGATCAGGTTGTTTGTATACACTAGCAGATCTTGTCACAAGCGTTTTGCTGAGCACTTGATGGATAAAGAACAGTGCAGTCTCACAAAGTCAAATCTAACAAAATGTTAACACCACATGTGTGAAAGTTTTCAGGCATTTGCCTGAAATTCAGGTTGTTCTGTGTTAAAAATGATTGATTTTCTTTATTTTCCCTATATAAATTATTGATAAATTTCCAGGATTTCAGTTTTTCTAAATTCTTTTCACCAAACTTGTTCAGATTTTTTACTGCTGAATTTTAACAGAGCACAAAATGTTCACAGGCATATTCTGTTTGGATCTCATGTTACCTATTTTATTTGCTTATTTTTGCACAGGATTGTTATTAGAGGAGATAAAGAAGACAGTGCAGTTTTGTGTACCAGCACACAGACATACGAAATCAAACAAGGGGAAATCTCAAATACCATGCTGATTGTTCCAGATTTGATGCTTGCTTCTGAGGTTGGCATTGGTGAAAATCCATCTGTACAATATAGGGAGGTATGTAAAACTTATTACTCCATGGGATATATGGCCTTTATAATATCAGTCTTCGACGTAAGCGGGTTGCCCGACCCCCCAGGACAAGTAAATTACAGTCCGGACAACCGTAGTGTGCCTGGTCGGTTGCCCGAACGGGCAAGTCCGTCCGGGACGGTTTTTATGCTAACAAACGGTCAGGATCGTGACAGACGGACTTTATCAATTGTAAACCGTGACGGGTTATTTTTAAACTAATCACGTACACTAAACGCTTATTGCAAATAACGTAATAATTATCTGTAAGACGCTTGTAATTTCGATAACCGATCTATTTCAATTTGTCATTAGTTATGGCGATGCAATTAAAATTTTAAAAAGGTGCACAGCCGGGTAATCGTGTGAAAAAAGAGAAGATCGGCGATTCGAAAAAGGTCAAAAAAGCATACGAAGATAAACGAGACAGGAAGTTTCAGGATTCCTAAAGGGACAAAAGACCGTGGTTGGTTTATGACCGTGAAAAATCCTTTATATCATCTTGCATTTTCGGACAACTAAAGTCTGGGTCGGGCAAGTAAAAATCCTATCCTACTTGCCCGAACGGACAAGTGGTTTTGAAACCTAAAGGCGAAGACTGTAATATCCTACATGCCACCAGTGTAAATTTGATTGAGTCTTTTTGAAAAATAATATTACCTTTCAGACATATCATAGAAATGAAAATTTGCATTCTTTCAAATAAATAAAGAATAATATTAGACACTAGCAATTATTTTATTGTGGCAAGCATGTTTTATGTATGTTTTAGGTAAATTCAGTCATTCATACATTTTATGAGTTACGGCCCTGTAAACCTCGCCTGGCAAAGTTACGGTCCTTGTTAGAAGAAAATCAATACAGTGGTCAGGCATGCGAAGATGATGAGGAACATCAAAGAAAAAAGGTAATATTAGAACTTGGCCCTAAATCATAATGGCCTTGAAAAACAGTATAGACATTTTAGTGGTTAACCCGATAACTATATTTGAAACAGTCAATACAGGAAGCATGATTTATAATGCTGTCGGTAAGGGTCGTAAAATGATTTGAAGATGTCATGACTGTGGAAATGAATGCAATAAAACAAAAAATGCCTATCTTCATATCAGTAAAATATTCCTTACATGGGCTGTCAAGACTTTGAATGGTTTATAACACTGTGTATCATATGTTTGTATAATAGTAAGATTTGTCAGTTTGTCCTGGAGTTATGGCCCATATTTTTGGATACCATAATATTAGAATTTTATACAGTTACCAGTCTGCTATTGTTTGAGTGACCTTCATAACAGCTCTGTTGTTTTGATTTCAGTACACATTTAATGATATCCTAGACATTGTACAGGGCAGTGAAGAAGAGATTATGACTGCATTAAAGAAACTACAGGCTCTTCTCATAGACGGTAAATCTTAATTAAGACAGATTTACTTATTGTAGTATACTTGTAAATTACATTCTCTTATAATCTAAAAATAAAAGATATATGTCTTGTCCAATGTTGATCACATGGGTCTGTGTAAATGTATCCTGTGTATTGGCAAATAGGAATGGTGAAAATGCATATTATTTTTCCTGCATCCAATTTTCCACTGATATTTTAAACACATCAGGATCTGCACTGTTCGCATTTTAATTTGTTAGGTTTATCTGACCAAAATGCAACCAGGGTTGAAGGTTATAAAGCTGAGTTTGGAAACCAGTCTCAAATCTCAAGCATCTGATTGGCTGAAATGGCCACTGGTCATTTATGGTCATATACTGGTCATATACTGGTCTTATATATGGAAAAAATGGTTAAAGTACTGTGCTGCATACATTGTAGTTCTTTAGAGGTCATTGACTGGCAAGGGTTATACATGTACAGCAATGTGTAGATCCTGATCAAATGACACAGGGTAGATTCCAATCTTGCACATATGTGTAGGCTGATCTGGTTCTACTCTGATCACTCAAAGAATATAAGTAATTCCAAATGAGTTAAGCATAAATTATATATACATTAATAAGCAGTAAACAAATTAACACATGAATTTCCAGGTATTATACGGTTCAATTCAAACTTCCAATTTTAACATGTTAATCACATCCACAGAGTAAATTGTTAATAACATGTACATTACAAAGCAGTGAACAAACAGACAACTGAATTTGTTATTATTTTAACAGGTTATTGGAGGGTGCTGGATTTTGACTTTCTTGTCCAGGTGATGACTCATGTGCTACAGCTGTGTGATGAAAATGATTGGCTTCAGACAGGTGTACCAATAGAGGAATGTGTCTCCATTCTACACGAGTTATTTCCAAGGTAAATTCAGGTTACGTTTCGACAATTGCACTCGCAATAGATGAAAACGGTTCTTAGAATGCAATGCAGTTTTTTTTCATGTATAGAACAGAAATGGAACATACTTTTTTTGTCGGTGCATGACAATTCGTCAAAAGACGTTAGATAGAATATGGCAATTGACAGAAAGGAAATATGGTAGAATGCGACAGTTTATAGAAATACAGTTAATAGAAAAATGCGACTGTTTATAGAAATACAGTTGATAGAAAACATGTAATATTATTCTATTGTTTTAGGAATGTGTCAGTTATTTTATATTTTATTGTTTTAGGAATGTGTCAGTTATTTTATATTTTATTGTTTAAGGAATGTGTCAGTTTATTTTTTATTCCATTGTTTTAGGAATATGTTATTAATTTGTATTCCATTGTTTAAGGAATGTGTCAGTTATTTGATATTTTATTGTTTTGGACTGTGTCAGTAATTTGTATTCATTGTTTTAGGACTGTGTCAGTTATTTTTTATACGCCCGTTTGAAAAACGGAACGTATTATGGGAACACCAGCGGCGGGCAGGCGGGCGGCGTCCACAGGGTTTCCGCTCTCTTAAATCAAAGAGTTTTCATTCGGTCTTTATCAAACTTGGTGAATTAGTTAGTGTGCATAATGTCTCGACCAAGTTCTTTAACCAGCCAAATCCCCCCAGGCACTCCTGAATTATGGCCCAAAATAAGGGTTTACGCTCTCTAAGTCAAAGAGTTTTCATCCGGTCTTTTTCAAACTTGGTGAATATGTTGGTGGGCATAATATCTCGACCAAGTTCTATAACCAGCCAAATCCCCCAAGGCACTCCTGAATTATGGCAATTGAATTGTCCAAAATTACTGTTTCCCCTCTCTAAGTCAAAGAGAATTCATCCGGTCTTTATCATACTTGGTGAATATGTTGGTGGGCATAATATCTCGACCAAGTTCTATAACCTGCCAAATCCCCCCAGGCACAATTATGGCCCTTGAATTGTCCAAAAATTAGCGGTATCTGCTCTCCAAGTCAAATAATTTTCACCGGATTGTTACGCAATTTTGATGATCAGCATTTTGACGGGCGTATTTTGTGTCAGTTTGGCACTCTTGTTATTCCATTAGTTTAGGAATGTGTCAGTAATTTCATTTTCCATCGTTTTAGTACTGTGTCAGTTATTTGTATTCTATTGTTTTAGAAATGTAATAGAGCATGTATTAAAGAACTTTGCCGACAAGATAGAGCCAAAGACTGGAGATGCTGACGAGGATGACAATACAATGCAGATAGGTCAGTAAAGATTTAACCCCTTACACCATATTTACTCTGTTCAATGATTGTGATAAAAAATGTAGATCCTGATCTGATTGACATCTGATCTGGCTCCAAGGTTATAAAGCTGAGCATGGAAACCAGTCTCAAATCTCAAGCATCTGATTGGCTGAAATGGCGACCAGTCGCCCTTTCAGCCAATCAGATGCTTGAGATTTGAGACTGGTTTCCAAACTCAGCTTTATAACCTTCAACCCTGGCATCAGCACTGGTTGCATCTTGGACAGAATAACCTAATGAATCGAAAAGTGAACAGTGTAGATCCAGATCAGATGGCATGGATATGCTGGATGATCTGCATCTACACTGTTAATTCATGCAATATAGGTGTATCTATAGGGTAAAGGGTTATGGAAGCATTAAATTTTTCCTCCATAAATACACCTAAATTGTGAGGGCGAACAGTTTAGATCCAGATCTGCTGGCACATCCCTGTCATCTGATCAGGATCTAAACTGTTTGCTTTTTTATTTGTTAGGTTATTTTTGACCAAAATGCGAATAGTGCAGATCCTGGTTAGACAACATAGATGTGCTGGCTGATCTGGATCTACACTGGTCTCACAGGCCTAAAAATGCATTTTTATGGAGGAAAGGTTTAGACAGTGAACACCCAGCTCAGACTGTACAGATCTGGGCTTGTATTGTTTGAAATGTTGAAAAAGCTGTGCTTAGCACTTGAACCCTTAACTCGCTCCATTTACTGTGCCATCTGGTCAGGATCTACATTGTTAGCTTCTTGATAAAAAGTTGCCAAATAAATTAAAAGGAGAACACTTTAGATCCTAATCATGATCAGGCCTGAAGGTTATAAAACTGAGCATGGAAACCAGTCTCAAATCTCAAGCATCTGATTGGCTGAAATGGCGACCAGTCGCCATTTCAGCCAATCAGATGCTTGAGATTTGAGACTGGTTTCCAAACTCAGTTTTATAACCTTCAACCCAGATTGGCTGAAATGGTGACCAGTCACCAGACTCAGTTTAACAACCTTGGGACCAGATGGTATGGATGTGCTGGCTGAAATAGATCTACAACATACACTGTTCATCCATGGATAACAGCCATTAGCCATGGAATAAAGGTTAAAGGGCTCAAAAATTACATTTAAAACAACATTAACAAATTATAAAAGTAGGAAAAAATGATTCTGTTTAATACTTTATTTACAGATATTGACTACTACAGATTAAATGAGGACAAGGTCTGTCGATTCTTTGCTGAACAAATTCTCAAGCATGCCAGAAAGGTATTATATGCTTGCCTTGTCACTTAACAAATTAACATTGGTAAAATTTTACTTTCAGAATCTATTGAATTTCTCTAAAAGGAAAAAGTTTCCCAGTAAAATTTTCCATTTCTAGTTTTTAAGGATGTTTGGAAATCTATTGACATCTATGGATGTATAATCCAGTCTTGCAAGCCCGCTAAGGAACTGGTTTTTAGAAATATCTGATTACATTTTGTGCCTTTTGAGATCATTTGTTATTAAAACTATCTTGTCACCATGTTTTTCAATGCCAGATGAGGCTCCATTTCCTTCTTACGCTGGCAAAAAGGCACTTGCGACATTAAAATTCCTGGATTCACACTCCTCATATATTGTAACTTAATTACTGCTCTAAAATGGCGAAAAGGTGTCTTTGTTAATATTTTTTGACATTTAAATTGTTACTCTGTTTTATATTTTACTATTATCTATTATTTTCTCATAACAAATTGCAGATTTTCTAACACATTTTGATAGTGTAATGTTATTAATACTGCAAAATGCATAAGAAGTTATCTCGTCTGCTCAACGCTATGATGACATTTCAAGAATTGTCGGCAATTTTCTGAAGGTACCTGTTCTTGTGATGCTCTTCAAATGATGTTCCATTAGTACATTTACAAAACGGTTTTAATTACTCTTTTCAGTTTAATTTGAGTCAATTCCTTTCCACTTGGGAGAAAAGTGTACCAGAGGGAATGAAAACCAGTCTGTTTCAACTGGAGGTTTGTTAACAGCTACAACTAGGACTTTTTAAATATACTACCGTACTCAAAGTTTGCAAACCACAAAGAATAATTAATTACATATCTTCTGGTGTATGCCAGTTATTAGTATTATTTCTTTTATTTCTTTTTTTCAGCTCATTAATGATTGATTAAATAATATAGACAGATGTTTTAACAATTGTTATGTGTTTACAGGGTTTATTTTGAATTTGAATGGGATATTGGGATGGGAAAAAATCAAGGCCAAAACAAAAACTACTATAGATGTCTGCATCCAATAAATGTCTTACGACATTTGCATCTGTCATTAATTCACTCATTAGCATTCATTCTTATAAGCATAGTAAAGAGTATCTACAAATGTTGGCTACATGTTGGAACCTAATCAGATGGCACAGATGATGTGGCTGTTCAGTTCCCGAGGTTATAAAACTGAGCATGGAAACCAGTCTTAAATCTCAAGCATCTGATTGGCTGAAATGGTGACTGGTCGCCATTTCAGCCAATCAGATGCTTGAGATTTGAGACTGGTTTCTAAACTCAGCTTTGTAACCTTCAGCCCTGGATCTTAACTGTTAGCCCATGCAATAAAAGCCATATCATTGCAGTAGAGGGTTAAACTAGTGTGATTGTGATAAAAATTTCTGATTACATGTTATCTTAATGAGTAAGTTCTACATTACATAAAGAATGTTTGTTTCAGTGGATTATATTTTATTTATTTTAAAGAGTGAATAGCAATACTGATAATCTTGTGAGTTTAACATTTTAGTGTAAGCTCATTTCACAGAAACTGCTGTGTTTATACAAAACATGTTCTTCTTTGCCAAGATCATAAAATGGAAACAGAGACCAGTCTAAAATTTCTAGCATCTGACTTGCTTAAATTTAGTTGAATATAACATGCTTGAGATTTGAGACTGGTCTCCAAACTCAGTTGTATGATCTTGGGTCCTTATTTTCAGGGTATAGCACTGTTGGACAGAGATAGCACTCCAGAGACAGTATCTTACCTACCTGTTGAAAGCTTACCAGAGGACATTAGTGACAGGTATGTTATACACTCTTTTTACATTTGAATTAAAATATAATACGCAATGTGCAGGCACCTGGGTAGAACCAACGAGGTTCTGCAAGCTAGCTGACAAGCTTCCTCACATGAAAGATCTTGACTGTGGTAGGTCTCGAACTCACAGCGGTGAAGGGCAAGTGATTCTCAGTCGGAAACCTTAACCACTCAGCCCCGGATACCCCAAAACATGGGGTCAAGTGTTGATTTCCCAGAACATTCCCTAGTGATATTGAAAATAAGATTTATTTGTTTTTACCATCCCATTCCCAAGAACAAGAGGGCCATGATGGCCCTTATATCGCTCACCTGAGTACAAAAGTACTCTCAGCTTGTGGTTTCAGACTAGAAGATTTTTTAAGTTTTTCCTATATCAGTCTATATACAATGAAGTGACCCCTGGGGCGGGGCCAATTTTGACCCCAGGGAAATAATTTGAACAATCTTTGTAGAGTTCCACTAGAGGATGCTAAATGCCAAATATCTAAGCTCTAGGCCTTGTGGTTTCAGACAAGAAGATTTTAAAAGTTTTTCCTATACAAGTCTATATAAAATGAAGTGACCCCTGGGGCGGGGCCAATTTAGACCCCTGGGAAATAATTTGAACAATCTTTGTAGAGTTCCACTAGAGGATGCTAAATGCCATATATCTAAGCTCTAGGCCTTGTGGTTTCAGACAAGAAGATTTTTAAAGTTTTCCTATACAAGTCTATATAAAATGAAGTGACCCCTGGGGCGGGGCCAATTTAGACCCCTGGGAAATAATTTGAACAATCTTTGTAGAGTTTCACAAGAGGATGCTTAATGTCAAATATCTAAGCTCTAGGCCTTGTGGTTTCAGACAAGAAGATTTTTAAAGTTTTTCCTATATAAGTCTATATCAAATAAAGTGACCCCTGGGGCGGGGCCACTTTAGACCCCAGGGAAATAATTTGAACAATCTTTGTAGAGTTCCACAAGAGGATGCTTAATGCCAAATATCTAAGCTCTAGGCCTTGTGGTTTCAGACAAGAAGATTTTTAAAGTGTTTCCTATACAAGTCTATGTCAAATGAAGTGACCCCTGGGGCGGGGCCAATTTAGACCCCAGGGAAATAATTTGAACAATCTTTGTAGAGTTCCTCTTGAGGATGCTAAATGCCAAATATCTAAGCTCTAGGCCTTGTGGTTTCAGACAAGAAGATTTTAATGTTTTTCCTATATAAGTCTATGTAAAATGAAGTGACCCCTGGGGCGGGGCCAATTTTGACCCTAGGAAAATAATTTGAACAATCTTTGTAGATTTCCACTAGAGGATGCTAAATGCCAAATATCTAAGCTCTAGGCCTTGTGGTTTCAGACAAGAAGATTTTTAAAGTTTTTCCTATATAAGTCTATATAAAATGAAGTGACCCCTGGGGCGGGGCCAATTTTGACCCCAGGGAAATAATTTGAACAATCTTTGTAGAGTTCCACTAGAGGGTGCTAAATGCCAAATATCTAAGCTCTAGGCCTTGTGGTAGAGCATCGGACTGTCAATCCAGGGGTCGTGAGTTCGATCCCCAGCCGAGGCGGGAAAAAATTTCTTCGTAACAATTGAACTCGGACATTGCGTCTGAGAGTCATTTGTCCCTCACCTCTGATTCAAGTGAGGAAGCAGTCAGTCGCTTGCGGAGAAATTGGTTAGTACTGGTTGGAGACCCAGGAACACCGGTTAGGTGGACTGGCCGCCGGGATATAACCTAGCTGTTGAAACCAGGCGTTAAACCCGAAACAAACAAACAATCTAGGCCTTGTGGTTTCAGACAAGAAGATTTTTAAAGTTTTTCCTATATAAGTCTATATAAAATGAAGTGACCCCTGGGGCGGGGCCAATTTTGACCCCAGGGAAATAATTTGAACAATCTTTGTAGAGTTCCACTAGAGGATGCTAAATGCCAAATATCTAAGCTCTAGGCCTTGTGGTTTCAGACAAGAAGATTTTTAAAGTTTTTCCTATACAAGTCTATGTAAAATGAAGTGACCCCTGGGGCGGGGCCAATTTTGACCCCAGGGAAATAATTTGAACAATCTTTGTAGAGTTCCACTAGAGGATGCTAAATGCCAAATATCTAAGCTCTAGGCCTTGTGGTTTCAGACAAGAAGATTTTTAAAGTTTTTCCTATATAAGTCTATGTAAAATGAAGTGACCCCTGGGGCGGGGCCAATTTTGACCCCAGGGAAATAATTTGAACAATCTTTGTAGAGTTCCACTAGAGGATGCTAAATGCCAAATATCTAAGCTCTAGGCCTTGTGGTTTCAGACAAGAAGATTTTTAAAGTTTTTCCTTTCGGTTGCCATGGCAACCAGAGTTCTGCATGGAATTGATTTCTTTGAACAACTTTGGAAGAGCTTCATGCAAGGAACATACGTGGCAAGTTTCATCAAAATTGGCCAAGCCGTTTCAGAGAAGAAGTCGATTGAAGCAATTGTTGACGACGCACGACGGACGACGGACATCAGGCGGTCACAAAAGCTCACCTTGTCACTATGTGACAGGTGAGCTAAAAATTATAGCTGTCTGAGATACACTGAAATGTCAACTGTTGGACTACTGTCATTGAACAAGTTTAAATATTGCTTGTGATACACCCACTTTTAACTCTTTACTCCATAATTAACATTTTAAAGCCTGTGTGACCAGTGTAGATACATCTGTACAGTCTGATCCAAATCTGCACTGGTTACATCTTACTCAGAAATTGCCAAATGAAACAAGAGCAAACTGTGCAGATTCGGATCTGATTGATGTGCCGGCTGATCTGGATATACAGTGTTCACCCATAGGATAACGGCCATATTGTATGGAGTAAAGACAGACTTCCAGAAAGTTGCCGGACCGTCAGACCTGTCCAGTAACATATGGAACAGTCCGACATGATTCTTATGTTATCAAAAATTAAAACTGCTAAATCCTTTTTTTTTTAAATAAGATGTTAAATCTACCAATTTTACACGCTGTTCTGATTGCTGTTCTGATGGAAATGAATGAGTATATCCAAATGCAATTCTTAACATATTTGTCGTGATGACAATTCGTACCACCACCAATTCTTGTATTCATTTTGCCCATTTCGAACTTTTCGGTACCCTGCAATCAAAATGGCGTCTTATTTCATGCGTAACATGTTTTGGTCGGACAGAATTTGTTTCGGTCCGACAGATTTTCACATCTTGTCTGACCGAATGTCCGACACTTTTCTTTAACTTTCGGAAAGTCTGTAAAGAGTAAAGGAGTGATTATGAAGGTACATGGCAGTGGCTATGTTCTAAGAAGCAGATTGATTTTCACTAGATTTAAGAGAATCTGAGAACTTTCAAAGTGTTTTTGTTACTGCACTGATAAAGCTTATTCTTACATTCTAGGTAATAACAGTAATAACAATTTCCTACCAATTCACTGTACTATTTTCTTTCAGATTCAATTTTTTGTTCAGGACCAAAGAAAAATGGACACTGGCTGAGATCTCCCCATATATCAAGTATACTTTTGAAGTTTTTTTTTTATACATTATTATGTTCTCTTATGATTCAAATATTGGCTTTGAAAGTGGTTTAAGACTGTTTTGTATTATTACACATATGACCCAAATAGTTTAAAATGTAATCATTAATATTAATTAACTGAAACTACAGTAATAAAAACATTTTTGCTTACTGCAACATCTTTTTTCCTATCTCGACTAAGTTTTCAATTTATACTTCTGTGCAAAACACATCAGCCTAGCATACACAGTTTCATTTACAATAAGTGACTTTAATTTTAAATATTGTTGGTTGCAACTGAGCATGCTAAAACTAAACAAGCCTCATGGTTTTTGTAACGTCAGAGGTTTATCCCTTTCCTCCATTTTTAAGCCTTTTTACGCATGTCCCAGCCGTGTAGATCCAGATCAGCCAGTACATCCATGCCATCTAATCAGGATCTGCACTGTATGCTTTTTGGTTAGAAATAACCAAATATATTAAATCAAAAAGAAAACATTGTAGATCAGTCTAGATCCTGATTAGATGGCATGGATGTGCCCACTGATCTAGATCTACACGGTTTGCCCATGCCTTGAAGGGTTATATGGAGGAAAGGGATATGCAGATAAATCTCTTAGAAAACAGATCACGGATAAAGTTGAAATAAAAACCAAGGCTCTGATTAAAGTTTGATAGCTTTTGAAATTTTAACCGTGAATAATTCTGATTAAACACATTTACTCCATTAATACACATTTATTTTGTGAGCAAACAGTGTAGATCCAGATCAGTTTGAAAATCCATGATATCTGATCAGTATCTACACTGTGAATTTAGATTTATTAGGTCATATATGACCATGATGCATCCAGTGCATATCCAGACCAGATGGCATAGTTGTGCAGCTGATCTGGATCTACACTGGTCGCAGATGCGTTAACATGCCTATGGGTTAACTATGTTTATTGTATTTGCAGAGATCTGGTGACAGATAAGCTGGATGTTACTGCGATGCTCATGAAATTTGCAAGGGCGTCAACTTTAAATGGTGTTAAAGTGTACAACTCTAAGAGACCTGTCAATTGACTTTGGATAAGCTTTCATTGTTTGCATTAATGACTTGATATTTAAAATATAATTTATCTGTGTAATAAAAGGTGAATGTACTGCTTCTGTGTTGCCTATGATTTAACATAGCAAGATTGAGTTACAAAAATATTTCACTGAGTGAACTCCTATATAGGTATTTTCATATGTGGCCAGTAAAAATTCCTTTGTTCACAAATGTAATATATTTCTATCTTTCTACACACTGGTATTGTAAATGTAAATATGCTGTTTTAAAACAGTTGATTCCTTGGTTCCTCAGACTCCAGTTCCTATAGAAAAGTGAAAGATGCATATCAGGAATGGCCACATCTAGCAGACAAAGCACCCCACATATCCGGAAAATAGAGCAGAAAAGCATGGCTAATTGGCTATGTACAATGATAAGTTTCAAATTACATGAAACGTTCAGTGGCAAAAGAATTTGCAAGTGGGGCTTTAAACCTCATACTTGCCCTAACGAGTTCTCATATAAACAAAGTTGTCTTGGTGATATAACTCCAACACACCAAGTCAACTAGAAAAATGTCGGGTGCAAAAGCAGACAAACAGTCATATAAAACATAAGAAGATAATAGCTTTGTCGAGCAAAAGGGTGGATACTTATCGAAACCAGAGCCTCTTCAGTCAAATCGGCATTAACATAGTGAAAATGAAATATATCAGCTTCTAGGTTCTTTTTCAAGATTTTCCTATTAACTTTCATAAACTCTTAAACCCTTTCTACCATTATGCATCCTGAATAAAGTGGGTTCAATGGTTCAAGTTGCAGCTTAATACGACAATTTTGATATTTGCCCTTTCAAGCAAAATAATTTTTAAGACGATTAACCGAGAGTCAGTGTTCTACCCCTGCATTTCTTTCAATAAGCCTTATCAGTTGTTGAAGTAACAACTATGCTTCTCCAGACATTCTGAGTTATACTCTGAACATCCTTTCACAAAAAGGGAAATAATAAAAAGTCGAACTATTCATAGTTAGGGTTATTCTTACTGCACAATCAATTTACAGTTAACCTTATATGATGCTCCGATTATTTTAATTCTAGATTATTTAAGATTTGTAGCTATTTCTAAAATTGTACATATTTCGACAGAATCTTATTTTTGAGGTTGTATAAACAGAGCAAAAAAGACAGATTATATTTTATTAGATAACTAATTCCAAATACATGTATAAAATACCTCTAAAAATAAACATAATCAAAGATATATGAGGTTTCGCCTTTTATGCGTTGTGGCAAACACATTTAAGCAAAAATTATGCTACTTTAGTTTTAAACAAGTGCTATGGTGCGTTGACCTCGAAGTTGAATCGCCATATTCTCAAGGTCAAATACATACACATTTATTGTACAAGTTGATAATTGAACGCGAAAAGGTTCTGTCTGCTTATATCAATGCCAACCGTTTCGCGTTCATTCGTCGCAATCGCCTCGGTAAATTACCTCGATCCGACTCGCCTACTGTACAAAACTAAGTACAATACTATGGTATCATTTACTTTCGCTGGGCCAGATTTTCGCGCAGACAGTTTCTCAATGACATGCATATGCGCAGATTTATTATTCTACGATAAGCTACTTCATTCTATTATTTCATAAGGATGAAATTTCGTGTTTTGGTCTAGCGCGAAATAAGCGAAAATTAAACTCTCGCGAAAATCATGATACCACAAAGCATACAAAGCACAACAGAAGTAGCTAATGACAATATCAAGTAGAATGAGTCAAGAGCAGAGAAACACAAATAATAGCATGATGAAAAGAAACTGATAGAGCTCTATATGACTTTTTCTAGACAAACTTCAAAGGCTCTGAAGAAGTTGGTTCTGTGTCATTCTCACTAAAGTAAGATCTAACAACTTGTTCTGATAGCGTAGCGGTTTTCAGGAGATGATTTTAAGGGGATATCATTTGTCACAATATACTGTTAAAGTAGGGGGGAGTGTGGTGACCTATTTTCATAAAATTCATGTTATTTAATAGTTATAAATCTTCTTATTACTGCAGATATCAATTATAGGGCATATTAATGTTACAGGTCAATCAGGAATTATAAAAAAAAATTAGAAATATGAAACAATTTCTCTCACCGAGTGTAGCCTTATTGCCGGGAGTCCAATCTTCCAAATTATCCACCATAGTATTAAACTACAGTCACAGGAAGGTTGTCTAAATCAAGGTTATCAATGTCTTAGAATTTAGTTCAATAAACTGTACTAGAACAATAGCAAAACATGTTTCTCCCAGTGACTACAAAAGGAAAATTTGACATTCATGTTTGCATTGTTTATAACTATTGTTCTAGTAAAGTTTATCGAACTAAATTTAAATGCCCTATACTTGATATCTGAAGTAATAAGAAGATTTATAATTATTAAATAACATGAATTTTATGAAAATAGGTCACCACACTCCCCCCCTACTTTAACAGAATATTGTGACAAATGATACCACCTTAACCAGATTGGTTTTATATGTATTCAAAAGCACACAAAGCAAAGATAAACGTATAAATTATTGGTTAAATGAATGTGAGCTTACCTGTTTAATACAATTCTTCTTTTATGAAACAAATCTTGAAGGAAGACATTATAAATTACACCCTATAATAATTTGTGTTGCAACCTGGGCATAATGTTTCGTATGTATACAATATCCGTCGGTCAAACATGCACGACATAAATCAGCTCTTTGCGGTCGTTATAATTTAGATATTTAAGGCGTCGCAAACATTGCAAATGGCGATAAATTTTGGGAGAAATACCTATTGCCACCTAGATTTTAGTAAAGAAATGTATTTAGCTAATGATGTAGTTTATGTTTGCGAGCTCAATTTATTATAATTCATGTTCTAATTACAAAGCACATGCTAAAACAAAAGAAAACCCGTTTGCATGAGAACTCTGAAATTCATTGACAATATACCAAAGCAACTCATACCTGAAATAAGTATATGCTGGTCTACAATGTTTAGTGCCAATACGTCAAAATAATGTTACGGTTGTCAAGAAATTCAAGGAAAACTTACTTCCGGGTTTCTACTTTCGGTTTGAAGTCAAACACTTTGATGTACCTTTTCAAAACTCGACATTAAGTCTCTCTGGCAGACCAATAAACGTGAAGAAATATAGTGTCACATGGCTGTATTTGGATGCTCAAGTTGTTTGAAAAAAAATGCTTTTTTTTACATCGAACAGACACACACACACACAAGAAATACCGTTTGCACGTACACACTTATTTACAATACTTTGTGGTCATCTGTCAAAATAATGTCAGAAATGTTCAGAAGTACATTTTGACTTCAAACTGAAACTGGAAGTAGAAACCCGGAAGTAAGTTTTCCTTGTATTTCTTGAAAACCCGAACATTATTTGACGAATTGGCACTAAACATTGTAGACCAGCATATGCTTATTTCAGGTATGAGTTGCTTTGGTATATTGTCCATGAATTTCAGAGTTCTCATGCAAACGATTTTTCTTTTTAGCATGTGCTTGGTAATTAGAACATGAATTGAGCTTGCAAACATTAACTACGTCCTTAGCTCAATACATTTCTTTACTTAAATCTAGGTGACAATACGTATTTCCTCCAAAATTCATTTTTGAAATTTTAGCCACTTTTCGCCATTTGGAATGTTTGTGACCTCTTAAGTTAATTGCTGTTTTAAAAGTTGTTTTTAATTTATCTTTACCTAGCCTGCTTCACGGAGATCAGACATGTCAGAGTGACTTCCAGTTTAAATGTTCAGTGAATTATTAAAAATACAATGCATGAAAAAAAACAAGGCTCGAGTGTAAACGTACGAAAAAATATAATTACTGCAATTGCAATTGTTTAAATTAAATGCCATCAGGGAATTGTCGACTTTTGTGTTACTAAGTGAATATCAAAAGTGAAATTCTCACAACTCGAATGAGAACGTGAGTCGTCAGTTTTCGTTCATCGCAATGTTACCGTTGCCATGTCTTTAGCTCTACTGAGCGACAGCTTGTCTTATTTCCTTCTTTGAATATTTACACTTTAAATGAATTTAAAGTACAAAATGGACACAAATACTCATACAATAGATACAAATAATAATCATGCATAAAGTGTTGCCAGATAAGATGAAAGACCTAAAAGTGGGATCACACCCATTTGTAAATGGGACAATATTTTTACTTTTTATCTGGACTCGTGCCAGTAATACAGTTTTCAAAAAATGTTTAAGGTATGTGCAATCCCTCCCATAACATATTTAAACAGTTTCTGGCTTTGGTTCGTGTAGCCATTTAGGTGCACATAAATCACAAGAATCATACATGTATTACTTACATGTACTAGCTCCTATCTAATTTTCAGACACCTGGTATCTATTTCCGCTTCCGTGAACCATGTCCCCTGACCGTTTTCTCATTGCATAAATGAACACAATGAGCATTAATATAAGTAACAGAAAGACTGCAGCGCCAATAGATGTCGGTATGATCCAACCTGGAAAACTTGAAGCCTGTTCATCAAGAGTCCCATTGGTAGCAATTGTCGTCTTTCCGCTCGTCGTGGTCGTGAAAACTGATGACGATGCAGTCGAAGATGAAAAGTTATTTTCAGATGAGAAGGTAGGAACAGTTGATGTAGTTTCTGACGAACTTGGGTTAAGTGAGGCTGTTGATGCAGTTGAAATAGAAGAGGCATTTTGTGTAGAAGTGGAAATGGCTGATGTAGCGTTGAAGATTCCTGTTGTTTTGTTAGGTGAAGTTGTTGATACTGAAGTTGAACTGTCTGTCAACAGTGGTGTGTTGGCAGTTTTGTTACGAGTTATGGACGATGATGTCGAGCTAGTGCCCGAGGATGGGGATGTTGTGAAAACGGAATCGGTTACCAGTGGTGTGTTGACGGTTGTGTTACGAGTCATGGACGATGATGTCGAGCTAGTGCCCGAGGATGAGGCTGTTGTGAAATGGGAATCGGTTACCAGTGGTGTGTTGACGGTTGTGTTACGAGTAATGAACGATGATGTCGAGCTAGTGCCCGAGGACGAGACTCTTGTGAAATTGGAATCGGTTATCAGTTGTGTGTTGACGGTTGTGCTAAGAGTTATGGACGATGATGCTGCGCTTGTACTCGAGGATGGGGATGTTGTGAAATTGGAATCGGTTACCAGTGGTGTGTTGACGGTTGTGTTACGAGTCATGGACGATGATGTCGAGCTAGTGCCCGAGGATGAGGCTGTTGTGAAATTGGAATCGGTTAACAGTGGTGTGTTGACGGTTGTGTTACGAGTTATGGACGATGATGTCGAGCTAGTGCCCGAGGACGAGACTCTTGTGAAATTTGAATCGGTTATCAGTTGTGTGTTGACGGCTGTGCTAAGAGTTATGGACGATGATGCTGCGCTTGTACTCGAGGATGGGGCTGTTGTGAAAACGGTTTCAGTAACCATAATTGTAAGAATGACCGAAGATGATTTAGGTGGAATGCCTCGGTCCTCAACAATTAGTTCATACAATTCAGTACCAGGTTTCAATGGACTCTTATTGACAAGAATAGCTGCTGATGTTTCGGATTTCTTGTGGACACTAAAGCATGCACTGTTGTCGGGTTGAAGCTTAAAATTCAAATCATCCTTATCCAGGTCATACGCGTGCACGGTCATGATTTCGAAACCCTCATAACTAGAATGCGATACAAATGTGCTTATTGCCGATGAATTGAATTTAGGAGCATACATATTCCTCGGACCGTAAATAAGAAGGTATTTGAAGTGAATTCGCTTCTGTTCGACGTTCGTGTCATTTGTAGGAATAAAGTCTAGCAGATGAAGGTAAAATTTATCCAGAATATGCGTCGTCTGCCAAACGTTTTTATCAACAAACAACGATCTTCCATCTTCAGCCTCTGCATACAACAAATGCTCGTCATCTAAAGGTTTCGAACTCGTGAAGTTGTTTTCAGTTCTACAATAGAACCAAGTTCGCATAAGTGTATTCACTGAAAGCCTTACATGCGTGTATCTTTTACCAGAAGTTACATAGGTAACATTAATTCCTGTAAAATTCTCGTTTTGAACGTCCGCAATATCTGTTCCGTTGGCGCTGTTGTATAGCTTGTCGGGAAATCCGTCCTGATCGACTTCGTCGTTTACAAGGAAGTCATCCAATTTGTCATCACGATCAGCAAACTCGATTCTCACCAGATGGATAAGTTCGTGGTATCCTAATTTATCTATAAGTGATAACTGTCGATCTCCTAGCGGATTAATATTTTCAAAGGTAGCACTGTAGTTGTAGAATTTTCCGGAGAGAGATGACGTCATCAACCACCTAGCGGTTTTTGTTGTAAATGAAGCAATGTCACCAAAGTTTACGGCCAATGAAGGTGTTATTGATTCATTTCCAAGCTGTGCACCAATTATTTTGAAGGCAACAAGCAACCCTTTTTTGTTTTCGATGATTTCAGGTTGTCCTGATGTTATGCGCAAAGCTCTGGCTACCCCGTAGCCATTGTTCATTACCAGTACTGCAAGGCTAAAAGGCACTATTGGTTCGATTTCTGGTGTAAGTGCATCATCGCCTTTGACGTATTTCTCATGAAAGTAGTGCACAACAAGACTGGGATTTGGTTTGACGGTTATGGTGTCGGGAAGTAACGGAACTGAAAACTTTGATCCGCCGACGCTGTATGATAGGCGACCTGTAACAAATTACAGCTCGCGTTATAACCAGGTTTTCAGCTAATTAACGTTGTGATACTATGGGGTTCAGCGACTTCGCCGCCATGATGGTTTTCAACTCCGTTTGTCAATGAGCTGTCATCGTTTCAAGAATACATTTTCGCTATTGTGGCTGTGTTGCGGTCGTAGACTGTCTCACGGTAAGAATAAGTCACTGATAGCATTCAAGTAAAATAAACAGCTAGTAAAATGTAAAGTTTCGAGAGCTGTAGATCAGCTATTTATTTTCTCGAATATCAAGGCAGCAAATGATAAATTACAAAGACAATATCTCATGTAAATATAGATGTCAAAGTGAAAAATTGTTTGATAAAAGATTTTCGATCCAATAATTGAGGACATAAAAGAACGAATGTTTCTTTTTAAATACGTGTTTATCTGACTACAATCAGCTTTTAATTTAATAATCACAAAAATTGAAGACAATCATTTTACTACCTCCAATATCATAAAGTACATCGTCTTCTGGCGCAGCGTCGGAATATGGTATGATGAGCCATTCTGCAGAGCCGGAAATGTCTTTACCCAACCTTCCGAGACCATCGACACCACTTATGCCAATCAACTTTGGACTACCTAAATCGACAAAACACATAGTCACTCACGACAGAGGTTTCAGTTTGTTGTATTTATACATGTATATGAACACGCCCGGTAAACATTCGCTCCCTCCACAACCAAAATGAGAACATAACAAATGAGCGAAAGCCACTCCCGGGATTGAGCGAAAGCTGATTTGTTGACAAAAAGTGAGTATGGCCAACTTTATTCTCTTTATAGGACAGAAAGTCGATTTTTTTTACAATTGGGGAATGTAGTGCCGTGTAAGGATGGTGATGCTTCACGGAAAACACGGTTACATAATATTTCAAACATGTCTATTGTTCCGGCTAAAACTTTTTTTCCAGCGAACAATGATGAATGTTTCTTTACAAACTTGTCATCATGACTGAATTTTGTTCTGTGCTTGCTTTTAGAAATTATTTCTACGTTGCGTGTAACTCGAATATCTGTCGCTAGTAACTGCTGTTTAGATTTCAGATGGTGTAACTTCTCTTTAAACGATTTATGCCCAATTTTCAAGAGGTATATGAGCGAAAGAGCCAGTTGAGGAGCGAAATCATAGGAGGCGGAGCGAAAACATAACTTCATTCTCGATGTCATTGCATTGTTTTAACTTGTTTGTTAACACTTTCATTGAAGGTTCCTTGTTCAGCGCAATATACAAGCTATCGTTTGGGATTAATTAAAAGAATAGTGTATATGTGTACATAATAAGTTTTACTCAGCATTGGGCTAGGCGAAGTGGGCAGTTATATGCATTCCCGCTTCTGTCCATAAATAGGCTTACATAAACCGAGTATGCAATATTTCTACAACCGTTTCATACGTTCATTTTCACATATTTAATGAATTTATTTAAACGATGTCGTTGCAAAAAGAAACCGTTTTCAATAATATTTTAGTTATTTGTGGTCTGTTTTGATTCTTTCAGATGTGAGCCTGTGAAGGGTGCATGAGAAAATGCTATTTCCTGTCCTCAAAGAAGAAGAAAAACAGATTTCTTCATCATTTAAAGAACTTAAGACAGAATAACAATCTGTTTAAAATAAAAAGATTATAAAAATATTCGGCAGGAATGCTGTTGTTTTCGTTTCTCATTTATTATAAATACAAGACCAAATCTATAAACATGTATTAAAGATTTAAATTTGATCGACAAGCTTCGGCAATGTCCGGGTATATTTCAAAGTAAGTAAGTAAATGTTTATGAAAGTGACATTTTAACACGGGATTTATATAAACAATTACAATTATTATTATAAAGTGTACCTGACTCCTTTAAAGCATATAATGAAAACGAATATATTATCTATTTGAAGTGTAAACATTTTATTTATAGAAACACGTTCATATCTGTATGATCAGATATAATATTTCCAGACACATTTATACACATATATTATTTCTAAAAACTGTTGACTAAATACTAGTAAATACATGTAGATATAAAATACCTTGTTATGACGAAAACATGATTAGTAAACGGCTGGCAAATTTATATCACACTGTCACTGCGAAACCCATACAATTCAGAAGAATATTTTTCAGATTAACAAAACTTAACCTGCACCTGTTCTTTTATTATAACAAGAAAAGTATAACACATATGTGTTATATGTGGACGACATTTGAAAGAAGTTAGATGTTGGGTGTAAGAGTTCATGCAGGTGATGAATTGTTTTTAAACAAAGAAAGAATTAAGTGATAATATATTGTTGTCTTTTATTGGCAAAGGGTATTGAACGTCGAAGGATGTGCTTGTGTATTACATGCAGTTGTGGAACGCGTTGTATTCAAGGAGTGCGATTTAAAATGAAATATACAGGAAATGGTATGGCCTGGGGTTTATGATGAAATTTGTATGCTGAACATTTACAAGTTTGCAGTAAATGTAGTGAATGATTTGAAAACACGAATTGAACAGTTTTCCCTTTAAATATAATGATAACTAGCCGGAAAGTAGTGGAAGAGATGGTTGCTATAATAGTAACATGCATTATGATGAAGAATTGCCAGAACTATATGTGTTGATATGTATTCATTTAGGATGCAAATTAATTTCTCACATTTTAAGGATTTACTACACTCCTCCTTGCACCTTTATTGATAAAAAAGAAAGGTATCAACATTTCCAAAACGGCAAAATGCCTTTCAATGAAATGTTGCACAAATGAATGTTAATTTTGTTTAGTTTGATAATTTTCTTTTTAATCGATGGTCGAACAAGGAGAAGTTCAGTTGATCGTTAAGAGTACTCAAAATTTCATAAATGTAACTGGTTTTTCATTATTGTCATTGTAGATTTTCATAAGTAGATACTCTACTGAGAGCTTTGTTAGCCATTCCTCCTTGTAATATCGTTTTCTCGATATCAACAGCATCTGAAGATAATGCTAGACCTAGCACTTTGTGGACAGTTACACCAACATTTAATTTTCATGAAGGAGTTACCTGGAAGTTAACCATTACCATAGCACTAACCACATTAGAATGAATTTGCTCTATATAAACTCAACAGTACCTTTCAAAATTGTCTAACCACGTACATGGCAATTTCTTTGGTACTTTCAGGATGAAAATCTAGACTAAATTTCTATATTCAGACACAGCATCTCGTGTTTACTCGTTTACTCATTGAAATTATAAACTAAATAAATGTGTGATGAAAAAAATAATTGGAAACTCCTCGTTGTTTCACATAAATGGACATTAAGTTCATATATTGAAATGCTAGGAGCTGTAACACATGTACATGAAAAATCCACGTGTGTAGTGAATACGTTTAAGATAACAACCATGTATGCTGGTGTTATGTTTTCGCTCTGCCTCCTATGCTGCGCTACTCAACTAGCTCTTTCGCTCCTACACTTCTCGAAAAATGAACATAAATCGTTTATAAAGAGGTATTACACCATCCGAAATCTGTACAGCAGTCATTAGCGACAGATATTTGATTGACACGCAACACAGAAACAGTTTTTAAAAGCAAATAAACAACAAAATTAAGTCGAAATGACAAGTTTGTAAAGAAACATGCATCATTGTTCGCTGGGAAAAAGTTCTAGACGGAACAATTTACATGTTTGAAATATGTGACCGTATTTTCCATGAAGCTTCGTCATCTTTACACGGCACCACATTCCGCGATTTAAAAAAAATTCGTCTTTCTGTCTTATAAAGAGAAAAAAGTTGGCAATACTCACTTTTTGTCTGCTTTCGCTCAATCCCGGAAGTGGCTTTCGCTCATTTTTGTTATGTTCTCTTTTTGGTTGTGGAGCGAATGTTTACCGGGTGTTATGAAAAGAACATAATTTAGAAAAAAATTGTCTGGAAACAACAACAACAAAAAAACAATGTCACATGACCTTTAAAAGGGAGCAGTGAACTGCAAATCAATTGTACTTTTGAACTATTGTTTCCATGCTAAAATATGGTAGCTATCTCAAATGTTGATGTTCTTTTATTTAAGTAAAAAATCTTTCTTTTTAAATTTGAATATTTATTGTGTTACTTAATTTTGAAGTTTATTGTCATAATCAGTTTGATATTTAGTTGCATAATTAACATCTATAATTCAGCGTAAGCGGTTCAGTTGACAATTTTATTACTGATAAGATGTAGATATCCTTATAGTTGTCACGGTTACGATTGCCCGAGGCAGGTAACTTTTAGGAATTTCATCACTATTTTAAGACACTCTAATTTTGACTCTACACTAAGAAATATCTAAAATATAAACAAGAGCGAAGGAATACAGCTCATAAATAATGAATACCTTAACTGCATTTTATAAACAGTGTTTTATATTTGACATTAATTTGTAAGTGAAAACCTTGCACATCTACCTGATATAAATATTGTGAACATTAATTTATTGTTATTTGACACTATTAATAATCTATTCGAAACAAAGAAATAAATACAGAAACTTTACACGTGTTCTTACTTCGACGGAAACCCGACGAATTGAAACCTGTTATACTATGTTCTGAACACCAGATCTGCAGTCTATTTATCAAAAATAAAATAATGAAAACAACTTATTTCAAGCCAACTAAGGTCTAATTATTATATAACATTTTAAACCTAATGCACAATCGACATTTGCAAGCACTGGTGGTCTGAGAAAGCTGAAGTTGAAGTGAAATCTATTTGTTGGAAAAAAGACTTGAGAATAACTTTAATTACTTAACTGGTATCGATTGATCTTTTTCACTAACAGTTTCCTTTTAATTGACCACTAATGTGTAAAAAGATTAATACTTAAATATTTTTTTATCTTTTTAATTTTCTCAAAATATTATGTAATATTAAATTGAAAATTTAAACAATTTTTATCTCTTCAATAACAAGGTTCAATAATCTAATCACTTTCCAGATTTGATGAAATCATTTTAAAAACTAAAAAGTTATTCACTTTTCATCAGCAGGAATTCCTGGATTACATTTGGCACTGGGAGTGCCAAAATATACAATATTTGGCAGCGGAAGTGTAAAACAAATTCCAGTACTCTACCTATGGAAAACTTGCTATTCAACAGGTCCCCTGATCCGTATGTCTGCCTGATTTGTATTTCAACTTTCATATTCTCCAAGTCCGAGTTCTCGCCATTTTCTATTTCTAGTCTAGCATTAAATGCGTCTCTCGTAAGAACCAGTTCTTGAATAATCCTAACTCTAACTCGGGCGCAAACACCCTGGTCTTTACCCCCTCCTCCTCCCGAACTCTGAAGAAACGAACAAGAATTTAAACGACGTTTGTTTATGAAACTAGGAATGTTTTGTATTGAGAACACGCGAAATGTTTTTAAGCATTGACAATTATGTTCGAAGATGAATTAAATTTTAGTACATATTTTAAAATCTTGAACTATTATCATTTCAGAAAGATTTTGTCTTTTATTCTGACCTACCCTAGAGGCAAAAGTTTAAATAAATGTGAAGCATTAAGGCCAGTACAGCAGAGTAAGCTGTAACAATTCATGGACATTTTATTATTTTAATTTTGTTTACATATCCGCATATTTAATATTAATTTTGTAAGTCTACAAAGTAAGAATACTATTTCATGCATAATGTATTTAAAATAATATTTTTCGGTCGTACAAAAGTGTTTGCTTATCTTGAAGCATAATGCCGTATCATAAGCAGCCGGAAAACATATTTGTTTAATTCTATGTTGTGATGTGCTCTCAACTTTTTACACGCTCTAATCTGTGTGTCGTTACGACGACTGTCTACGTGGCAACACTTCTCGTTCTCACACGTAAGGATACATAATACATAATAATTATATCATTTATCCGAAAATATGTTTTGATATCATGACACAAAAGTTATAGCTCTTATGCAACAAAACACTGTTCAGAGCAAAATACTCCTTAATTAACACTGCTTATGCCTCCTTGAAGCATACATACCCATACGCGTAACGTACGCAGCTTCAAATAATATATAAACGCCGATAAAAGTATTATTATAAAGTGTACCCTACCTCTTGTTTTTCGGCCGTTTTGTATGCGTTTGTGGCATGGTCGAATTCGTCAAATATTGAATTGAATCCTTTGGCAGCAGCGCTTTGTTTATCCAGTAGATATTGTTCTATTCTAGGTGTTAGCCTAGAAAACCTGATTACTCGATTTGTTTGTTCAAGTTCTGCAAGTGTTCCGTTTTCCCAAGCAGCGGCTAAAACAATTTCAAACTCTTAAGATTTTATCACAGCTAGCTTTCCAAAATGGCAACTTTATTTCATGACTTAGTGTTTTCATGGCCGCGAAGAACAGCAAACAATATAATATCACCTGTTATACATGTATGTAGTTCAAAAAATATTTCATCTTGCTTGCTGTTTCAATGGCATGAGATCGCTTAATACTAAAGATCATTTATCTATTTTCCACAATTTACAATGTACTACAGCAATCACTAATTTTATCTTTGAAAAAATACGCGTGTAAATTATTTGTCGTGTCTTTTTTCTATAGAGTTTTGCTGTTTAAGTATTAACGGGTTACGGTAATCACACTTTTAACATGTCCGTAGAAACCGGTGCTTTAGAATGAAAATGATTTCTTATTATCATGCGCTCTTTATAAAATGGACATGAGCAAACTAATTATGATATTTTCAAAATATGCACATGCGTTCTTTGATTTCAGCTGAACCATGCGCTAAAACAAAAATTACAAGGTCAACAAAACAAGCACCTGTGTTGTTCCAGCGTTCAAGAAATCTGCTGAGGTTTGCTTTTGAAGCTTCGTCTGTTAATATACTGAGAACCGTTGCAGCTTCGTAGCCGGAGAGAAGCGTACCGAGCTCTGTGTCTTCACCGAGTGTTTTCTTGAAAGGCTGGTACCACGACGGATTTAAGTTGTACCTGAACAATATTTTAATTATGAAGTATACATTACTAATACTAGTACAAAGTATTAAAACATTGTGCAGCTTTATATCGTATGGAATAGATTCTGGCAAAGGTAACAACGTTCTTTTGTTACCAATGAACTCCAATGAATTCTCAAAAGTACAAGTATATTTATACTGAATAAAATGCTTTGAAACGTTTAAATAGTATTATAGTTAATATTTGTCATATGAAAAGTACTTAACTGTTTATGGCGTTTGATTTAAGTCTGATCAGTTTATTAACCCGTATTCTCTTTTACTCACTGCTTTTTGGCTGTATGGAGAGGCTGTTTTCCGAGGCTGGCCATTCCTTATATGCAGGGTTCACTTTTAAAAACGTCTTTTACATTGTCAAGTATCTCGTTATGCAGTAAATGCATACTCTCTCTCTCTCTCTCTCTCTCTCTCTCTCTCTCTCTCTCTCTCTCTCTCTCTCTCTCTCACTCTCTCTTTTTCTCTGTCTGTCTGTCTGTCTGTCTGTCTGTCTGTCTGTCTGTCTGTCTGTCTGTCTCTGTCTGTCTCTGTCTGTCTGTCTGTCTCTCTCTCTCTGTCTGTCTCTCTCTCTGTCTCTCTCTCTCTCTCTCTCTCTCTCTCTCTCTCTCTCTCTCTCTCTCTGGGTTTACGACTGACAATGTGGGAAGTCAGCAGCAGAAGCTGAGCAGAGAAACTGTGTGAGAAGGCTGAGATGGGAGGCCGTGAGATTGAAGCTGTTTCTGATATGTAATACTTCACTTGTAATTTTATTTTAAAGATAAATTATCAATATATTTTTATACTGTTTTACGATATGAATTTACGTGCTTTGAAGAAGAAGATATAACAAGAAATATCTTCAAAAAAGATAAACGGCGTTGATGAAAAAGATTTATATATACATGTATATAAGAAAGAAAGAAATAAAGAGAGGCAAAGCAGAAACAGTTTAGTTATTTTATTTTATCAGTTATAGCTGTTGACGAACCCTCCCTGCCTTCTTAATATGACTTGGAGATTAAGCGACCGAATCATGACAACTCATAAATTTAATGAAAGTGTCTTTCAAAAAAAATGTTGAAGCTGTTGCAACAATTTCATACAGTGATAAGTCGATTAAAGAAGCAAAATATTCAGTTTCAATAAAATACCTCGTGTAGAGTGAGAATTCAAGATGAATAAATGTCCTTGAAATTTAATAAATATAAATAATAACAGCCTGTTACAAGAGCGAAATCTACCAACTTTTACGTATATTAAGTTTAAAAAAAGTGTCCGTCCTCAGTATTGAACCCGGGGGCTCCGCTTGAGAGGCGAGAGTGTTAGCCACTACACTACAATGATCTTGTCTTACGAACTTGAAATTAACAATCAGTATCAAAGGAACTAGAAAGAAACCAGTAAGAACTAGGAATATCTACACTTCTCTTTCGTTTTACACTGTGTATTGTATGCAATTGACACCCAAGAATATTCCATATAATATTGTATTTAAGCCATCAATATTGACTTAACTGGTTACTTAAATCGTAAATATGTTTTTTATCCAATACAACACCCACTAACAACCAATCTAATTAATTTATTTGATTTTTCCGCTGCATAATAATAAAATCCCACTAGATACCTCTCCGGCCTGCTAGATGCCTCTCTGGTGTAAATAGCTACCAATCGAAATAGTTTATTTCATTTTCCCTCTGCATTATAAGAGAATACGAGTATTATTTACAACATTTCATTGGTCGAAAAACTAGGTCAAAAGTGAGCTTAGACAGCTAACGCCGAAAAAGAAACTAAAAAGTATTTAAAATAAACTATCGTACATTCCTTCATCCCCTAGTATCTCGGACATCATAGATAGAAAGTTATCCATTGGTTTGGCTGTGGCTAACATATTGTTAACCACCTCTGAGCTGATATCTCGCCTTCTTCGGTCACCTTTACAGTTGAAGTACACATCAATAAAACACCTGCAGAGTCAAAACTTTAAGGTAGTATTTAAAAACAAAAACAACAAAGTACGTATGTCTTTTTCCCAGTTCCACAACTTTTACTTTTCATCCGACAAAGGTAATCTTAAACCTTCCTCACTTCACATTTTTACTTGACCTTTACCAAAATTAGATTTTGCCCCAAGTTTAAATATCGAAATTAAATAGCATTTTAAACGAAATTTCATTATGCTTTTATATTTCAAATACGATTTTTTACAATAACATATAAAATATTCATTGTTTATATTTTGTTAGTCTCGTGTTGCAATATGAGTTGCTGCTTTCTTGATTATAAAAGGTAGCAGATGTATGGCTCAAGATTAATGTAAAAAAAAATCATGCATCAATTGGATTGTTCGTATTTTGAGAATCGTTTGCTGAATTATTACTGGAAGTATAACGCAACCTTCAAGGTTAAATACTCTATGTTAAGAAAATACACTTGTTTAAATAACTTACCGTACCGTCGTGTAGAACAGTCCACAAAAATTACACACCGCTCCAAATACGCAGGCAAAAGCCGTGTCAGCCAAACCAAGGATAACCATCAATGTTGTTAAGATTCCGTCCCCGCCACCTCTCTGGATAATCATTTAAATGTGAAATTCAGTTAAAAACAGATTATAAAAATAAACTATGTTGTGAAACAAAATCCATAATATTTAAATGAGGTTGGATTAAATGCTCCCCGCATATTATCTTACCATCCAAGCCCCACGCTGTCCCATTCAACAGCTCCACTTTTTATTTAAATAAAATGCAGTTAATAATCACTGATAAAATATTGTTATAAGAAAATGTCAAATAATATTTTAATGTTTTTGTCTGCTGAAATGATGTTACTATAAGCCAAGCATGATTGTGGAACGTAACAGACAGAAAAGTATTCCGCGTTCGTTGTAAAAAAAGAGGCAAATTAACTAAAATAGTGACTACTTGCTCCTGTTCTTAAATTCCAGCTAGATTGTTTAGTTGAAATATAGACCTCAATACATTACCATTGTTTAGCACATCACTTTATACTAATAAGATAACCAATCAAAATAAACGTAATCTAAATTCTACGCAACATTTACACAAAAATAATTAAAGCTCAGGTTTTAATGTTGTTAAATTTTTATCAGTGCATACAAATTATCTATTTCATCCACAACCACACTTATGATTTCTCTACTTTATATACTTCTCTCCCTCATAATTTAATAAGAAACGAACTAACCAGTCTCATTCAAAAAACGTGCGCTAGAGAAAATTAAACCTTTATTGCTCGTAATGAACATAGAGCATTTTTTTAAAGATAGTTCTTATGAAAATTATACTTCCAGGACCTGATCGTGGAGCTCACATTTTTACTGGATATTTATGTGAGATTTGGTACCGCTATTTATAAACAAGTTATAGGCATTCCAATGGGTACTAATTGTGCAAACCTTGTTGCTGATCTGAGTGTATAGTGTTATGAGAGAGATTTTATGTTATCTCTTTCTACCGAACATCAGGATAATATTATTACAGACTCAAAGAACACATAGAGGTACCCTGGAGTAGTAATGGGGTCGGTTTAAAGGCAAACAAACATTACGTAACATGACCTAGATAGCGGCCATCTTGTTACTAAAAATACAAGACCTAGTTAACGGCCATCTTGTTACTATAAATACATGTCCTAGATAGCGGTCATGTTGGAGGTAGTGCGGTTCTAAATTTAGAATGACATCACGGGGTTATTTTTAGAATGACATGATCTCCCGGAAGTATACGGAGCTGACTCGTATGCCCGATCTAGAGCTTGGTTCGCGTCCATTGAGGGTCAGGGACTCGGCTCTAGACGGAGAGAAAATGTCAAAAGCATTGCATAGAACATGTTGAGACGTTTTGTTCGATACCTTACACGACATGGTTTCGACTTGAAATAACCGAGATAACCCGTTTGTTCCGTGTGAATGATTTCACTTCCGTTTCGACCATAGATCTGACATCTACTCATCGAACTCGTTCCAACGATACCCAACATCACTATATTATGTCACAATATAAGCAAATACTAAAGATGATACGCATGACTGATTTCACTTCCGGTTCGACCAAAAAATCTGACTTCTTCACATCGAACTCGTTCCAACGATACCCAACATCACTATATTATGTCAAAATATAAGCAAATACTCATGATGATACGCATGACTGATTTCACTTCCGGTTCGATCATAAATCTGACTTCTACTCATCGAACTCGTTCCAACGATACCCAACATCACTATATTATGTCAAAATATAAGCAAATACTAAAGATGATACGCATGACTGATTTCACTTCCGGTTCGACCAAAAAATCTGACATCTACACATCGAACTCGTTCCAACGATACCCAACATCACTATATTATGTCAAAATATAAGCAAATACTAATGATGATACGCATGACTGATTTCACTTCCGGTTCGACCATAAATCTGACTTCTACACATCGATCTCGTTCCAACGATACCCAACATCCCTTTATTATGTCAAACTATAAGCCAATACTGAAGACGCATGAATTATTTCACTTTCATAAATCTACTCATCAAATACATTTATGTGATAATATGCAAAAAATATAAGCTGAGCATTTTGCTTTTAATAAGTCCCATACAAAAATAAATACGCGATGTTTATCCTTCAATGTCCAGTTCATAAAGGAACCAACGTTTACAATGCGTATCTATTTTCAACATTACGATCTTCACACGTGATCTTCCTAATATGGTTTTACCGTTTCCGGAACTTATTTTTAGACTCAGGTGGGAAACTCATTAAATCGCGGAAGTAGCAGTGAGGCGTGTTTATCTTGTTATCAGTCATAAAGCTGCGATTATTGGAAAAGTCATTGAATCACGGAAAGTGCGGTGAGGCCTGTCTATTTTGTATTCAGGCGTTAAGTGTGATTGACGGAAAAGTCATTAATTCGACGAAATAGCGGTGAGGCTGTCTTATTTGCGTTCAGGCGTTTAATGCGCTTGATGGAAAACTAATTAAATCGCCAATGTTGATTAAATTAACTAGCTTCAAAACTATGACGAGATTTTGTTAAAATAGACAGCCAATCACAATAAAAAACAATGACACTGTTTCTAAATTTAGACAAAAGGGTAAAAAACCGATTGAGCTTGTGTCATTCTTGTTTCAAACACTGCTCAGGACTAACGGGAAAATTCATAGTGAAGGGTCAAAAACGAAACAACGAATGCCATTTTTGTGTTAATGCGTGACAAAAACTGTACGACGTGTGACATTTTTTGTCAATCCATGACAAATTTTGTTCAGGACCATACGGGAAAATACATGTTTAAGGGTCAAAAACGATTTGATGTGTGTCATTTTTGTGTCTATGCGTGACAAAAACTGTTCAGCGTGTGAAGTTTTTGCGTCAATCCATGACAAAAACTGATAGGACCTTACGGGAAAATGTATTATTAAGTGTCAAAAACGATTCGATGTGTGTCATTTTTGTGATAATGCGTGACAAAAACTGTTCAACGCGTGACATTTTCGCGTCAATCCATGACAAATTTTGTTCAGGACCTTACGGGAAAATGTATTATTAAGTGTCAAAAACGATTCAATGTGTGTCATTTTTGTGATAATGCGTGACAAAAACTGTTCAACGTGTGACATTTTCGCGACAATCCATGACAAATTTTGTTCAAGACCTTACGGGAAAATGCATCATTAAGGGTCAAAAACGATTCAACACGTGTCATTTTTATGTTAATCTGTGACAAATCTGATCAAAGTGTGGCATTTTTGTGATAAACAGCCACTAAACGGATGTATACTATTGTTAAAATTATATAAACGGTATATTACAATAACAACATTTTGCTTAATCAGATTTTATTTGACAAATTTACATATCATGCTTGTTTTCGTCTTAAATGCAACACTGCGTGCAGTTCATTTGTACTAAAGTTCACAGTTTTAAGGTTTTCGTCCAACATTTTAAATCGCCATGTCGAATAATGTTGAAATCCGTGCAGGCACCGGACGTAGTTTCTGTCTGTATAACGCTCGTTGAGATACTTTGTGTATTTCCCCCGGACCTCTACGTTTCTTAGTACTTGTTGTTTGTCCCCATTGATGTAAGATTCTTCCAAAAACTCGCCACACATGTACAATCTGTCGCTTTTTGGCTCGAAACTGCAATCCATCGATATTTCCACTAATGCGCATTCCCATTGGTCCCGTAATGTGTTCACGTGATAAGGAACATCGACTAAAAATTGACCCGGTGTATTCGTAAAACCTTCCGATTTAGCTTTGGCCGTGATGTACATGTAGAAATCCATTTTTTATCGACGCTTACGATGCCCGATTCTTACTTCGTTCGCGGATGCCGGGGGGCGGAGCTAACCCTGTCCGAGCGCAATTCCACACGCGAGAGGCCGCGGATGAATGAATACCCGCCGCGCCGCTATAAGACAGCCAATCGAGTTTGTCGCCGGCGGGATGCTGCCGTTTCCAATGCCGAAATAACGTTGCTGTTTCTTGAATTTCTCGTTCCCAGTTCGATCTGGCTATTTCCGTTGCCGCCGCGATAGGCGTCGCCCACTTTATATTCCCGGCCATTTTGTTATATATGCTACCAACACCCACTCTTACAACAAAAAACATTTAGGGGCGGGGCTTGAAGTCCTTTTGGGTGCAAATCCACGACAAAACCAGACCGAAATCATTCACACGGAACAAACGGGTTATCTCGGTTATTTCAAGTCGAAACCATGTCGTGTAAGGTATCGAACAAAACGTCTCAACATGTTCTATGCAATGCTTTTGACATTTTCTCTCCGTCTAGAGCCGAGTCCCTGACCCTCAATGGACGCGAACCAAGCTCTAGATCGGGCATACGAGTCAGCTCCGTATACTTCCGGGAGATCATGTCATTCTAAAAATAACCCCGTGATGTCATTCTAAATTTAGAACCGCACTACCTCCAACATGACCGCTATCTAAGACATGTATTTATAGTAACAAGATGGCCGCTAACTAGGTCATGTATTTTTAGTAACAAGATGGCCGCTATCTAGGTCATGTTACGTAGTGTTTGTTTGCCTTTAAACCGACCCCATTACTACTCCCTGGTTATTTGTTGGATATAGAAAAGAACCATTTTCCATCTCTGGTTAATAAAATTTATCCTAATGAAATATGCAACTTAATAAGGCAAACACTTTAGATAATCAAGCAAATTTTCTTTATCTTAATAATTCGATTGCAAATGGATACGTTACTACTAAAATATATGATAAAAAGATTATTTTAATTTTAATGTAATAAATTTTTAGACGGCAATGTTACTCGTGCAACATCTTACGGGGTTTATATCTCATAGCTTGTTCGCTTTTCTAGAGCTTGCAATGATGTTAATGATTTCAACGAACGTAATCTTTGCATTACAGAAAAAAGGTTACCAACATGATTTTCTACAGCGCTCTGCAGACCTGGTAATGAACAAATCTACAGTTGATCATTACGCTTAATGTACCTCTTTGGTTGCACGAAGGTGTCAGGGGTTTAAGAGTTTTTGAAGGTTTATGAGGAAATGTTTTTTTAGAGAACCTAGAAGCTCGATTTGTTTCTTTTTTATTCCCGTGTTCTTTCTTATTTAACTCCAGGTACTCTGCTCCGCTAAAGATCACTGAGAACGTGTTTGGGCAAGTGTGAGGTTGGTGCACCCTAGAACCAGATTTAAACCGCCACTGACCTTTCCAAGGCGGTAACCGCAAGGGTTCTCTTTTTCGTTAATTGTTTGTGGCGTTTTATTATACTTGAAATACTTACAAAACATGCTCTCTTTTCCTCTCTTCTTTTTAGCGGAGTGGAAAGACTGTGTTTAATGAGTGTGGCGATTCCTGATATGCATATTTCGCTTTTTTATCAAACATTCTTCAAGTAGTCTGTAAAAAACTGAGAATTTTACATGCTACAAGAGAAAAATTTCTCACCGCCCCTGCAGTGCCAAGATCTGCAACAGCGTAGGCACATCCAACAATCGGATGATACGCCAGTACACAACTTTTAATCAAAGTTTTCGCGCAATCACACGACAACGGAGTAGTAGGATTGTACGTCATAGATGATCCGCTACCTGTCCCACTTCCGCCGCCAGTGTCTACAGAAATTCCGTTCGTACCTGTCCCACTTCCGCCGCCAGTGTCTACAGAAATTCCGTTCGTAATATTTTAAAGGTACTAATTAAGTGATCCTCATCTGTTGCCCATTATTCATTGTAGTTGACAAGAATAGCAATATTTGGGTGACATTACGTTTTACGTAAGCATTACATAATTTTAAATATGCATAATTATTCGTGCTCATATCGCAAAGTAATAAGTACTTGGGTCGGAATTTTAAAATCTTCAGTACCAACAGGGCATGCGGGTTTCACCATATTACTTTGATAGTATTATTCATAATTTTATTTCAACGCGTAATATGGACTTACATGAAATGCCTCCACCACCGTCACTACCGCCGCCTCCATTAATCAAGCCGCACGGAAGTGGCGGTCTTCCTGGATACTCCCGCGTGAGGGTGACGTCAAGACTTCGTGTCTGTAACCCGCCGCAGTCATAGTCATAAAGAAGCACTAAACCACAAATTGCCATAGCCGCTACATTGCGTTTTACTCGGGTTTTCAGTGTAGCTTTAATCGGGACAATTATGGATGTATTTGCTTCAACACTTCCAATGAAATCAATTGTCTGAAATAAGTACGATTTATAATAAGGAAGACAATATCTACCTAAAAGATCACTTAGTCTATGAATTACTGTAGCGTTATGCTACCGCAAGAAGAACACTAACAAAAGCCAAGTGTGAATGTCGGCCTAGGAGCCCTCGTCGTAGGTCGCTCGGACGAGCTACTAAGACTGCCGCGCTCACATGCTACTAGAATACCGCACCGGCTAGCTCTCTCTGGATGCGTCTCTCCGGAATACCGCACTGGATAGCTCACTCTGGATGCCTCTCTCTGGAAAACCGCACTGGATAGCAACTGCCTTGCTAGTCCAGTATATATGCAGACCTGAACTACCATTATAAACAAAGATAACGATAACGTCTCTAAGTCTGACAGGTTCACCGAGTACGAACCGCTTTAGTTGCTTATTATATAACAAATAAAGTATTGTTAACATGCATATAAAATTGTTGATAAGAGAAGCATTTTCACAAAACCCACAACTCAGTTGTCATTATCTACTGATAAGCATCACACAAGTTTAAGCTTTCTAAAAAGCTAGTCGGTCATTAGCAAGACATTGTAACAAAAGACGGCTCATAAGTGTAAACTTTCTTGAAAAATTTCGTTAGAATGTTGGTATTTATTTAGAATTTCCGCCCTGTAATAAATATGCTCGCGCTCTCTCGTCACACATTTTTGTTTCGATTTTAAATTATGTTAAATTCATTGTATGACAGTGCTTATCATTGTGTCACATGCAATAGCAGGTAGACACGTATGGATCCTATTGTCCGGCAGCGGCGGCGGCGTCGTCGTCGGCGGCTGCGTCCTGTAGCCCATAAACTTAAATGTGAAACTTAATGATGCCTATAAGTTCGTAAGTATTTGACATATTAACTAAAAAATTAAAAAATATCTTCTGAATGAATAAAGCCATCCCCGACAACAAAACTGATCACTCTTGTTATATTATTTTTTGTTATTCCCCTATCAAATTACTTTAATATCGAATTTAATGTTGCCTATAACATTGCCCTATTAACAAAATGCTTGAAATATATCTGCATTTGCATAAACAAAGCCATCTCTGACAACAAGATCGATAACCCCTGTTTCAATATTTTTTAGTTATGCCCCTTATAAAAGAATTTTGTATGAAACATAATGTTGCCTATAATTTTGAAAGTTCTTGTTCTATTATCTTTATTGTTTGAATACATTACCTGCATGAACACAGCTATCAGTGACAATAAGAATGATAACTCCTGTTTCGTTATTTTAAGAGTTATGTTCCTTTCAAATGGCTTTAATTTAGAACTGTATATAGGTTCAACCAAAGTATTTCTAATTTCCATAAGGCTCAAATTCCCAATATTCAATGTCCATTAAATACGATTTCTATCATCTGTATTCCTAGACAAAAATTAATTGGTGCCAAGATCTGCATTCCATTTTTTCGAAAACACACAATGGTAAACTTACTTGTAAGAAAAGTAATGAATGATCTCTAACCGAACAGACCATACTTTAACGCGGAATCGCAAATACGGTGCCACAAATATACATCCGCTGTTCCGGCACTAGCACACCTCTATCAAACAAGATATAGGCTTGAACAAACAAGATATAGGGATGAAATTGCGTTCGTTTCTTTTCCTGACATGTAATCCCTGCATGCAAGAGGCCCTCGGATGAAAAGAAATAGTTCTCATATACTAAAACGGACTATGTGGTGCAATACAACCTTTAAATGAAAATTCGAAGTGACAATCTTCTTCATTCAGCAAAACGAATAATACAGTACACGAGGTGGTGCTAGTCAAGTACCAGTGGACGTATTTGTTTTACAAGCTGGCAACAAAGAATGCATATTACACGTGCCTTTTTCGTTTAAATATCTTCAAGCTCGACTGCTCGAATTTATCTCCAACATAAGATTAAATAATGCATCCCGAACAAAGCCGACAAATGTACTGATTCACTTTTTATAGCTAAAGACTGCTACTCTATTGAAAATCTTGCAGTTTTACCATTTCGTTTGGATAATATTTGGAGAAATGATGCAAATAAACACAAAAAGTATGATTAACCCTTTGAACTTTTGGATAGAAAGCTTAAGTGAATAACATTATCAGTTTAAACTTTAGATTACTTGGAATAATTGTGTTTCATGGAATTCATTGTCTTCGACCTGGTCTGTGGACTATAGCACGAACTTAATCTTGGCTGTCGGCAATTTATAAACTGATCTCTTAAAAAGCAGCAGAAACATTGTCTGTCTTCTCAAGCAGGTATATGGAGAACGACTTTGATTTACCGGGAAGCGGCGCGAACAGGCCAGTCCCGACTCAGCATCAAAGTATTCCGACTTTGCCGGTAATTTCTTATCACTCACATGGAATAATTAAAGATTATAACCTTCGCATGATTGATAAAGTATGGAAATTTTGTAGGCTTCGCTTATATTGATTACCGGTGGCGTCGATATATTAACGCAAATAAGACAAGTACTGTTTCGCCATTGGTAAAAATTTGTCTGAAATGCAAACTTGCAAAAATAAATGTTTGTTTTTATCTCCTGTTTCTGTTGGAATTAATGTTTCGTCGGCTTGTAAATGAAGCTCAATCACCTTTATATTTTAAAGATTTGTTCCTTTTCCCCTGTTAAAACGAAGCTTACATAGTGTTGTTATTCGTGAATAAATAGATCGTCTATTACTGAGATTTACATGAACGTGCCCATGAATGAAATCAAATTGAGCTCAAACGTGCAAAACATACACGCAAAACCCCTAACCCTAATGTCTGACCCCACACACTATGTCACTGATCTTGTTCGGTCTAAAGTTAATGCTAAAACAATAGCATTATTTTTACAAGAACAGTAAATTAGACAACACAAGCAATCATCATAACATTTTTTAAATGGCGATCGTTTAGAATAAACAATAAGACCGCCACATTTTAAAGTAATTTTCTGGCTGAGAAGAAATACTTGTGAATCACCTTAAAACAGTGACATAGTGTCAATATTTTAGTCATAGAATTATTTAAAAACAAATATGTTTTCTTTGTAACAGTTTCAGAGTCAATCGTCTTTACAATAACAAAAACAATCAATGTGATCAGCACAAAGTTCAAGTGAAATTAATAAATGCTTTTCCGTCTCCTAACGGTCAGTGACCTGATTTGACCTGATTTTCGGACCTTACTATGTAAATAAGCATCGCTTGTCTGCTAAGTGTACAAATATGCATCGACTGTGGAAAGTTCTATGGTACCGCTGTTACATAGAAGGCACACAGTTTAACGATACTTAAACAACTGCATTATTTCTACACGTCCTGACTAAATGTATAAATTAAGTATACAAGAAACATGATTATCTACATTTATGTCTTTTCCGGTAAAGGGCTTCTCTATACATCAAGCAATCAAACATCAGCCTTTATATCAGCCTTTGAATGTGTCGTAGGAACAGTTGGCATAGTCTAAATAATCTGTTCTTGACCGTGAGTCACTGTTAACCGGTGTTCAGGCTAAAGAGATCAAGTTTGGTCGATTATAATATGTCGGTGATGACCGACAATAAGTAAGACGCAGATCCGAGCGCCTGAATGACATAGTAAACAGTATTATTATAGCGTGTATAGCTTACTTTCCCAAAATGCATATATCACTTTTTTTCAAAATAGAATAGATAGTTCGTTATTAGCCAAACACCTACCGACTCGAATTTCAAGTACGGATGTCCTGTAGGCAAACTAAATCTTAGATTGTCAGCCCTTATTAGTCCATGGTTGGTTATGTTAAACACAATCGTGTCCGTTTCTTCTAGCTCCAATGGTATGGTGTTGACCTTTGCTGGCTCTATGGTTACAACTGGCATTGGTACCTGATGAGCCAATAAAAAACTTTTTACACAGAGGCATTCATGCTCTAAGAAATAGCTAATGAACAGGACATTCAATGCCTTATTAAATAACCAGACATGGCGAACCAAGTTTTTAAGCATGTGCATGGGCATTATCGTTAGTTGATAATGTGTTACATGTAACATTGATGGTAAAAAGTATAATTTTTACAACGTTTATATACGCATGCGATTGAACAATCAGATGGGCCTCATAATAACATCCTTTGGTTTGACAGCGAGAAGTACTGTTATACGTACAGTTGCGCATGAAAAGCATGTATAATTTATACAGTATAAATTGAGAAGGCTGTACCTTTCACTTTAATTTCCGTTTGGCTATTATGCTATTGGAAATAAACGCGTATATAACGCGATTCTCTACACACTGATAAATTTACTTAACAGTATCGAACAATAATTGTATCAGGATTGAATTGATAAGATTAAAGCGGACCTATAAACAAAATGAAGAAAAAATGTCATGGAGTCATGATAGTTATACTTTTTGCAAATATATATCGCAAAAGCAACAATTACTTAGGCCAAAATTGCTTTTTTGTGATCTAAATTGTGCATACGTGTTGACAGATGAGGTACATGTAAGTTGATGTATAATTTTGAAAAAAGAAACTGCAATGAAAAGTTCTCTTCGTTTGATAGTTAAAGAAAAGCTAATATTAAATTGAGCAGACCTTTTTCGTGTTAAAATAATGTTGTTCAAGATATGGATGTTACCATAAAGTATTTTATACAAAGTTTCAAAAAGTCTTTACAGTATCGCTTGATTTTCTAGTTACATGTACATGTATCTATAATCTGTTATTTTTCAAGTAAGCACTTACATATGTTTCGAAAGTGGATTCCAATGTAATGATGTATTTATCTTCCACGGTTGTAGGTGTGACCGTCCAAGTGTATTTGACTGCTACTCTTTGGAGAAAGATGTCATGTTTCGTTTTCTCGGGGGTGATTAAAATGACAGCGCTGTATGACGCATGACCTTCCGCCTCACTATATAATGTATACTGGTCCTCAAATATGTCTTCAAATATAACGAAACCTGGAAACGGAATCATTAAATAACAATTATTCAACATGATCGACTGTTTAAAATTTACTAGTTACATGTAAGTATTGGCCAAATATAAAACCCAACAGGACAGAGAGTATCATATTTAGGTCGCAACGTAACTAAGAGAGAGAGAGAGAGAGAGAGAGAGAGAGAGAGAGAGAGAGAGAGAGAGAGAGAGCACTTGTAACACCGTAATTGTGTGGACATTTTCACCATTTTTTACCGGACTCTGGGGACCTATCGTAATTCTGGGGACATAGTGTGGGTCCCCACTGTTACGGTAGTGCATTAAAATCCTTACGTCATGGTGAGGTCATAAAATGTATTAATAGCTTCGACCCCACAAAAATGAGAGTTATGAAAACTTGATCTGACCCCATATATCATATAGGAAATCGAGAGAGTTGTCCCCAGAATGCGAAAAAGTGATAAGATACCGTAACTGCGGGGACTCAAAACCGGAGAGAGAGAGAGAGAGAGAGAGAGAGAGAAAGAGAGAGAGAGAGAGAGAGAGAGAGAGAGAGAGAGAGAGAGTGCATATGAATGCTTTTATTATTTTTTAGTGATTAAAAATTACATTTAAACGACTTTTCATTATAGGATGATGTTTATCATTTTCAATGTTATACACAATTGGGTTTTTAGTAACTAATTGTTAGGAAGTAAATATATCAAATTGATATTAACTTGCATAAATAAACTGCTTGTCTCGAATCAGGAATGCTATTCTACATGTAGTAGATGTTCTTTTATCACCAATATATATCTAAATGTAAATAATGCAAACCAGCCGCGCAAAGGATACTTTTCCGACATCTGTTTTTTTGACAGAGCAATTTTATTCAATTCGAGTGACCGTTACCTGTTTCATTTGTTGTGAACCTCGTCTCGGAATATCCGCGTCTTGGATTAACAAGTCGCACCATAGCATTGCTGACCAGGGGTGCTCCAGCGGCAAAATATGTATACTCATCTTTGACTGTAAATGTTACGTTAAACTTCTGTAAGGAAACTATGAAGAATTTGTACGAGAATGGCGTTGAACTGAATTCAGAGTTGATGTAAATTGTGCCGCTCATTTCACCGAGAGCTTCTGTCGAGGAGGTTGTTACCGCCAGTGAAATCTGAGCCGTTCCGCCGGATACAATTTGAATGTCTGTAGTTGCACCGTCACTGATTCCGCTTCTGTTTGTACCAACGGCCGTAAATGAAACGAGAGTTAGTCTATTGTCATTTGGTAGACTGACTTTAACGTTTTTGGCTGTTACTTCACCGGTGTTTGTTACCTCTATATCAAAGAATTTTTGTGTTCCACGAACGACATTTTCATTAACAGACGGGGGAGTACATTCGATATTTGGTTTGAGTATTGATAAATCAATTCCAACTCTCAAACGTGTGCGCGTCGCGTATTGAGAGTTGAATAACACGTAAATAGTGCCTGAAAGTGGTTTTGCGTTTCTAATGACAAGATCAAATGTTACCACATCAGTGACACCGAGAGTTTGTAGATAAAATGAAGAATTTTCATGGCCTTCGGATATTCTCACAAATGCATCCATTAAACCGTCAATCTGAAAGAAGAAAAACAAATTTTAAAAATATATCTTAAATAACAATAAAATCGAAAGAATGCACTATGAATAATAATCCATTCATGCAAAGCATTTGGGCAGGACTGCAGCTCTCGGCATGAAAGAACTCTTACATGTAGCATTATGGTTTACAATGGCTGGTTAATGTTTATTCTTTTGTGTCTCAATATCTAAATTATTGCCAAGAGGAAATGTTTACCTGACTAGAGATGTTTTCAACCGGACGGTCGCCAATGTTCACCAATGCAGACACATTCCTAACAATAACGCTGCCGTCGTCCGAAAGTATCTTCTCGGAGACTGCGATACTTGAAGGGTTACATTGTAAGCCTAAAACTGACCAGGTCAAATTCTTTCCAATATTTCCTGACGAGCCTGGATGCATTGATCGCTGTAAACAGGAATGTTTAATTCGGAATAATACATGAAACGACATTAGGAAAATCATGTAAAAGAAACATCTAGCCCGCATAGACGGCAATATGCCTTGTGGTTACATTAAGTTCATATGTGGAATATGTAGCAGACAATACGACGGCAAAAAGTATGCACACAAAATATAATAGTGTTAAAGATCATCGACACAGATATGAATATACACAAATATATACCACTAAAAAGATCATCGACACAGATATGAATATACACAAATATATACCACTAAAAAGATCATCGACACAGATATGAATATAAACAAATATATAAACAAATATATACCACTAAAAAGATGCCTGCGTCGTCTGGCCTAGGAAAGTATGTTGTTTTGAAAGTGGCAGGTGCAAGTGGATCCGACAAATCTTGAAGCTTCGTTTCTGTTCCCGTACGAACACTCGTGACTCTGTTAATGCCAACAGTACATGTATAAGTCCATGCTATGACGGAGTAATTTAAACATTTTAATTACCTCTTTATGTTTCGCAGTCTTATTGTTGCGAAAGGAAACTTGATTTCTGTTTATCTCATATTTGAAGCATTTGTCGTCACTGTATATATTTACATAATACTTACAAGTAATGCTTGATGGTTCAGAATTACGAACTGCACAAGTAGAATGATACGATATAGTGCAACAACGTCAACGGTTTACTGTACGACAAAATTATTTTTCTTGGGTTCATATTGTTGTTTATTTTTGTTTGAATTTTGCCGAATAAAGCACTAATTAATTCGGATTCAAAAAACGTTCATTCTTTATATGGGGACCATTCGCCGATGAACATGGTATGGCGTTAATCTAAAAATACCACTTTGACAGTGAAAGTTCAATGTTCACCGCCATCGTTTGTGATGGATCGAAATTGTAATGTTAACTGGCGTAAATATTAAGTTGCGCTCAACCAGGGTCTAGGCGGTTCCATTACTGCTCGTGAACAGGCTCAATCAAACCGAGCCAGCAATATTATCATTTGTCGTGTTCGGTGGCTTTCAGAGACCACTTTTCATCTATTTAGAGATTTCTTTTGGTGTTTTAATGCAAACTTAACTCCTGAAAACATAATATTTTGTTGCTATTATTCCAATCAAATCTGTGCTGTTGTGTTTTTTAAATGCAATTATTTATTGAAAAATAACCTCTAGGAATAGGAAGAATACACGAAATCAGTGTCGCGTCTTTTATCGCCAGAGAAATATTTCTTTTTGGATAGCAATACATTTAATTTACGTGGCCAAACACTTGAAAATTATTATTGTCACTGAGCAGCTCTCACAGGAAATAATAATTACATGACATCAAAAGGAACGACTCGTGGAGAAACGTTGGTAGAAAAAAGTATCGATCCATAGATATCCACAGGGCGCGGTATCTGCAAAACATCTGGTCCTTCAAACCTGGTCAATTCAACCGAGTATGACAGCGGAACAAGTAATGACCATGTGACGGTGTCTTGACCGATAGCATTGCTTGCTTCGACTTCAATTTGATAAGCTGATGCACTTGCGTAGGCGAAATTCCAAGTGACCAATCCTGTTCTTTCATCGATTGTAAGTCCTGTCGGTCCTTTCACAAGAATCCATCTGATCGGCTGATCACCCTTTTGTTACAAAATGTACATAGATCAAGACTATCTGTAATTTTAACAAATCACTATTCGTTTAAAACTTTCAAAAAAGATTGCAAGCATATTTTCATAAATTATTTATAAAAAATATTTAATATTTTGAGATATAATATGATGGAAATATGATGATCGTAATTAAGTTTGATCCGTTTTCTTTTAGACACAATTGCATGAATGTAAATGGGCAAAAGGAATGTTTCCTAAACCTGTTGCAACGACAGCTGCAAAGTATATCTAGTTGATTCTGTGATATTTTGTTCTCGTGCTGGGTCTGTTATTTTTGGTGCTAATAATTCGATGTTGCAGTTATCTCCCGTCCAGGGGAGAAAACAAGAACAGCCGCCAAATAAGCAATGACCTCGTGATGGTGTAAAATCCCGCCCACACGCTCCCTGGGGACATGTTGCATAGTAAAAGTACGTCAACTAAAATGTCAAAGTAAATAGTAAATACATCAGTCTGTAGTTATTAAACCTGTTAAGTTGCTATTATCTGCACAATGTCTTGTTCTAAACTTGGATAAACATCCCTTTTTAAAAACATAATGCAGCTTCATAATGTTAATGAATTCATTTTTATCGTCACCAACAAACTATTACTTTTCACTGACTGTAAGTTTTCATTGTAGTTGTAGTCTGGAAGTGTAAGGGCAGTAGGAATTAATTTTATTTAGGAAATTATTTTGCTTTTTTTTTGCTTTTGAAATATAAGAAAAAATAAACTGACCTTATCATTTGTAAAATTCTTTCCATCGGGAGATATTTCAAGCAACACTACACCTTCCTGGTGCTCAGGTGCTAAGCAAACCACGTGTTCCTTGTCCAACCAAGTACCATTTGAATATGAACTCCCAAATTTACACGTATACAGATTATCCGACGTCTGGGGGAAATTGTGGCCCCATACATGTACCATATTGCCTCCTTTGTCCAAACCTTCGTTAGGCAGCACTTGCAACACTTTGATAAGTGGTAAGCAGTTTGGTCCATAAAATGTGTCGCTGCATTTGTCGCACAAGAAGCCAGACCAGTTGTTAGTTTCGCATATGCAATTGCCTGAAACGTTAAAGAAGATCCAACTCGCTAAAAACCTTAGGCAGTAATAGAAAATAAGTGTTGGTGGTCATTTCTCATTTCATGTCTTATTTTAGTTTACTAGTACATGTAGTTATAATGTTTTTCATTATTGTCATGCATTACGTTGTGATTTGATAATAAGTTTCATTGACAATACGCCTATTTCTTTACATCATGTATTATGTATCTATAGTTACATAATCTCATGCTACTGTGTTGCAAACAGCTAAGAGGTGCGTAAATTTTAAACCAAACGACATGGTACTAGAGACTGTTTTCAATAAAGATAAACAAGCTATATGACATCCAAAGGACGGAATAATTAATGCAACCAAAAACTTATATTTTTTACTGCAGAAAACATTAGAACACAGAAAAAAATAAACGAAAAATCAAGATTTAAAAATTTAGTTTGAGACAAAAAAACTCACATACATTAATACATTTAATTTGGGATCATTTAAGAGAGTTCACTGTGTATCAAATAATCAAAGTGATACCTGATTGCAATTCACAGAGACCATGCTGGCAGTCGGGACATGGCCTACATTCACTTCCCCAGTGTAAGGGGACACAGCTGCTACAATCCGAACCGGTAAACTTAGACGAGCAAGTACAAACAGTGGGACGAACACAAATTCCATGATTACTGCAATTGTTAACATTTCTGGAAAGAAATTTAAATTCTTGATCATTATAAGGTGGAAATAGCAAAAACATGAACCGGACAGACGTGCCATCGGTCGCTTTCTACCAGGATGATTTGAGGAGAATAAATCATGGGTTTATAAGAAGATCAATTTCAAATAAGACCACACAGAAAATTAACGAAAAAGAGAATTTTCGGGATTAACGCCTTGGAAAGGTCAATTGAAATAATTGCCACTAGGGTTTAAACAAAATTCACAGGTGTACCAACTTCACATTTGTCCCAACAGGTTCGCATATGAACAAACAAGTACAAGTTGTCTTGATGAAATAGCTCCGACCCAAACATCAAATCGACAAAGTTGTATGCAAAAACACACAAACATATAAAACATAAGAAGCCTATAGCAATGTCAAGCAAAAGGGCGGTTACTCAATGACCTTTTCGAGATCAAATTCCGTGGAGTCAAATTAGCAAGGGCTTACCACAATCCTCCCCAGCACGTTCGTCGAAAAAAAAATTATCAAGATGTCAATAACGGCAAAATGCCGTTCAATGAAACTTTGCACAAATGAATGTTACTAATGTATCTTTATTTTGCATATAGCGAAACACGTAAGAAAAGTAAAGAACAAAGTTAGACGTATTATTCTATTTACATAAATTCACAAAAACTAACCAATACAAAAATAATTTTTCAATTCCCAAGTGAATGTAATGATACTGACAAGAAAATGTTGTGTACTTTTTAAAGAACTTTCAACTACTTACAGAGAAATCAATAATTGTCATCCGTTTACGCGACCAGGAAGCGATCAGGAAATTGAACACACTTTTACTAATATCTCATAAAGTTTATATATGTAAGTCAAGAGGACACAGGACAGTGTTGTCAGTATCATATACTCATATAGGCATTTAAAATTATAATGTTTTGTGTTGTTTAGTTTTTGTGAATTCATGTAAATAGAATTGTAGGTAATGTTTAGATCTCGCTATTTTCCTTTACGGTTTTAACGTGTCTTACCATATGTAAAATAAAGATACATTAGTAAAACTCATTTGTGCAAAGTTTCATCGAACAGCATTTTGTCGTTATTGAGATTGTGATAATTTCCTTTTTATCGATGAACGTGATGGAGAGGAGTGTGGTAAGCCCTTAAACTCTTAAACTCCTGCCATCGTCGTGCAACCAAAGAGTTAAGCATAAGGTCAGCTGTAGATCGCTTCATCAGGCATGCGAAGCTCTGTAGAAAATCTTGTTGGTAACCTTTCTTTTTGAATAAACAGATGGTTTTACGAATAACGTGGAGAAAAATAAATATTGCCTTTTATTTTCTTAGTTTATAAATTAAATCTACATAAAAACTGGCTGTTAAAAACCTTGTTGCAATAGTGATGTTAAACTGTACCTGTATTGTTTTTATTAAATTTGGGTATCGGAATCGGAAAATAAAACGTGCAAAAGGGTTTCCTTGTTTTGCGGTACCGATAACCATGCTATGTAACGATTACGTTCATTGAAATCTTAAACGTTGTTACAGTATCTAGAAAAGCGAACACGCTATGAGAAGGTCGCTAACCTAAAGCAAAATTAAGTTATACTTAATGACGTAATATAATTTATGATAGAAGTAGATTGATATTGCTTGATAAAACGTTTATAACAAATAACAGATGACAGTAAAAATACAACTTGTTATAAAAATATTTGATATTAAGAAGAAGTATTAAACTAATAATAATTTCCAAATGTGAATTATTGCCGTGGGTTTTATCCATTATCTTACTGTAACGTAATACATGTACTTTATACAGCTTACTTGCAAGAAGCAACTATGCACAGTGACCCACTCCATCCTTCAAAGCATTCACACTTGTTAGGTCCGACACATTTACCGTTATCGTAACAACCACTTACGCCGGCGCAGTCGTATTCCAAGCATAATGTCCCGCTCCATCCTGTATAAATCATTACTGTCATATTAATTTTGCTATGTTTTTCATGATGTGTTAACAGTTAAATTCTCAAATTGACAGAACTAGTAATTATTCAAGTCACTTCATCAAGAATACGTTATAGTCGTTATTCGTTAAAACGTCTTACGAATACTTGGCTCAAAAAACTGAGTTGAGCAATCGAATTTAAGGATCGATCATTTTGAGGTTGAAATGAAAACTGATTTTAACAGTTTAACAACAGAAAACTTATGTTGTCAGCATGATTTTAATCATGAGGCAAAACATCAAGAACTAACGCAACTAAACTAGCCTGAATTGCAGCGGCATCTATTGGGACTGACGCATTCACCATGCATACTGCAGTTATTTACTCCGCTGCAGTCAACCGTCCTTTCTGTTAAAACAGGCGTCACGTTAAAAAACAGGAGACTTGGATCCCTTCTTCGATCAAATATTCGGTGATAAACTTGGTTGGCATCAGAGTTTCCCCACCAGTTGTTGGTCACGTTTACAAAGTCAGAGCCTGCGGAAAACATTACAAACCACAACCTGGACATTACAAATGTAAGGATATATATAATCTGGCAGGTTGTCTAAGTAGAATTTTGAACATTACAGTTTTAGCATTATACGAAGGCGATGGTTATTATGACATCTTGACCGACAGCACATCCACAAAAACTATTTCAAAAAAGCTTTTAAAAACAATTCAAAACCAAATGGCGACGATAAAAAACGTTGGAGGCCAGAAAGCTTAATTTAGGCACTTGCATTCGCATTTACGGACAATCCGTAAACACAGGCATGTTATAACATCAACGGGCAAATATCCAATCAAATTCTAATAATTTTTTAAAACATTATAAAACGAATTCTAATATTATAAAACAAACTACTATTTTCCTTCTCTGTAAATTTATCCTTTATTATCAGGGATCTCGTTTACTGAACTTTAGGCTTATTCTAAAATCTTATTTTGTTTCATAATTTAATGAATAATACCTAAGATGTATCCGTCAGCCACAGAGAGCTAAAAACAAGATTAACAATTGTTTTCCAAGTTAAAAATGTAAAAACCTAAAACAGTGGTTAATGAATACATGTTTGTTTTCCATCCGATAATAATAAAGTTTTACATAGGAAATGAAATGCAACTTTTTCCTTATATTCCGAAATTTTCAGAAAGATTAGTGCAGATAATACTAATTATGAAATGTTATAAAACTGAATACCATTATATGATATATAATTACATCTAGACTTAAGTATTTCTTTGATGAAGTTATTGCTTTCGTGAGGGTATTTATTTAACAATTAAATTACAAATGAGACACTAAAATATGTAAAAAGTCTCCCCGTACATTTAGTCAGTACTGTTATCAGTAAATTAACCCGTTACCGATGTCATGCAGTGATTGTTACGTATATCAGGGCTATCCGATCAACGTTTTTTTGGCGTTGTCCCGGTTAGCTCAGTTGGTTACGTCGCAGGAATTGCATGGCTAGGCGCTGTCGCCGTGACGGTGCGGGTTCGCTCCCAGCTAGAGACACTATCATTTGAAGCGTTCTTACGTATATAGGGATAGAAATAAACCTTTGTTAACGGTGTAAACATCAAACGAGGTCAGCGGGTTGTCGAAGATGTTTTGCGTCACGTTGAAGCGCAACGCGTCGATTAAAACTGCTCCATTTGTGGCTTTGTTGGACAGTATCTGGTTGTAAGCAAAGACACCGTCGAGTGTTTTCTCTTCTGTACTTGTCTTTAAGTGTACAATACAACTACTGCTGACGTTCTGAACAACATTAGTAGAAATGTCGAAGTATCTATTTGTTGCATAGCTGTATCCGTTTGCAAATACATATATATAGCACATGTTTTCTCTGATACAATTAGCATCACTAAGTACATTGTCCTTAAACGTTAAGTTAGCATTGTTCGATGTTTCTAAATATATTCCACATGAATTATAAAACGTGTTTAAGTTGATATCAACAGTTCTATTATGAATGGTGTATGTGTACCAATGATATGTTGGGAAAGAAATATATAAAACGTTGGTTTTGACATTGTTAAGTTGATTTCTTGACACTCTGATTCTGTTTTCCATGTAAACGTTCGATGTTTCCAGGCGAATTCCCTTTGCACACTCTGTGATGTTACAATGCTCAATAGTTATATTGCCCGAATTAGTTGTATCCGAAAACAAGATACTTATTGCCTCCTGTGTAGTGTTACTGACGTTGCAAGAACGCATCTCGAATTTTCCGTAAGGGGCAGTTAAACCAACACCCGTAGAGACATTGGAAATGTCTGCATTTATAATGGACGTATAACCAGACTCAGTCAGTAAAAGTCCGTGACTGAAGCAGTTAGAAAATGTAGACATTTCAAAATCATATACTTTCATTAACAAATCTTGAAACAGGGTCACACAATGACTCGTCGAATTTATGATATCACTTTTGCGAATTTCGAACTGTCGGGAATATGCAATTACCCCATTGCTGGTGTTATATATTTTCGTGTTGTAAATTGATGATATGTCTGAAACGAAATAAATTAAATCAAAATGTTAGTCCATCATAGTTATCAGCATTTCACTATATGCAAATTTTGAACGAAGGATATCAATGAACCGGAAAGAAAATGATGTGAAATAATATACCGTTTTGTGTCGAGTTGAACACCAGTCCAAACCATTTTGTATCTGCAGAATTCTCAAGTCGCACTGGATCCAAACCCACTAACGTCTTAAAAGTGCCTGAAATATTTTACACTATCATTATGAAACGAATTTGTAGTAGTAAATATATGTGTTTTACGATATCAGATGTTGACTCACGTAAAGATTTCAACTTTTCACACGTCATTCTTATGCCGGGGATTGGAGGGTTGGGAATGGAATGGGAGATGCAAAGAGCAAGTATTTTGCACGATGATTATGTTAATTATGTTACGAAACGAATTTTGCATAAAACTATAAACAATAAAAATTAATTAATTTTGTGAATTTGTCTTAATCGGAATATTAATATAAACAGCTTTCAAGCACTTGCATGTTACTATTAAAAATAGAAACGGCAAACGAAGAGAATGTAAACTATAATAATGATACATGTACCTTGAACGTAAATTCCCCTGTTTGCAGCAAACTTAATAACTACACCACTCTCGATCGAAACCGAGGCACCACGACTGCAAAATAATGAAATGTCGTTAAAATACTGTCATAGTCACAAAATTAAGACATTTGCAAAGATACAATAATAGTATGTGGTTACGAGAAACTGTGCTAAAATGTGCATTGTTAAATTGACGTTTATCTTCCATTTTATTTGTTGTTTCTTTCAATAATTTGTTTTTGATAGAAAGCTTAACTCCCTTCATGAAACTTTCTGAAACTAACATTTTCTCAATCATGTCAACACCGATAATCAGACATTTGCTTTTGAACTTTTTATAAGAGTTTTTACGTTTAGAAAGGGTGACTTTTTAATAGGGAGTGAGAGAAATACTAAACGTATTGTCATCAATATAACCTATTTCATATAATGATTATCACTTTATAAGCATAAAGTTTTTTGTTAATTAAGTTGTTCTGGCTAGCGCAGTTGGTAGCGTGCTTGGAATATTGTATGTCTCGGCGCTGTGGCAATCGGGGTTCGATTCCCGGTTTGCTCTAATTTCATTTTTGCCAAATTAATAATGCTATCAGAACCTCCAGTAAAAAAAAAACAACAAAAGTACATTTTATTATCGTTCTTTTCTCAACAACAAAATTTATTTTCGATATGAACTGCAAGCTGGTAATTTAGAAAAATGGAAAAAACTAAATGTTCTTCAGTAAACACGACATTACGAAAACCCAGCCTTTTAAACACAGTCAAAAAGTTAAGGAGATAAGGAGAGAAAATTAAAGAATGTGTTTATGCTAGATTTAAAATGAAACCACCAAAAAAAAAAAACAATGAACAAATATGAGGAACCGAGGATGGTCATTGGAAAGGTATTTTAGCACTTGAGACAACACACTTTCGGGGTGTACAAACGTAACACTAAAATTACACTTATGATTTAAATTCAACCAGCAATCTACACGAAAATGCTGCAAGCATAAGCTCACAAACATAAGGAAGAAAGGTAAATAGTTACCTTCACCAACATTTAGTTGTTGTTGTTATTCTTTTCAAACTCGAATTGTTTTAAATTGTGGCAAATAGGCAAATGTATTGAACGCATTAAAATAAACATAGGACTGATAAAACAAATATACGCACCTGATCATCATAGACCTATTTATGCGTACTGCATTAGGAAACATTGATCTTGTGATGATAAGATCTTGTGATATTTTACCGCCATACACATAGGAAACATTGAAACCATTCTGTTCGTCTTGAGAAATCGTCATCAATCCTTGATCTTCGTAAAACGGTAAATAAGAAATGAAAGATTGTCTCATATCTTTTTGAAAATCACACACATGTTCGACAATTTGCTGGAAAGCATTAGTTCCCCAATAATTGTGTGTTGCATTGATATTAAAAGACAAATCAAATTTGGGAGCCTTGATGATGCATTCTGTAGGATACCGACTGTCGAAAACGTTGAAATTCAAAGAACTATGTACCGGTATGGTGTTGGAGATATCAAACACAGTGCTACTGATATTGTTATCCAGGAATTTATTCTGTTGAATATCGCAAACGCTGTTTGAAGACTGTGTGTATGCCAAAAAGACGCAAGTATCTGCAGTATTGTTCTGAACAATATTATTTCTCATAATGAACTCTTTGAGTGTCCCCAGATTGAATTCCAGTAGTTTGTCACTTTGTCTGTTTTCAATTTGCATATTACCTTCTATTGAATTTGCATGCATTTCAAATGATAGGTAACTATTTAACCAATAATAAGCATTATTGTTTAAGACCAGTGTACGGTTTCCTCCAGAGAAAACATTACCCTCGTAGACGACTTTAGTGCTTCCTTCAGCTGTATAATATATATCAAAACGGATGCCATTTGCAATGTTATTGATAAACTTGGAATCTTTTATAAGCACGGTAGTATTTCCGAAGGAGGATTGCTTATAAAGAAAGATATACCCCATTGTTGACCAGTCGTCCCAGTATATTCTATATCTGTCATTATGGTCTCTGATAATGCATGACTCGATTGTAATACCTTTGGTAAGGAATGCTAATATAGCCTTCTCTGAATTGTTCGAGATAATAGAGTTGTTAATAAAAACCGAGCCGTTTTCAAAAGATTGAATTCTCACTCCTATTTTTGCATTGTTTTTTATTGAACAATTTGTTATTAAAACCTTGACATTACTTTCAATTTGAATTCCATGAAGAGTATTTTGATCAAGCGCACAGTCTGATATGTTAACAGTAACTTCCTTTGAATTTGAATCAGTTAGACCAGTTCCTCGTCTTTTTCTTGCACGTGCATTTGCATTTCCAGTTATGTATATACCGCTTGCAGTATTGTTTGCCGTATACAGCTGGGATAAATTTAATGAAGTGTCTGCTCCAGTCATGTCCACAGTAATGCCAGATGCTTTAGAATTTACAGAAGTGATGTTATGCACCTCAAGAAAACGTCCTCTGATCTTCATTCCTATCTGTGTGCCGTCCAGAGTAAGATAACGGAGAATCGTCTCTGTTAAACATACATTGAAGTAACTAGTGGAGAGACAGACATGCCAAGGGGTTAAAATAAAAATAAAATATGTAATGATTTATTATCAACTATACTTATGTCCAAGGTAATGTAAGTAAATTGTATTTTTCCTGGAGCTTAATTAACACTTACACATACGAAAAAGTAAACACTCTAATCAGATGTACTTTGTACACGTATATAACAAAATACCGTTTACCTCATAGTTTTTTAATTGTTATGAGGTTGTGTAATGTCAATACAAATAATGATATCATGTATTATATACTAAGCAGATATAAACCTTTACGCGTCCATTTGTCTAAATTAGATTAATGAAAATGTCGCAAATCGTTCTGACCTTGAAACCGAACTCAGAAAACATTAAAACTCGTTCTCGCATTTTTTTTAACCATCCATTATTTTGACAAGGAGAAACAAGATGTTGTAGATTAGTATATATCCGATACAGGTTTTGTTTTCAAGGTATTTTGTAAACTTTTTTTTTAAAAGCTTATTTGTTTAGTTTTAAGAATTTAACCATTAAAAGTCGTCGTATTCTCGGGGTTCCTTAAAATCAAGAGAGACATAGTCTTAAGTATCAACATCCTCACATAGACTCTTAAAGTTTGACTCTTTCAAGTAATAATATTTTGAATTAATTTTGTGTTTACAGTCACTTTTTTATTTAAGTAATTATTCAATCCATCATCTAGAACGAAGAAGTTCCCATTGTTCAAAAGCTTGAGTCGAAAACATTTTTATATCTTTCTCAAGTTAAAACTTAAATAAAACATTTCATAATAACAAAGGGTCATAAACGACCGCCTCATGCCGATTTCTCCAACTTGTTGACAGGTATTCAGTCAAACGGCTGGTTAAAAGTATCGTTTGTTGAATATCGACCAAATTACAAAATTACTGTACATGATGTTGGTGTAGTTACAGATATAAACACAACTTTGTCCGGATAAGAAACATCTTTTTTCTTAAAATAACGTAAAGTACTATTACCACTTCCTGAATCGATGTCAATGCCTCTCCATGGTTGAGATAAAACTTCCGGATAAAATTTCACCCGACTTTCTTCCGAACCCAGAACTCGTATTGTTCCTGCATTATTTATATTAAAAGAAGGGAGTAAGATATTATATAAATCAACGTGTTATGTTGTAGCAAATATTTGTAAATTAATGCAGTTGTGGCAAAATTGCAAAAATATTACCAAAATAATTTTTAAATTCCGATTTTTATAATTTATGATTATAATAGATGAAAAGGGAACTTTACAAGCTTCCGTTTAAAGCAGATATTAAATAATTGCAGGTCTGGAATGATTTTTGAGCCTGTTCATGGGCAGTGAAGAAAATACATATTATTGCCCACGCTGCGACAGCCCCGGGTCGAGTTCAACACAACATTTAGATAGGTAAACAGTACAATTGAGATCCATCCCAAACGATGGTATGCATATGGTGTTGACCATGGAGCCTTTATTGTGGTATTTTTAAAATAATACCATTCCATGTTCATCGGTATATGTTACCTCTTTGTTCGCCTTATAAAGCATTGGTTTTCACTAAACGAAAATTAAAATAGATATGGAAAAAATGTGAAAGGGCTTTAACGTAAGTCCAGAACGAACAAGACAGTATATCACTATATTGATTTAAATGAAACAGGCAAATTGGACATGTTTGTCATGTAACAAAATTATATATACATTATTACAGCTTCAGTTAGCCTCTAGATTTCAGAGATTTTAAAAGTGGTTTTATGTCATTTAGTTTTTATAATTATATATATAAATTAGATAATGTGATAAATAAAATCGATAACCTATTTAACAAGAATGTATTCATTTCGTCGGCTATACATGTCAGCTCGTGCATACTTGCTTTTGAAATGAATTACACGGTAACAAGGGTGTTATGATAAACAAATCAGGTCTTACCTAAAACGTGTATACCAATGTCTTGCTTTACTCGAATTTCAACTCCAGCATCAACGATCAGTGTATCGTTTTCCCCTACTTCAATATTCGAAACTGCGACATACGGACTTCCAGTCAAATGCAACGTGACATTGCCATTAACGTGTCCTCCGATTTCAGTCCCAGTCACAAAACTAACATCCTCATCCTGAATATCACTGTTGTTCCGGGACCCAAGGTAAGGTCTAAATATCACATCAAGGAGATCTGCATCATAATTGTTGTCGTAAATTTTCTTTGCGATTTCTCTAATGTTGGTAGTGCCCCAGAAATTCAAAGTTGCGTTTACAACTTTATTGCGTTTAGCACTAGGGATAGATCCACTTTTCAGATTATATAAGCCATTGTTATTTTCAAAAACGTTGAATGATATTATTATGTCAGGAGATCGAAACCTCAGAATACTCCCTGTGTTGTTTTCAAAAATGTTGAAACTTATATTAGAAGGGTATATTCCAACGTCTTGTCGATCGATAAAAATTACTCCATCTGAGTGGCTGTTATTTGCAAACTTGTTATATAAAATTTCAAGTCCATTTAATTTCTGATCTTGATTTGAAGATTGTGATAGGTATATACATTGTGTGTTATTCTGAAAAGTGTTGTTTATGAAAACCAGGCGATCTAAACCGAAACTTATATCAAACACTCTGCCCTCCATATTGGAGAATGTGTTAGACTTTACCTGTAAACAGTGAACGCCATAGTCATTATAACTTGGTCCGCTACAAACAACACCTTTTCTATTTACATTTCCATGTTCAAAAATATTATTAAAAATATTCAAATTGTGAGAGACATCATTCGAGAACCAATGATAAAAATAAATATCTTCTCCTGTGAATGAGCTGTTAAAAATATTGTTTGTAATATTTACAACTTTAGAAAAGTTGACAAGTTCATTTCTGTTTTCACAGAACTCAATTAGCATCGCTGTCGATGTGTCGCTAAACGTGTTTCCATCAGCAGTAAAGTCAATAGATGAAGATTTAAGATAAATAGTGTTGGAATAGCTGGAAGTCGAGAAAAATGAATGTGCCAATTTACATGATATATGACTATGGCATGTGGAAAGGTAGAATATCCAGTCTCTGCCTGAATAAAACGAACTGCTTTCCATTTCAACACTGCTCTGCCTTTTATCATTTTGTGTGTTAGTTTCCCTTACATCTAATACAAATGAGTCGCTTCTAATAACACTGTCTTTAATTTTGATGTCCAAAACAGCGTAGTCGTTTGTCCTTATGTAAAATGAAGTTGACTGTGTGTTGATAGTCGAGTTCACGACGAAGAATTCAATTTCCCCGTTTAAAACATCGGTGTATAGAAACGTTTGCATATTTTCGGTCTTTGAACATGTATTGACAGATATGCTGGATTTGTTTCCAAAGACACTAAGGAATCTGGATACACTAGTTACTATAACATTCGTCAACATGACATCTAAAATGAAAGAAAAAAATACAAAATGGGGTTTCAATCATTTGTTCAAGCTAAAATGTGGACAATAACAGTTCTCGTAATTAGTAATTCTGTCTTAATCAAATAATTGTGAACTGATAATGTGGACGATATCAATCCTTAATCGTCCTCTTCCTATCATTAGAGGCAACAATTTGAACGCAATGCCCCTTTAAACATATGAGATGACGGTATGGACAATGTCAATCCGAATATTTCTTTTTAACGTCAAATTGTCCTCAGTTAAAAAAAAACCGCTATGAATAAAGGACATAGGTTCTTGTGTTTTGTTGAATATAAGTGGTTAATTTCTGGTTTACTTGTATTTTACCGTTCTCAACCTAAGTGTGTAATATTGATATATGTTCTATTGTTTCTAGATGAAGAGGAGGTTGATCATATCTGGTTTTAAACAGAAACGGGGCTATAATGCGGTGTCAAGCAGTTGATCTGTAATAAAAACATCGATATATAACAGTTTTAACATATCATTATATAAATAATTTTTCTTCTCTAGTTACAATGTTTTTTTCTGAATATAAAATGTAACAGTTAAAATGACATAATAACTTAATAATAATCCATGCGTATGTAACGTGATTAATATGCGCTGAAATGGCTCTTAGGTAATTGTACTTTATTCACAAACGAAAAAAGCACGCACATCAGGGATAAGCTCATAAAGAAAACACAGCCTCAAAAAGGAAAAAAAAACGCAACGCACTTACTTGCAGAGAAAGAAGATATTCCGCTCCAATCGTCTTGACTGTGACTTTGTAGTATTGTCTGGCCTAAGCCACTTCCCAGCGAGAGACCACCTGAAACAAGATTTTGACCGCCGTAGAAATAATAAGGTTTGACGGTAGAGACAGTTTTAAAATCTACTTAACAAAACAGAAACCATTGCTGGTCCAAGGGTTAATGTTTTCCTTGCTTACTATTCTGTTGTAAAATATCACATCTAAAATATAAATGCATCAGTTGAAACTAATTGCTTTAACCAGCTTCGTTTGAATAAAATCTCATCAAGTTGGCCGCTCTTTTGAATTACCGTCACTAGGCAATTTGAATGCGTGGGAATCACTATTACATCCAAACCATATTCTCATCACATTGTTTTTTAAGAAAATGCAATTGTTTAATATTTTAAAGCTGAAACGGCATAAAAAGTCGATAACTAAACTTACTTCATGTAGATCTAAATCGATAATCAAACTGAATAATTTTAATGACATTTTAAACAAGAAATATCTTTTAAAAAAGATAAACGGCGTCGACTGTATATGAAATGATGCATTTTGTAGCTGGTATTATTCACTTCATCTTGATTTACCTGTAAATTAAATAATTTCATTGTGAATCCTTCACAATGACTTAATAGCGGATCCGTAGTTTTTTCGCGTAACACATTACACGTAGTTGCCAGATTTAAGACAAGTAAGCACAATGTAAAATCCTCAGTCGCGATAAAGAATGAGTTTTATATAAGAAACGCATTGTAAAATGCATTGGTTGTGTTTATTCTTAAAACAAAATGTATGAGATTATATCAATTGCTGAAAGAATAAAATATATTTAGTGAAAACTTCAAGACTTAATAGCGAACTCATTGTTTATATCGCGTAGCATATTATATACAGCTGACCGATTTAAGAGACGGGTAAACATTTCAATTTCTGAAAGAGTGGGATAAATTTCCAATAACTAAATACTCACAAATATTACAATAATTCAAGCTCGCAGATTTTATTACATAAATTTTCAGCTTTACAGTGAAAGTGTAACATCGTTTTCTTTAAGCCATTTCCACTTACTTTCACTTTCATTTTGTATAGGTTGATATACGAGGGTTGTCCGGAAAGTTCATATACTACTTTATTTTTTACACTAAAGCAATACATACATAAAACAAATTTGTCCAGCAAATACATACATATCTAACAAACAAATTTACAAAAAACTGTCAGACTGTGATGAACATTAACATATTAACAGTCCTTACATGCAACATATATACATAATCACGGAGCACTTTTAAACGTCATCAACGTCAAATGAACGTCACGTAATCACTCCTTCTCAAAATATCGTCCACACGATTTTACGCATTTCTGATGCCGGGTGACCCATTGCTGGTATACCCCTTAGTACCATTCTCGATCAAAACCAGATATCGCTGATCTAACACCAACGCGAAGTTCTTCCAAATCTGCAAATCTTTTCCCGCGCAATTCCGACTTCAGTCTCGGAAAAACGGCAAATCCATGGGTGCACAATCGGGAGAGTAAGGCGCGTGCCACATAAACACAAGTTGCCTTGAACATTTACCGGTCTTATCTGCTTTTAAATAAACTTCCACGTCTCAATTGGTGTCATATTAGCATGAACACAAAACTTGATAACACTCCGTTGCTCCGTCCGTGAAATTGACGTCATTTTTTCGAAACAAATGTTAAGCACCCCCAATGCGTCTAACGGTCGTTTACAACTTGTTTATTAACGTATGACGTCATAATTTTCACCAAATGTCATGCAATGATATCAAAGAACGTTGCGTAAGTAAAAACGCGTTAGGCATAAAACTTTGATTTTGATTAACTTTTATTTTGAGTAGCTACGGTCATGGAATCAAAGTGCTCCGTGAACCGTCGGTCATGTTACCATGGCAATGGGCGTTTTGCGAATATTATTGTTATCATGTTTATTAATTTAGAAATATGTAGCCAATACATACTTAAGCAAAATACCAAAACAGCTTATTGATATGAATGCTTATAATTATTCTGTAGCCTTGTCTACGAACTTTACGGACAGCCCTCGTAAAAGAGTGATTGTATTGTTGTTGACAAAACATCCTAGCCAATGACGAGTACTGTAGTGTGCCTCATTTCAACATCTTTCAACACAAGAGAATAAAATGTATAAACGTCACAGCAATAATCGTTTCAAACAGTGTATTCATTGAATGTCAGATAAAATGACATTTTCACTTTTTTCATGTCGCAGTCATTTCTCTGAGTGATATAAGCAAGAAATGTTGGTTCAACTTGTATTTCGATATGGTTAATATTATAGCAAACATCATACGAACACTAGAATTGAATTATAATTATCCATATCGTCATATTTGACATCAGAATAGCCGAAAATTCCTAGAAATCGTCTGTCGCAAAGGGGTCTATAATTCTCTGATAAACTGATTAACCGAGATTTGTGAAATGATTGTCGCAAATATACAGGTCAGGAACGTTAAATGCTTTTAACTTTACTTTAACAAACGTAGACGTCATCAATAAAAATTTAACTTTGGCTTACTAAGTCTTAATATATAATTATGTGGAATGAAACAAACTAAAAAGCAATCGTCGAATCACCAAATCTAAGATTAATTGAGAAAAAATAAAATTACATTTGGGACGTTAGAATTTGTCAGGTACGTTAAATAGTATACTGACTTGCTCGTCCGTAGTTTTGAAGTTATATTTTCGAATCTTCGTTTTTCATGCAGTCTTTTTTTCTATTGAAGTAAAACATGCCTTGGTGGCAGTTTATATATTGATTGCATAGCAGAAAATTGAAAATTGACTGTCAAGTACGTTAATGTCAGGTACGTGTACATGCAAGACGATTCTTTAGATAAAAAGGTTATTTCCCCTACTTTTACATTTTCTTGGCACTATCTAACGTATGCACACATATTTTGCCCTCATACATGGGTTACAACAGAAATATTTGAGCACAAACACAACCGAATAGTACCATGTCAGATACGTTAACTGTTTTACAAATCGAGGTTTGATTCATTACTTTCAATGATATAGTTAGAAATATACTAAGTTTATTACAACTACAGCAATCCAATTGTATATACGACTATGTTACTTTTCAACTGTTTGAAACAGTTCAAGTTTTGAATAGTTGTAATTGTTGGTCAGGTACGTTAAAAATATGCACATTTTTAGGTACATTTTAAATCTCAAATAATGCAGTGTGTCCGCAAAAACTATTTCCTTTCCTATAGATAAGATTCGAAGTGTATAAATTACAAGGAAATGTCATATGAAATTGGCTATGTTTTTATTTCAACCGATTTTGCAAAGTTCGGGTATTTATTGTTTGTCTTTGATTACGTAGGAGTTGTATTTTACATGTATACCTTAAAATATTGTATTAAGCTTTTCTCAATACAAAGATACTGTCCATAGTATCTTGTCATACAAGGGTACATTTTAAAACGTATTAATTGTTCGACTCATATGAATATCATTGAAATTAAGGTGATGTATAAAACATATAACGTACCTGACTTTTACAATTGGTAGGTCATTTATAAGCTGAAATTCATGGAACAAGTGTGTCAAGAAATGACCCCATTGTCATTTTACGTAAGGTGGAATGTTTAGCATTGGTTTTATAAAGCTATTTATGCAAAATTGTAATGTTTATTTTTTCACAATTTACAATGTGCGAATGCTGAGTTAACTGACATTCAGTGATTAACTAATTGTTTAAAAATCCCACTAGATACCTTTTTACTCTTCTAGATGCCTCTCCGGTGGAAATAGCTACCAATCGAAATAGTTTATTTAATTTTCCTGCTGCATTATAATATAATACGAGTGTTTTTTTACAACACTTCATTGGTTAATAAATTAGGTCAAAAGTGAGCTTAGACAGCTAACGCCGAAAAATGATCGCATAGAACACCAGCGTTGTGCGTTACGTATATTTGCCAATTTGGGGAAACAAACATTTGATTTGGGTTGAAGACTTTTTTTAACAACAATTAAGATTACAATGTCAACCCCTAGTTACTTTATAACTATACCTTGAACAGTGATTCCCCTTGAAGTCGTAAAATTGACAACAGTGCGTCCAATGGTTACAATCACATCGTTAAGGATGAGAATGCTTCGGTTGACTATAATGGTATCTCCATCAATATATAGCAGATCCAAGTCTTTATCAATGACTCCCCCAACTACATATGCACCTGTTTGTGTGTCCCTTTCATATCTAAAATTGTCTATATCTGAAGATGATACAAGTGTTTCCATTCGCGCAGTTGGGTAAAAGTTGTTTAAAACAGCCCTCAATGTTCTTGAATCGTGAAAGAAGTCACACACTTTAGACTTGACAGAGAGTTTTTCATTCGTTCCCCAGTAGTTGTTGTCCATCACTATGTATTTTATTGGATCGTATGCTTCTTCAAGTCTCAAATAACATAATGAAGACGAAGTATTGAAAAATTTGTTAAAGCTGACAGAATGGCTGAATCCTTTTTTCAATGTAATAAGATAAGGCGTTGAACAATTGTTAAATGTATTAGATATTATATCTGCGGACACTCCATCGATCTCAACAGCTATATCACTTGTTGATTGAGCATTAATGTTGGTAAAATTGTTTCCAGATATAGCAGCTTTATTCTTATCAAGAACGTTGCTCAAGAGTTTAATTGGTAATCTGCCCAAAAAGAATAGGTTATTTACAATACTTGTTTGCACAAATGATTGGGCGTGTTCACTGATATCTCTCACATTGTTCATAAATGTGTTGTTATCATACAGAAGAAATGAACTTGTCTCGGTAACCATCAAACCATAGTACATGTACATGTATATATCAATTGCTTCCTGAGAATGCCCGTTGAAGACGTTATTCACAAATGTGACGTTTATTTGTATGCATTGATAACAGTAGATTTGGATACCATTATACCCGTTTTCAGAGAAAATTGAGTCGGATATATTAATAAAGTCATTCGGAGTGTATGGATACGAACGGTAGTAATATATTCCTTTATCTTGGTTTCCAATGAAATAAGAATAGTGGATATAAAAATTGCATGAAACTGTTGTATCAGACAAAATACCGTAAATCAGGTTAAAGCTAAGTGATGAATTAACCAGAAAGAGGTCCATTTTTATGAGATTTGCGTCTATTGACTCCCAGTTAATAATCCTGATTCCACATCTCTCATTATTTTCAAACTTTGAGTATCCTATGATAATAGCACCCTCGCCAGTCTTTCCATATACTTGCAAACCATCTTCATTATTGTGCACATTGACCATAAACAAGAACATATCCATTCTTGTAACCATGTCAGCACTGGAAAAGTTGCCTGACAAACCACCCGACAACCGGAGTCCATACTGACATGAGTGGATGCTAGTCCTAGAGAGATGCGTTCGGGAACCGTGACCTTGAACCCCTACGACTGCCTGACGAATCGTTGCATGAGTCATTATTATATTTCCTGTAATAGAGCACAGTAGATGATTTAATGTTTATGGGCGTAAACTTCATGGTTTAAGTGAAATAAAGTTTTATCGGGTTGTGATTTTCATTTTTCTAAAGTAATTTAAATTTAATTGCTTTTTATGTATCTTTTAATTCGTGGATTGCTCGACTTGTCCTCAAATTTACGAAAAATGGTAATCGACGAATACTAATGAGTTCAATAATTCACAGTGTTATATGTGTTTATATTTTCAAAATATCGTTTAATAAAGATAACCCTGTTATGTAACAGGCTCATCGTTGACTAAATGTTTTATATAGAGGTAAAATAAACAAGCTTTGAATTTTTGAGAACATGGAAGCTTTATACATACCACCAGCAATCCCTTCCACCTTCAATCCCTGCCACTTTGATCTTGCGGATATAACCGGATGATTGGACGAAAGTAATACATCCAGTCCAGGTATGCCTTCAACAGAGAGTGATCCTGTAAAATGTCAAAAATTAGTTTACCTGATTAGAAATACGTTATATCCTTAGTTGAGTAAGGACATGTAGTCAACGAATTAACAGGCAAAGTATGGCTAAATATATCACAAACCAACCGCTGTTAGCAATGCAGTACAGCAGCACTCATTACAAATTTTTCTTTTCTCTAATCACACGCATACTGTTTCATAACGATAAACACAAGTGATCATACATTGTAAGAGACGCATAAAATAATTTCAAAAAACCAAAATAAAATTTTAGTGCATTATAAAAAAATTAATTTAGGTAATGTATTTATAAACTTATCAGAAGCACGTAGGACATAGTTTTTCCTGAAAACGTTTACAGAATTAGCATATAAAATTTAATATTATTTTTGCTGACTTGGGTCCAAATTTGCAATCTTTTTACATCTCATTTTGGGAGGATTTTTTTTCTGGTTGTTTCAATCCTGATATGCATTATGTCTTTTTGTTACATGTAGCAGATTAACATATTCATTTGAACTTAGATCTTCAACTGGAAAACATATTTTACCAATCACATCCAGCCTTGATTCGGTTGTTGTGAAAATAATGCTGACACCAGCATGTATGGTTAACCTTCCAGAAGGACGCACAACTATTAAACTGTCTATAACGATAGGGCTCTGAGTTGGTATCCATGTGGTCTCAGTCTGCAAAGCACAGCGAAACATTTTTTGTCAAACTTTAAGAAAATAGGACGAACAAGTACTTTTTGAAAATGCAAGGCTCTCTAGATCAGATTATATTATCCTATATCATAAACATGTAAAGGGGTTCATAGCGATGAACTTGCGATTGCTGTTAAATTTTAAGTCAAGTAAAGTAATTGCCCACCGTGGTAAAATATTAAATAGTAGGATTGCCAAAAGACATTTATACAATTGATTTATACACATAGTGATCTATACAAAATCAACGTTGGTGGTTCATTTAAAAAGACAAACGGAATGCCAAATAATCGTTTGTACATACGTTTAACTTTTCAGTTTTCAACTATTCATTTATTTTATAAATCGGAAAATACATTTTATGCTGTTTACCATTTTAAAGACATTTCCTGTTACATTTTACCTCGATATCAGTTGTCACTTTAGTCATCACCGTTGGCGGACTTGCAGAACTTCTTTCGCACCCATACAGTTCGATACGCATAGAAGAATATCCGCTGATTTCAACGGGGTTGAATGCTATGAAGCGGGTCTATGAATAAACAAGGTCATTAATAATATATGTGGTAATTTAATGAAAACAGTTTAGACAAAATTAAACGGTATAACTTAAGACTGTACGATAAGAACATCACATATGAATAGCAATCTCTTTAACCTTGTCAATCAATATGAACATTTTTTATCAGAAAATTGTATTAATTTAAAAAAATAACGTTCGTCGTTATGAAACATAAAAACAAGTTTAAAGTATTTGAAGCACATGTCAATGCGAATACGATTTTCCACAATAAATAGTTTCTGATATGTTGAATTTAATCCATGCGTTTCAATGTCGCTGTTAGAAATGTTAAAATGTTGCTGTGTCTTCTTTAGTTTTGCAATGCATACATTCCCGAAGCATGTCAACATCTTACATTCTGGTAAATAGTTGTTTTAATATTGTCTCTTGTTTATTCATTGTTGTTATTTACGAAAACAACATATTATATTCACGTTGCACAATCAGAAAATAAGTGCCATCTGATAGTTCATAGTTTTACATACAACATGTTATTCACGTAATTTATCGATAATAGTTGTAGAATCAGACGTTATAATTGCTTTATCTTTAGACATCGCAGACGTACAGATGGTAGCCATAGATGCCAATCCGCCGATATAAAATGTGTCCGAGTTGAAGTTGAAGGTTGGCTCAGTGGCACTTGATAATATTCAAGATGCTAAGTTTATTTGCAAACTTAGAAGCCTAGGTAGGATCATGAAAAATGCCAGTCATGGTCATTTTAATTGACAAGTTCACCCTTAGGCACGGGCGTGGAATGCAAAACTGAAAAATTTCGGTGCAGTTTAACTGACAGTTATCAAGAGACATACACACAGTCATATATAGTCAATCTGGTAATCGCCGTTTGAGCACAGATTTAAGGAAAAAGTATTGTTTGCAAATGGCAAGCAATTGTTTTGGTGATTGACAATTAGAAAGCTATAAACGATGAATGTTGGAGATAAGTCATCGACGGACAAAGAGATTTTGCTACCAGGAACAGAATGATACAGTGCATAAAATTAATTGAATAGACATATTCATATTCAAATCTTTGCAAACTGAATGTCAGGTAATATCTATGTAAATCTTGTTCAATGGTAGCGCAACAGAGCGAAACTTTCGATGATAGTGTATTTCTAAATTATTGGTAGTTGTGCAATATTTCTACTTAATATTATGAATGTCACGTATTCTATCTCCTCACATAGAAAACGAAAACTTAAATTGCACTATTGATTCAAACCAATACATGGTTATAGACAGATCATAGACCGACAGAGTACATGTTATATTTAAATGAAGTTAACTATTGAGGATTGGGATGGGAAGGACATGGCAAACAAGGTTATAGCAAGAAATTACGAAGAGAAATAACAAAACGGTAGGCCGTGAAATTTGGTTTTTTAGTGTACTCATTAAAGTTACCAATGCCAATACCGGACCCTGGAATCAATTTAGCAAGAACACTGAACAAAACAAACATCATTAACACACCTAATTGTTGTTATAAAGTTACCTTGGGGGCACAAAATACTACATACTGGGTACCTATCCCATTCTGTTCCTGAGTAAAGCTAGAAATACGATTAATGTATGTTTGAAGAGGCACGAAAGGACTTTAAGCCAGTTTTGCTGCACTGTGAGCACCTGGACGCGTGTGTGAAGGAATACAAAATAGAGAGGGACCAACAGCAATCAATGTGTATAATGCACCAAAGGCATCTTGTTACCAAGTCAAAGTTAACTGCAGATTTTATCAGAATGCGAGCTCTTGTAGTACCCCAAGGCACAAAACAGCAAATTATAAAAAGATACTTCAATCAATTAACCATCTATTGTGAAATCGACGAGACGGACATATCTGAAAGCTGACATCAGGGACATCACCGTTAATATTTAAGTTAAGTATATTGTACACCAACATACAAACGGAGCAATTTGTAAATTCTTAAGCAATCTTGGAGCTGATTTCTTAAACCTCTATTATACTGAACCTTGTGCTCTTTGTCATTGACATAAGAGTAAACTTCAATCGGTTGAGAACACAATAACACTCAACGAACGAATGCGTAACACACCAAGGTATCCCGTAAAATACGATTAACACTTCCATCAAACAATACTGTGTTACAGTGAAATATGATTAGAGCGAAATTGGTATTATGATGTAAAGGGCCTGCCACACTCCTCCCAATTCTATTCATCGATAAAAAGAAAATTATCAAAATCTCAATAACGGCAAAATGCTGTTAAATGAAACTTTGCACAAGTGTATGTTATTCATGTTTCTTTATTTTACAGATGGTAAGACATATTAGAAAAGTAAAGAAAAATAACTAGATCTAAAAATTCCCTCAACTTCTATTTACATAAATTCACATAAACTAAAGAACACAAAACATCATTTTAAATGCCAACATGAGAAATATGATACTGACAACAATTTATTGTGTCCTCATGATTTACTTATGTAAACTTTACAAGATATTAGTAAAAGTGTGTTTGACCTTCAATTTCCTGGTCGCGCAAACGGATGACAATCACTGATTTCTCTTTTAATAGTTGAACGTTTTTTATAAAAAAATGAAATATGCATATCAGGAATGGCCACATCCAGCATACACAGCCTCCCCACACAGCCAAAAAGTAGAGAGGAAAAGAGAGCATGGTATTATAATAATTAGTTTCAAAATGGACGCCACAAACAAATAACAAAAGTGAGAACCAGAGGGGTTACCGCCTTGGAACGGTCAGTGGCAAAACAAAATGCCACTGGGGGTTTAAACCAGGTTCTAGGGTGCACCAACCTCACACTTGCCCCAACAGGTTCTCGTATTACAAAACAAGTACAAATTGTCTTGGTGAAATAACTCCAACCCATCCATCAGCTCAACAATGTTGCATGCAAAAGCATACAAACATATAAACATAAGAATTTAATAGCATTGCAAAGCCAAAGGGCGGGTACTCAATGATCTTACCGAGACCAGAGCATCTGGAGTAAAATCAGCAAGAACACGATGACAGGGATAAAAGAAACAAATCGAGCTTCTAGGTTCTTTTAAGAAAAGATTTCCCCATAAACCTTCATAAACTCTTAAACCCCTGCCACCTTCATAAACTCTTAAACCCCTGCCACCGTCGTGCAACCAAAGTATACAACATTTTCTTGTCAGTATCATTGCGCTCACGAGGGAATTTAAAGTTATGTTCTGCATCGCCTAGTTTTTGTGAATTTATGTAAATAGAATTCAAGGAATTTTTAGGTCTAGCTTTGTTTCTTTACTTTTCTAAGTTGTTTTACTGTATGCAAAATAAAGATACATTAGTAACCTTCATTTGTGCAAAGTTTCATTGAATGGCATTTTGTCATTACTGAGATTTGATGATTTTTATTTTATCGATGAATAGGATTGGGAGGAGTGTGGCGATGCCTTAATCTCATTTAGATTTAACCGTCCTTAATAAAATTAACAGTGCACTCAACATGACACTACAGACTCTTTTACTATTATGTAATTTATACAATACGCAGTTTTTGACTAATTTAAATTGTTCTTTTGCATTTTCCATTTCCTGGTTTAATTTTAGAGGTTACTGTTCACAACATGAATATGTCATTATGACTTGATCTTGGCACTCTAAACAATGTATTGCATGCTGTCATGAGTCTTTCGCATGTTTCCCTTTGATTGAATATTGATTGTTTTCAGTCGGATCGAAAACATATATTTATGAAAACCATCCATGTTAAATACACCTGACTTTAACATAAGCGGTTTTAGCATTCAGCCAGAAGGAGAACGTTAAAATACATGTATTTATTGTTTAGGTAAACTTGTTTCATCATCACCTTGATAATGTGTTTTAGTTTGATTTTTATTCCGACTACTAAAGTCCCATCTCAACTTACTTGAATGCTGGGATTAAATGTTATTCTAGTTGTTGTGCCGGTTCGTTCAAAGAGTTCGCCAAGTGGATCGTCCGACAGTCGAGTGTTGTATCCAACCCATACGATCCCGTCCAAACTGTAGCTCACTCTATAGAAAGCATGAACATTTAGTGATGTTAAATTAACATTTCTAAAACTTGGTATAAAAATCATGTTAATGCCGACCTAATGAGTAAGATATTGACAACAATTCGTGGTGTCCTTTTAAAGAACTTTCAGTTATAAAGAGGGAAATCAACATAATAACGCGAAAAGGAAAGTCAATGTTAAAGTACAATGAAGACTGTTGACGACCTTTTAAGTTTGAGAAGTCCCAACATTCACTGAAAGCTGCTTGAAAACCGGCATCCACTTCAATCATTGAAATCCGCCCATGAATTTAGATTCCTTATTCCATCGCAACGTTGTTTTATTCGAGTGACCGGTACTTGTAATAGCATCCATACTTACATAAACAATTGCAACGAAATATGTATAATGTTTCTTTAATGAAATATGCTCGTATATTAGAATTGAAATATATAAAATAACCACATTTCCACTTAAATCTAATCAAGTTTAATACAGGTAACTGACATTGATAATTGACAATACCAACTCTTGGCTTTCGTCACTTTTCTTATTTTTTATTCCGTTTGAAAACCAGGAAAATAATATTATTAAGGATTCATAACTTTCATGGAAATATTATGAAATAATAGGATATTTTTTATTGAATTTCATATAGAATAATCTAGGGACCCAAGTGTGTGTTCAACGTGACATAACGACCCCAACCCCACAGTGTAATTAATTTTGATTTACACTTACACAAAATTCTATTTAAATTTGTCAATTTTTGTACAATATTTTTTAGAAAGACATCGACTTATCTCTTTATTTGTAATCAATTGCCAATAATATTCTTTGGTTTAAGTTTAGTTTTTCAATTTGTAGTAATTGACTTTGGAACAGTTTAATGATAGTTTTCCTAAATTTTGCTAAAATGCATTTCATGCAATAAACAGGTCAAGCAACCAGAAAAATCTATAAAGTGTTTTATTATATTTTAATATGATTCCCTGTAAGTAGGAAAAACATGAAACCTTTTTAATTAGTTGTATTTTGTTTAAATTAATTCCCTTGAAAGTACCCATTCAATTTGATAATTACCTCCATTTCGATTAAAGGCTCTTCTAATTTTGACCCTGCGGTGTAAGTAAATGGTATCGGATTCATATAAGAAAACACTCAACCAATTTTAAACGACATTAAATAATTGATTCCAAGACAAAACAGTTCTTTTCACAATTATTCCGGACATTGGGAAGAAACGAAACGAGCTTACATTGTAAACATATACAATTGATGACGATATAAAATTGTCAAATCTTTTTTAAAATGACCTCGAAATGATCCAATACATGAACAACCAGATATTTTCATCCATTTTCATTTGTGGTTTAAAGGAGATATTAGAAAATAAATATTTATTATGTGTAGCTCATAGTTAATAACCTTTTTTTCAAGATATAAACACAGACTGATTCATGTATAATCATAATAATTAAAATGGATTCTGCTGTATTCCGAAGTGGACAAAAATAATTTTCGTCCAAAGATTTTTTTGAATTAAGGAACCATTTTGGATTATCAAACTTAAACGTACAGCATGCGCAGTGTAGAATGGTAAGTAATGTAATGGTGTGGCATCAGTCTTAATTCATTTATATTAGAACCACGGACGTGATAAAAAAAGTTTTCCAATTAGAAGAAGGGGTATTTTTAAAGATTTTTCTTATACTGCTGGCATCAATCATTTAATTACAGTCTAAGAGAAAATCTAGAAAAAATACCTCCCAGCACAGCGAACAAGTAGAAGAATGGTTGTGCTAACAATAACGATTATTAAATGATTTCCGTCATTTTTCTAAAGTAACTAGATAAATGTTGACACATGTCTATCTGAGATACAAACCTGAAGGTTCTTGTGTACCAGCCAATATTTGAACCTTCCATGTCTATAGCTGAAATCTCCCAGAGTCCCTCTAAGTCCACCTGTAGATACTGAAACCTGTCTCCGCTGCTGGCACTCCAGCCAACTGAAACCAACAAACAGATCAAAGAAAATCAGGAATAAATCGCCACAATGGTACCTTTTCAATTGTGATTTCGTTTCAATATTACATAATTTTATATAGATCTAATACAATAATAGACACAATTTGGAATCCGAAAAATACGTAACGTTTTGAATAAATGTGTTAATACCAACGAAAGATTGATAAAAACTTACGCCCGGTTTTCCTGGCAGCACTTGCGTTGTGCTCAACATCATATTGCGACGAGGCAGAAAACTGATGATTGTGCAGCCCGGACGTCAAGGGCGAGTTGCATGCTGGTTCTAAAATTCAAACTTCAACGTAAAATTAATAATAATAATAATAATAATAATAATAATAATAATAATGCTACACGTACAAGTAGAAAAAGAACAAATACTGTTACATACACTTCTTGACTTTAACGTTTTCCAATTAGGCAATATTCAGAGTGATACAAATACCAAAATTATATTTTTCGTTTAGCAAATTTGTTTAAGACCATTAGTACGCTTACGACACGTAGGCCTGCTGCTATCGGGAATCACGTACACGTCAGTCTGCTCTTGCCGGACAGTACCCAAAGAAGTTGTTCTCTATGACAGGTACTACATGTAATTTATATGAAAATGAGCGACATCTTATTAAACAATAATTTGTTCATTCCCTTCTAAATGGCATCACATTTAGCTGCTACAGAACACTTTACTTGAAAGCAGACTTGACTGCTTCGCTGCGCATGATTCCACTATGGTCTGAAGACAAACATCACACTGCAGTAACTATACTATTCACATAGCAAGACAACTGTTACCACTTGTTTAAACCACCGACAGTCTTTTAGCATTTCAGCGCTTTGATTTTATTTTGACTTCCTTTAAAGTGAGGCTAGTAATGGTATTGAGTCAATTAAAGAGCTAAACTAGTTCTTAATTTTGTGAAGTCTGTCTAATATTGAGACATGTTGAAGACAAAAACAAGAAATTTCAACTCGACATGTTTTTTTTTTTACTTTTCTATCTGAAATAGCCATGTCGTATTATAATCTCAACATGAAAGGCTATCATGCAAAGAAACCGTGACACACTTTTAGTTAAACGTCAATTATACGATAATACGATTCAACAAATATTAGTTTTGTAAATTGCACATACCTGTCTGAGCATCAGCAAATACTCCCAATATTAAAAAAAAAGGCTGTAATATTTGGTACATCTGTTCGCTGGTAGCGGTCTGAACATCCCGAAAGCAATGCTCGAAATAAGTCACCTTGTTTTCTTGAAGTAAAACATTAAGTTACATGAGCGCATTGATAATAATACTCATTTAATATTCTCACAACTTAAACTCTTTTTGCCTTTAAACTGTGATCACAAAATGCGTATTTATGCGATTGCCCAAATTACAAATTCACTCAAATGAAACGGAACTGGTAATAGTCGGTTTAAAAATTTTGTATAAAATGAAGTATTTCATTACCACTTATTCACTGACTGCGTTTTTCAATAAAACGTATTAACAAGTTTTGTAAGAAATATTTATACTGGCGTCAACCAGTTCAAATTAAAATTGACTTAATGGGATGCATGCACATTCATGATTTTTTCCTTCATCAAAGGCAGATAAATATACAATTTATATACAAACACTGTATAGAGTACTACCTAGCAACATCGAATATAAAGTTCATAATTATCTAAGCAAACAAAACCTGATAAGACTATACGTTGACTGTCCGTAATTGCAATTATGTACCAGTGCTATTTTGCCATACCGATTACTTTCAATTTCATCAAATTGTAAAATTGATTAATTTCTATTGACGACCAGTATATAAAGGTTAGTAAATAATACCAAACAAAACACAAGGAAGCATCGTTGAAATAATTTTTTTTTAAATATTTCTTTTTTGTGTGTCGAATGCCCACATTTTTGTTTTTCGTTATTTAAAAATCTTTATGCAAAGTCTAGTGTTTTCTTTTTCTCGTTATTTGTTTGTGGTGTCCATTTTGAAAATGATTATTTTTATTACTGGTGCTCTTTTTTCCTCTCTTCGTGTTGGCTGATTGAGATTACTGTGTCTTATGGATGTTGCCATTCCTAATGTGCAAAGTTCACCTTTTTACATAAGTCTCACGTGGTAAAATTAACTGTAAATGCTGCAAATTTGTGCTTATACATGTACACAATTTATGCATACATTTTAAAACGAAATATTGATAATGCCACAATAAAATAACCTGAAAACGGTATGTATCTCAATATCTTAATAATAAAATAAATACGTTTTATAACGTTTACAGAACAGATCTTTTATTTTCAAGTAAGGGCTTGCTAAAACTATGAGCTAGATCAAAAGGATCTTTGAAAGCCACCGAACACGATAAAATGAAAATATTGCATGCTCGGTTTGATTGAGCCTGTTCATGGGCAGAAATGAAAAAGCATATTACTGACCACGCCGTCTAGCTACGGGTTAAGCTCAACTCCATATTTACACAAAAATAGTATAATTTCAATCCATCCCAATATCCTAACAATATGAAAACATGAATGATTTTGGTATGCATTAATGTTAAAGAATCATTTCAAGTTTTAGTTATTGGACCCAGGCCGGTAATAAAGGGATAGATCTCAGTATGCTGCTTATCATAATTACATTGTATACAAACTATATTTTTGCAATGAAATCGCAATCTTCGAACACATCGTACTGTTTTGAATTTGTAAATAATAAAAGCCAAGGATTGCCAGGTACAGTCTCTTTGAAATATATAAATCAAATCTCGTTTAATAACTCTTGTTATTAAATAACTATACGTTATTAGCCCTATAAACAAGCATCTGCCACGTTCAATAACACGACGGCCTGCTTTATAACAGGGCCATTATCATTAACACTTTGTCGGCCGCGGGCCGAAAAGGGTTATAGATATAAAGCCCGTTTTTGAGGCAATTTGATTGGCTATGATGCAGGGCCGAGAACGTGATAAAGATTTCAGCAAGAAAATTTTGGAAATAGCAGCCATTTTGTTTTAACTCGGTCTATTTGTCGACGCAGAGATTTTGGGTAATAACATTTACTTGTTTCAAACAGGAATTGGTTACATTTATTTACTGATAACGAAGAGTCTAAAACCACCGAACGTGTTATAAATTTACAAAGTGAAGGTTTCACAAAAAACACTAGCATTTTCCGAAAATTGGTTCAAATACTTGTGGTTATTTAATAAAATTGTCAATAAATAAGTGATTTGATATGGACCCTGTTATTTGTCCTCGGATCAGTCGTATTAACCATCTGCCTTCGGCCTCGGATCAATACGACTGCCCTCGGACAAATAACAGGGCCAATATCAAATTTCTTATTTATTAACATATAAGACATGCCTTCAAGTTGTTATAGTAATATTCTTGTAATAATGGACATAAACTGGATACTAGTGCTAAAATTTGCAAAAGTTTGGTGGTATAAATAACAATGTTTTAAAGGTTTAGCTGTTACACAAAGATAGCCTTCACCGAAATTTTGTCAGTACTGTTATCAGTAAAATAACCCATTACCGTGTCATGCAGTGATGGTTACGTATAACAGGGCTATCCGATCAACTTTGTTTGGGGTTGTCCAGGTTAGCTCGGTTGGTTGCGTCACAGGAATTGCAGGGCTCGTCACAGGGATTGCATGGCTAGGCGCTGTCGCCGTGACGGTGCGGGTTCCCTCCCAGATATCGACACTATCATTTGAACACTGTAACAAACAGGAGAAAAGCACACAAGCTGTTAAATAATATTGTGTTATCATAAAATGTTGCACGCAGAAAATAATTATTATAATAAAAATGCAATTATTGTTATATTGATTTGGATATTGTGGAATTACACCAAGGATACACTTTCTGCATTTAAAAATTTTGCATTCGGCGTTGTCTGTGATATGCAGGATTTTTATTCTCAGATTCCATTTAAAAAATCTATACCGTTCAGTTCCGCCCAATTTTTTCTCGTTAAGGGCAACCCCATTATTTTATCCGGGGACAATACGCTGCTGAACATAGAATTGTATTAATCTTATATTATATTGAAGGTTCCATGTTCGCCGCTATATAGCTGCATTCCATCGTTTGGAAAAGATCTAAATTGTATTGTTTTTTTGGGTGTAAATATGAGTTGCGCTCAACCCGTGACTAGGCGGCTTGGGTAGTAATATGCCATTATTGCCCATAAACTGGCAATATCAAACCGAGCCTGCAATATTTGTCGTGTTGGGTGGCTTTCAAAATTCCATTATCATGTTTTGCTATCATAAATTATTAAAATCTGCATCTTTCGGTATAAAAATTTATATGAAACATTCGTTGTGCTTTGGGTAAGTATTTTACTTTAAGTTAATGAAGCTGATTTTAGGAATTTTTAATAACCGACTTAGAAGCTGATCTCGATTTGTTAACAGTATACAGTGCTCCCAGTTTTATGTTGTTGTTGTTGCTCTTGGTTGTATTGCTAGACTGGTTTAAGATAATGAATCTGCTCTCGATTAATGGCGTTAGTAGCCTTACGTTCTGTCCGCCAGGAGGGTTTGAGTTAAGGGTTCCTCTATAAAAAATTGTTATTATAAATTGCGCAAAGCTAAAAATAGGATCACATGAATGGAAACAGGTAACGACAAATGAAGAATAAGAAATAACGATAAGTCTTTAATTAGAAGTTGAGACTTCATTAGTTTACTTTTTGGAACGATCAAACTTGTCGTTTGCGCAATGCTAAATATAGTCACATTTTGGTTTTCCAGTTCCATTAATACGCCGCTTCGTCATATAGGCCTACATTTAATGCATTGTTTCGTGTAACCTGTCGAAAAGATGTATGGGCAGATAGGAGGAAGCACAGTTTACTTTGTTAAAATGTTAACTTAGGGTAAAGAAGTACTAAGTCAACCATTAACCCAATAACCTGTGTGTACTTTCTCTTTAAGTATTTGTTGAAAACAAAAATGAGTTGTAGTAAAAGTAATAGAAACCATTGTAAACTATAATTGGCCTAACACAAGTATTGAAGTTAAGATGGAAGGTAAGTGAAATTCTTTAACCAAAAACACTTCTTTCTCTAGTAGGCATCGAACATGGTATTATATCTATTGTTTTAATGATACAGGTAAGATCAATTAACATGATTGATATGCTAACTAATCTCGATGTAGGCCTATACTTGTGGGAAAATTGACCCGGATGGTTTTCCTTAATATCTATGAATCGTGTAAAGTAATTGACCTTGACATTTTGCATAATTTATATCGTCAGTAAATCGGCTGTATTTAAAACCGATTTCGGAATATTGATTGTCGTCTGAATGCAAAATAACACTTTCCACTCTCCATCTGAATCAAATTTATGAGTGTGCGATAAAAAAATAAAGATTGTAGTTTTTAGGCTGGGGCCGCCCCAGCCTATATCTATCATACTGAATCCTTACATAGAAAATCCTTTACCTTTTTAACTAATTATTAAAATCAATGCGCTATTCATTTGCATAAAGTAGTTTGCCGAATTAAACGTTTCTACCCATCATCTGTACTTCACAAGTTTTGTTCTTGAACAACTTTTACCGTCTTTTCCTGTTTTTTCCACAGTTATTGTTGTTTCGCAATTGTATATGTCTTTTTTATATTATTATATATAGAATATTAGGTTACTGTCTTATCAAGCTTGAATTTATTAGCCTAAGGCGAGTTGGAGAAAAATATACAGGGCGAGGCTCTGTCGAGCCCTGTATATTTTTCGAAGACGAGCCTAATAAATTCAAGCTTGGTAAGACAGTAACTTAATATTATATTTATCCTACCACCATTACCTATTTTTCTCTTTTTTTTCGCTTGAAGTTGAAAGAGATTTTTTTTTAATTTAAAAAGAATGAACATCTGTTGTTGGCGTATGAATACATCTGTCCTGGAGACAATTCTGTACAAATTAGGCCATTTTGTTTAAATTGTTTTCACTTTTATAATGTGTAGAGAATACTGAAATATCAAAGAAATATGAGGGGTGTCTTTTAGACTTTGAAACAAAAATAATTTTGCAAAAACCATTGGGAACAGTCGACAAACCTGTCATCATAAACAGCGGGTTTACGGGTCGTGGGCTTCCAACATGTTCAATGTGCAACATCCAGTTTCTACTTTTTCCAGCTGACTAGCCTATTTGAAAAAAAGCTAGTCTCTGTATTTCATTATCCAGCAACAAAGCCATTTCAGATTTTATTTCGAAACCGAAATGGCCTAGACGCAGGCATTGAATCGGGATTTCTTATCTTCAAGCATATAAATCCATCAGCACAGAAAAAGCAACAATTAAAACACATTTTAGTCTAATACAATCCAAAAAATATGTCTAAAATTGATTACACACTTGTCATGCCGGAAGGAATATTGATCTCGAAATGACGTCAGCGGCTCCTGTTTCAAGCGGATTATAATACTAGACTCTCTTGTAGTACAAATGGGACTCTTTGGTAGTGCAAATGGTTCCTTCTCTGTTAGGAACAGAACAGAACAGAACAGAACAGAAATTTTATTTAGACTCGTACAATGTACATCGTCTTCTTAGCCACACAAGCAATATATGTACACATGATGTAAACAAAGAAATACAAAAATGGATAAAACACAGGTTAATCAAATACATTTAAATGGACTTTTTCAAATTAGGTGAGAATGAACAAACATTCTTACAATTCGATATTCAAAATTGTTCGCCTTAAACACAATGCTTCTTTGACAAATAAAGATAATTTTATGAGTTCTTGTTTATTATTTGAATTTAACAATTTAATGAATTTTATAACGGACGGACGGGTATAATAATATCTTTTTTATATAATTTCTTCTAATAATATCAAAACATGGACAGATACACACAAAATGAAATTCGTCTTCTATATCTCTCGTACCACAACATAAACAATATCTTTCTTCTCTTTGAATACGAGTACGGTTAAACCTACCGGTTTGAATTCTTAATGGATGTGCAGAAAGTCTAAGTCTGCATAAATACAGGCGTAAGCTTTTGGGTAATATATCTAAATAGTGCTCGTAAACAAATGAAGTTTTAAACTCTTTATATAAAAATAAGACTGGGCTATCAAGTGCTCTATACCACTCTTGCCTAAAACAATCAATAATTCTAGTTTTGAGTTCACACAAAAATGACTTAACATTTGGTACATTTGCATTTTCAAACACGTATGCAAAGCCATAGTCACTCAAAAGTTTTTTAACATTTGATACCCAGTTATTTTTTCCATTTATACAGTCAAAAAGTGCTTGCTTATACACTGTGCGTATGATTATATTATCCGTATCAACAACTTTTAACCAAAATTTTATAATTCTAACAAATCTATGCACATAAAGAGGATATCTACCCAGCTCCCCATAAACACTGGCTGTGCAGGTATTTTTTCTAACGTTTAACAGTCGTTTACAAAATTTTAAATGTATTCTTTCAATTTCTTTCGACTTGGTGTATCCCCATACTTCGCAAGCATAATATAGAATGGGAGCAACAAAAGCATCAAAAAGTTGACAAAGAGTTTTTGGTTTCAGATCATAATCTTTACATTTATATAATAATACATTCAGAGCTTTAAGAGCTTTTCCAACTAAATGTTCTTGGTTTAAAGCATAGTTACCAGTATAATTGAATACAGTTCCCAAGTAATTAAAATCATTCACAACCTCAATATTTTGGCCATTATAGGTCCACTTTTCCGTTGGCAAAAGCCCACCCCTTTTACGAAAGACCATGATTTTAGTTTTAATTGTATTTACTGATAAGCCCCAATTATTACAATATTCTAAAAGTCTATCTAAATGGTTTTGAATTTCATCAGGTGATTTGCCAACAATTGTCATGTCATCTGCAAATAACAACAGTATAAGGACAATATCATCAATTTGTAATCCAGAATCTATGTCATTTTGTAGATATAACTCTAAATCTTCAACAAACAGAGAAAAAAGCAAAGGGGACATAACTTCCCCTTGACGGAGGCCGACTGCATATTCGAAAAAATCAGAATAAGTCGAACATGATTGAACACAAGACTTTACTTTTTGGTACATATCACGAATTATTTTAAGTATTTTGCCTTGAATACCGCATTTATACAATTTTAACCATAAAGCATTTCTATAAATAGAATCGAAACATTTCATCATATCGACGTACACAACATATAGTCTTTTATTGTCATTAAGGTACTTCTGGACTAATGACATTAAGATAAAAATAGCATCTATGGTGGAGCGCCCTTTCTGAAATCCGAACTGGGCATCCGAAATAGTGTTATTTTTATCACAAAATGTCTCTATTCGTTTATTTATAACAGTAGTAAAAAGTTTAGACATACAACTTACAAGAGTTATCCCCCTATAATTAGTAACATCTTGTATATTTCCCTTCTTATACAACGGTATTATAACACCTTCTAACCACTTATCGGGGAAATACCCGGAATTCAGTATACCGTTAAATATATCACACAGATGAGAAGACAGAATATCAAATGTTTCTATAAAATACTCATTCATCAAAGCATCACTCCCCAAAGACTTGTTACGCTTCAATGATTTAACAGCTATATGTATTTCATCAACAGTGATAGGCTGGTCCAGTTCGGGAAATGTATCATTCAAAATGTTGAAATCATTCGTGTTACAAAAGTGTTCAGCTTCATCATTAAAACATTCAAATACGCTGTTACCTAATGCTGAAAAATATTCTTTAAAAGCTTCCATCGGAATACTATCCGCTGTTGGTTTGGGCTTTGTTTTAAAATATTTCCAAAAATCTCTAGGTTTACGTTTTTTTTTTAAAGTTCGATTTCCTGCATTTTTAATCTATATGCCGCATTTTTCTTCCTACGGACAATACTTTTATACACGCTTTTATGTTCTACCAATAAAGCTCTGTTTACGTGAGATTTGTCACTGTTAAACAAACGTAACGAATTTAAATATATATTATAAGCTTCATTACATTCAGCATCGAACCAATCGTTCTTTTTTAAACACGATTCAGAATAAAAGTGCGGTTTATTATTAAAATGATGATGCTTTGAAAACAAAGGGTCAGCGACAGAGCGTAAAACATTAGAAAATTCGTTAACGGCGTTATTTACAGACTGTCTACTATTAGTGTCAATATTATTAACAATGCTATTTAATCGCGGTAAATTTCCAATGATGCCTGAGCGAAACTGATCTCTGTATTCGTCATTCCATTTGTACTTTATCTCTGATCTTTCTTGGCACTCGGGGGTGACGTAATTACATAACAGCTTTAAATGCAAGGGTGAGTGGTCACTCCATTGATTGAATGGCTGAACTGTAAAGTCATTTATCAATGAAAAGTCACGCTCATGCATTAATAAATAATCTATAACTGAACAGCCATTGTTAGGAAAGTATGTGTAATCGTTTGACTTGCCTACTCTTCCATTTACAACACGTAATGAAGAAGATTTACATAAATCTAGAAGCCTAACACCGTGACTATTATGTACTGTATCCACAGAGGCCCTTACAGGGATACTATCTGGTTCATATTCTACATCATCAAACAAAACATTTACATTGTCATATACAATAAAATCGTTCTTTTTACCAATTCTACTATTTAAATCACCAGTTATCGCTATGCACCCTTCATTACTGTACATAGATATATCATTTTCAAGCGTATCAAATAAATCAACGTTATTAAAAGTATTGTAGACCGGCGAATCTTCGCCCCATAGATAGACACCACACAAATAAATATCTTCCTTAGTTTTAAAAAATAAATGGTCTAGCCGTAACAAAATAATTGTATCGTGATGATTTTTAATAATTTCAATGCCATCTTTTAAGTGCTCTCTATAGTACAATACAATGCCTCCACTAGATCTACGTGCGTTACGATGTTGGAACTTACGATAAAAGTTATGAGAAATGTAACCATTTAAGGATATATCACTAGATGAATTAGTCCATGATTCATATAAAAAACAAATGTCAGAATTAGAAACAATATTTACAAAGTCTACAGATTGCTGTTTCTCCTGTGTCAGTCCGTTTACATTCCAGGAGAGAATAGAAAGTTCACCCCCGGTGTGCCCCTAGTCTCTGACCGGTCGTCCGTCTACGTATAGGGTATCGTAAACGATCCACGCCTTCTTTCCACCGTCTCTGGCGTCCTTCATCTTCTTAACGAGTCCCCGTCGCTTATCCATGACCTCCTTCGGGAATTGTTCAAACATATGAAAGCTAGTCCCTTTTAAATGTTTCCACTCCCTACGTACCCTCTCACGATCCTGAAAGTACGTGAACTTGGCTACAATGTTACGTACTTTTCCTACGATCGGCTGACCCGGTGTTCTATGAACTCGCTCAAAGCGAATCGATTCTGCTGTTTCCTTAGAAATTTTCAAAGCGTCCTGCAGGTGTTGACGCAGTTTCTTCTCAGTGGCCTCGTACGTCTCGTTTCCACTACTGTTGTCCTCGGCAACATTGGTGAATACGAGGTTGTTTCTCATTGACTGGGATTTCATATATGTCAGGTCGTCACGTAACTCCTCCTTCTGCTTCTCCAACGCCACCTCCCTGCTGGAGAGCAGGCTCGTCTCCATGTCTACCGAATCGACCCTCTCCTCGAGTCCACTAACTCGCCCTTCAGTTTTCTTAGCCCGATCGTCGAGTGCGAGCCACACTTTTCTCAGTTCCATTTCAAAATTGGACACCTTCTTTTCTAAAACATCAATAGTCCCAAGCTTCTTTTCCATTACACAAAGTTTTACATTCATCGCCTTCAAACAGTCCATAAGATCTCTGTTGGTAGGCTCACGCCCGCCGTCCGCCATCTTTTCCACGTCGGAATCAGTCTCCCCTTCCGGACTATCGCTTACAAACACAGGGTCAACTTTGCTCTTATCTTCATTTCCATTATCACTATATAAAACAGCATTTACCTGGCTTAATATATCGCTAATGTTCTGATCTGATTCCTCGGACGGGCCTCTTTGTTTACATATTTTACTTTTGTTTAGAACGTCACTACTATTTCCACTGCTATTCCGCTGTTTCCTTTTCTTATCTCCGTCTTTTGGCATTATATATATAAACTAACATCATATCCTACACTTTGAACACTTTATATACAATTTATATCCGTTATACACTTTCAAAACTAATTTATATAAATATTCCTTTTCACCGATTCGAAAAATACGTCCATTCCCGCTTACATCACGTGATCAATTACATCAATAGGGAACTTGCAAACAGAGTAGCATTAGTTCCAGGTCAAGTTTTAGCGAGTATTTTGTGTATCGGAAAACTAGGTCAAAAGCAGTTCCGGACCTGCCTAATAAAGCTTGGGTGCCGTATAAACGTCAAGTTTATACGACAGGCCAATTTTCGCGAAATAAATGGGTAGTGGTAGGATAAATAGTTTTATTATGTTAAACCACTAATCATAAATAAATATAATCAATATAAATGTTACGGTTCTTAATCTTTAACACAAAACAGTCTTCACATAGACGGTTGATTAGGAAACAGTTAACGTCGAATTAAGGTTCAGCAAAGATTGCAAATGGCGAAAAGTTGCTAAATTTTCAAAATTGAATTTTGGGGGAAATACTTATTGCCACCTAGATTTTAGTAAATAAATGTATTTAGCTATGGATGTAGTAAATGTTTGCAAGCTTAATTTAGTCTAATTCATGTTCTAATTACTAAGCACATACTAAAACAAAAGAAAAACCGTTTGCATGAGAACTCTGAAACTCATGAACAATATTCCAAAGCAACTTATTCCTGAAATAAGTATATGCTGGTCTACAATGTTTAGTGCCCATTCGTCAAAATAATGTAAGGGTTTTAAAGAAATTCAAGGAAATCTTACTTCCTGGTTCAAAGTGAAAGTAGAACTACTTTCACTTTGAACCAGGAAGTAAGGTTTTCTTGTTAACCCTAACATTATTTTGACGAATTTGCCCTAAACATTGTAGACCAGCATATACTTGTTTCAGGTATGAGTTGCTTTGGTATACTGCTCATCAATTTCAGAGTTCTCATGCAAATGGTTTTTCTTTTGTTTTAGGATGTGCTTTGTAATTAGAACATGAATAAGACTAAAATGAGCTGGCAAACATTTACTATAACCATAGCTAAATACATTTATTTACTAAAATCTAGGTGGCAATAAGTATTTTCCCCAAAATTTATGTTTTGAAATTTTAGCTAGTATTCACCATTTGCAATGTTTGCGACCTCTTAAGACAGATTACAAAAAATAGTTCTAGATGTTTCAGTATACAAATAAAACATTTGATAAACTTCATTCTTTATGTCAAATTCATTTCTTTAAGTCATTGTACGAGTTTTATTTGCTAACCAAACAAAGCATAAAGAAGCGATAACAATCTAAATAATAAAAGACATACATGTACCGCGTTCTATATTTAAATAAAACACTCGAGAGGGACATTATAAAAAGTCAAGTCCATTTAACAGAATGCGAAAATTCGGAGAAACAGGAAAGCATTTATACATGTAGTCATGTAGTGATATTTTATTTAAAATAAGTCATTTAAAACTGTAAGGAAACTGTATGGAATGATTGTATAATTGTATTGGTTGAAAACTGTATGGAATGATTTTTAGCTATTGTTATTGATACGTAATTGTAAGGTTTTTATCTGTATACTCTTTCAGTTTTAAATTAATAATTTTTGAATGACTTTTGCCTATGTATAATTGGGCTTTTTTGGCAGAATATTTGTAGCTTTGCAAATCTTATCATGTTTTATTTAAATAATTTTATTTTATAGTTGTAAGCAATTCTATACAAGTATACAATTATAGTTTTAAGCAATTCTATACAAGTATACAATTATGGGAAATGTGTTACGGATGTAAAGATTACAGGAAGCAATTGACTGTTTCACTGCGCATGTCGCTACTTCAGTAGACAAGCGACAGTAGTAAACCAATTTTAACCGGCGGTTATAGCCTGCAGAGAATCCTTAGCGAGCTTCAGCTATCTTTCGTTGGAGTTTAAATATAGACGGTATTCCCAAGGTATGCAGGTAAAGTACATTATCCTGGAGATTAACAGTATAACACCGGTTAGGTTCGGAAAACATACAAATTCTCCATATTACAAGTTTACTTCGCAATTATCTCAACAGGGTTGCCGACACTCTTTACGTCCTCAAATGCCCCAGCCTTTCTGCGCTTTCAGCGCTTTGATTGTAGACCGTTACTTTATCATATATATTTAACAGGTGAACGACGTTATCAAAATTCCACAATGTCTGACCTCCTAGAATAGATGAGATGATATAGCAAACTTGGTTGAAATTTAAAAAAAACGCCCTTATTTGTGAATGCGCTATTTAATTCCATCCAATCTCCGCCATTTGTACAACTACATGTATTGTTGCAGATAAGTTTTTCAAATAAACCTTGTAGGATGTAATTACAGTTTGTCAAAGTTCCGGTCATGAATGTGTGCAAAATTTGGCAACGCGTAGCAGTTAATGCACATTGGGAGAAGAAGGATAAATTAGCAAAATTTGAAGGGGTACAACCGATGATCCAAAAGAATATCAGGATATTCGTTGAGTATTCACGTATATTAAAGTTATTTATCTTGTGTCATCATCGTTTCAGTCGCTTCTTTTAACTGTCTTATAAACCTTTATTTATTTTCAGCAATTAACAGTACCGACAACACCACCTCTCCAAGCGTGTCAAGTAGTTGTGAAGGACGGGAAATAGCGCCGTTGTCAACCAAAATTATTATTATCATTAGTAGCATAGCCTTATTGATGCTTGCTGTATGTACTGTACATTTCATACGCTGGTAATGCAACATTTAATGGCATTGTACGAAATGTGTAAATGTATTGTTTATATAGTCGTTACAGCAAAGCAGTTCTTCACTACTTTTCTGTGACTCATAATGCTAAGAAACCATTACTTAAGCATTTCTGTATTTCTTGTCATACACTATTTGCCAAGTAGTTACCGTAATATCTAGTTCTGTAAATTAAGTTTGTACTTAAATACTATTTAGTTTGTTGCGAAGAATCAAATCATGTAATTAAAAATGTGATAGATTTATTTCACAGCTTCTTGCTGTTGTTCAGTTCAATCTTCTGAAGATCAGTTACATTGTAACCTATTAAACTATCGCACGTTTTTTTGCGTGTTATTACACATTTACCATCATGTTTACCGTAAGGTAAATTAAATTTTTGATTTCAAGTCTATTAACTAATATCTTCTTCTTTGAGTTCAACTTGGATGTTGGGATGTTCTTTTTTCTGAATATGACCATATCTGTAACAGATTTATTCATAGATTATTAATTATGATCAATATCAGAGATTCACCACATTGACTTAATAACATGGTTACCCAAGAAATTATCGCCTTAGAAGCGCTATAAGGGAACCGTTTTGTCATCAAGACTCAAGATTTCAAAATTCAGAAGTTTATTTACCGTAAACACAAAGGTTTGTCGCCCTGCAAATAATAATGGCGATAGAATATGAACAGTACATAATAAGAGAAAAGTACGAGTAACAAAATATTAAGATAAACCAACTAACATATATACTGACATAACATAAATATAACATAACACAACATGTATTTTATTCGACATAAAATTTATACATACAATTAATAGTCAACATTTGGTTATATTCGAGTAAAGCAAAGGATAACACGGGTTAATGGATTAATAGAAATGGTTCCTAACAATTAACAGAGAAGATTGCAAATCAGTACGAATGTATCAAAAATAATTAATAGTATTCCATGGCATGTATACAATGGTATCTGAATCGATTTTAATGTTTATCTTCTTGCATTATTAAATAATCAGGTTAAAGCGAATATTTCACGACTCGGTATGAACGTATCAAAAATAAATACAAAAGTTTTCCACATGACATATATACAATGGTATCGGAAACGCATGAGTATATCGTTTTTGTGTTCCCACAATATCGTGATTTTTAGTATATAGAAGTAAATATACACTATGATTTACATACTTACGCTTAAAGTATGTACGCTAGCTCTACATACGTTATATAAAGATTCCCTTGACTATAATGCAAATAGGCAAGGGATTTCCATGTTATAAAAAAGTTACGTATGTTTTATGTCAAAGACTTTTTATGTCACCTGACCAAACTTCGGACGGCCTTTTTGAAAGCGAAATTAAAGACCGACTTATTGGTCTGTGTAAAGATTGTAATTTTACGAAACTAAAATATTTCGTATATATTACGTAAGGTATATATTAGCGAACCGTACCATTGTATTTTTGTATGATATTCGTAAATGGGAATTTCTACAAAATATACATGTGTAGTATGTGTTCAGTTAAACAAATGTTATATAGAATTTACAATGTTTTTGATGACAGATATGGATTAAATTAAGTGTTCCTAATTAACTGCGTTTATTAGCTACAGTGTTAAAACCTAAAGTTGCTTCTTCACGTTTTTTATTTGCTAAAATATATAGTTTAAAAGTTTCTTTAGGCAAGAAGTATTGTTAGAACTTAATATAGAAAAAAAACGTATTAATGTTTGGCCACGAGCAATAATAACGAGGTAACATTTTATTCCTTAGTTCTCTATATTTTGGACACACTAGCAAAAAAGTGATATTCATTTTCAATTAAATTCATATATTCTAATTTATACAGATTCTATGGTCTCTAGGAATATTTCTATATCTCCCCTCTTCGATTAAAAGTCTATGAGCAGAGCATCTAAATCTAGTCAAAGCTATACGATGTATCGAGTTAGTAACACAGGAGAATATATTTTTCCAACTCAAATGATTTTTTATATTGTCTATATAATGCCAATTTGTTGCTATAATCTAGCTCAAAAAACCAGTTTTGGAAATAAATATCATAAATTCTTTGCACAACATAGTTAATATCAGACAAGCTCAGTGTATTCTTGTCTACAAGATAATTAAAACTAATATTATCTAACAACCTACGGACATTTAATTTCCAGCTGTTAATAAATCTTCTTTGATCATTTTTCATGTTATACAATCTAAATAATAACGTATATGGTGTTTTACATATTTTATACCAAATATTTTATAATTCGAATTTGTCTTACATTGAATAAAGGAAAGCGACCTAGTTCACCGTATACACATGCATTTGTAGTTTGTGGACGGACTTTGTTTCAGTTTTAAAGGGACTTTTTTATTTCAAGAGATTTTTTGAAACCCCATATTTCAGAACAGAAACATAAAATAGGTAATATCATAGAATCAAATAATTTTATCTTGTCTGATATTTCAAGTTCTATTGAATCAAAAAGTGAATTTAATGCAAAATAGAGCTTTAAGACTTTCATAACAGATTTGTTTTAACACCTGCTGATAAGGCTTCTAATAATGTAATTATAGTGTGACGAATACACTATATTAATATTCAAACTGAAGAACTGAACAGCACTAATGCTTATATACTGACTTCTTCATCTGAGAGTGATATTGTTACTGCACACACTCTACAAATTACAAAATTTAGAATCAGTATTGAGCCGAAACAAGACAAAGTACCTACTATGTATTGGTTACCTAAAATGCATAAAACACCGTATAAAGCAAGATTTATTGCTAACTCTAGTTCTTGCACTACTACTAAATTATCTGTGCTTTTAACATCTTGTCTTACAGCTATAAAAGAACACGTAATTAGGTATTGTGATAAGGTTTTGAAACTTCTGGCAAAAATTTATTTTGGTCGATTAAGAATTCAAATGACGTTTTGAATAAGCTTAAATCAAATAATTATCGGGCGTTCTGTTTGTCTACTTACGATTTCTCAACATTATACACTTCGCTCCCTCATAATTTAATAAGAGGCAAACTAACCAGTCTCATTGAAAAAACGTTTGCTAGAGAGAATAAAGCCTTCATCGCTTGTAATGAACATAGGGCATTTTTTTACAGATGGTTCTTATGATAATTATACCTTATGGACTTGTCAAGACCTTATAGAGTCGCTAACTTTCTTACTAGATAATATTTATGTTAGATTCGGTACCTCTATTTATAAACAAGTAATAGGCATCCCAATGGGTATTAATTGTGCACCCCTTGTTGCCGATCAGTTTTTATACTGTTATGAAAGAGACTTTATGTTATCTCTTTCTACTGAACATCAAGATGATATAATTACAGCTTTTAACAACACCTCGAGGTACCTTAATGATTTATTAAATATAGACAATAACCATTTTCCATTACTTGTTAATAAGATTTATCCTAAAGAACTACAACTTAACAAAGCGAACACTTCAGAAAAGCAAGCAAACTTTCTCGATCTAAATCTGTCCATTAAAAATGGTTATGTCACTACTAAAATTTATGATAAAAGAGATGATTTTAATTTTAATATAGTAAATTTTCCGTTTTTAGATGGCGATGTTCCTCGTGCAACATCTTATGGGGTTTATATCTCACAGCTTGTTCGCTTTTCAAGAGCTTGCAACAATGTTAATGATTTCAATGAACGTAATCTTTGCATTACAGAAAAACTTTTAAAACAAGGTTATCGGTATCACAAATTAAGGAAAACCTTTTGCAAGTTTTATCGCCGATACCCAGATTTAATTCATACATACAAATGCAGTTTAAAATCACTTTTGCAACAAGGTATTTCACAACCAGTTTTTTTATGGAGATTTAATTTATAAACTTAAAAAGATAAAAGGCAGTGTTAATTTCTCCCGGTTATTCGTAAAAACCATCTGTAAATTTAAAAAGAAAGGTTACAAACATGATATTTTACAGCGCTCTGCAGGCCTAGTGATTAACCCTTCTACAGTTGATCATTATGCTTACATCTTTGATTGCACGACGGTGGCAGGGGTTTAAGAGTTTATGAAGGTTAATGGGGAAATCTTTTCTTAAAAGAACCTAGAAGCTCGATTTGTTTCTTTTATCCCTGTCATCGTGTTCTTGCTGATTTTACTCCAGATGCTCTGGTCTCGGAAAGATCATTGAGTACCCGCCCTTTGACTTTGCAATGCTATTAGCTTCTTATGTTTTTATGTTTGTATGCTTTTGCATACAACATTGTTGAGCTGATGGGTGGGTTGGAGTTATTTCACCAAGACAATTTGTACTTGTCGTGTGATACGAGAACCTGTTGGGGCAAGTGTGAGGTTGGTGCACCCTAAAACCTGGTTTAAACCCCCAGTGGCAATTTGATTTGCCACTGACCGTTCCAAGGCGGTAACCCCTCGAGTTCTCATTTTTGTTTTTTGTTAGTGGCGTCCTTTTTGAAACTGATTATTTTATTAACCATGCTCTCTCCCCCTCTCTTCTTCTTGACTGTGTGGGGAGGCTGTTTTTTTCTAAATGTGGCAATTCCTGATATGCATATTTCACCTTTTTTTAAGTCCTTGGTCGGACAATCTTTTTGGGGCTTTATTTTATCAGGGTCTTGGGTACATCACCCTCACAACAACTGAAAAGTAGTAGGGAAATATTAACCTAAATGTTTGTTTATCATAAATGTTATTAATTTAAATTTTTAAGATGTTTTATTTATTTTTAGGTTTTTAAAGTATTATCTTTAATGGAGACTTTCTGTATTATTTAAACAATGTGGGCAGAAAACACTCATGCCGTTTTTATCAATATACGGTTTCACTAATTTTATTGTTCTCCGTATTTCCAGTGTCAATCACATTAAAACATAACTGTTTACTTAAAGGTAGGTCTGTAGATATGTCGTCAAAATTTTCATTTTGGTATCACGAAAATACCGTTATCTAGGTTAAATGTATTTCAGAGAAATGCACGTTTAACATATTTTGTATAAAAGCTCAGCACTTCTCTTATTAGAGAAAAAAAGAACAACAGTTTGGTTAGGGGTTAGCTAATTATTAGTATAGATTTAATAAAACTTATGACAGTTTAGAAAATTATTTCTAACGTTATACTGATAAAAAAGAACTTTAATGTATAAAGCTGGATGTTTAAATTTTTATTAAAACTGTTGAGCTTATAAAGTTATAAATGCAATATTGGAACTTTTCAAATGTTTATTATAGTTAATAAAATAAAAATTATGTACTATGCCACACTTCCTCTTAATGTTCTAAGAGCGAGATAAAAAATCACCAGTTCTAAAATAAGAGATCACATAACAATACAAGGTTAACATTATTACAGTGTCCGCAAGTGCTACATGAGGTTTATATCTAGTTCTTAAGTAAACCTTATTTTCAGACATTTTTCATATCGGAATATTTACACCTTTATTTCCACTGGTTGAATATCCTTTACGGGACGAGTGAACTTCAATCTTCAATGAATACCGTTAGCCTTATCACCGCGCAATGAGTACATTTAGGGTCGGATGTAAAGGAATTCCCTGTTGACGTCATGAAATCCCCGCTATTTTTATAATTGTTGCTAATTTAAGATAGATCTTCCTGGAATGTTGCTATTTTTAGATTACTTTTATTTTTAGTTGCTTTTATACCCCTCAAACCGGAAGTAAACAAGTTTACTTGTATGACATCAAATCCAATTGTTTCTTTCGTTTCGTGTTCCTGTTTTATGTTATATCTGGGGCTACCGCCCACGAACCCCCGTTTTTATGTTTTAAGCGAGAAAGAAAATGGCCGCCAAAAATCCGATTCAGTGAGGGTCGGATGTAAACTCGTACCGTTCCATTTTCTAGAATTATCATTGGTTGAAAATTTAACGCATTAGTCTTTTCTAACATCCCGCTAAAATAACGGTTTTTACTTAGACTATCATTTACTCGCATAGATAGTACTTGCTGTGATACAAATTTGATGTTTTTGTGAAATATTAGGTTTTTCTGTATATAAATGTTTGAAACAACGGATGAATGTGTTCAATAAACATGGAACTATTTTTGGTCGTAGTATGATTTTTTTTATTTGAGTAAATAGGCGGACCAGTCCAAATGCCAAACCCGGGGTAAGAAATGTTTTAAACAACATTTCGAAATTAGTAAAAAGTATATATTTTATATTAAATTTAGAAACAAAATGATAAAATGAGGTGTAAATATAAGGAATAAATTTCGTGTTTGATAAGTTCATCGAGTCTTGAACGTCATTATGGCTGGTTAAAGCACGCGTGGAGTCCGAACCTTCGGACTCCACACACTTTAACCAGCCCTAATGACATTCAAGACTCGATGAACTTATCAAACACGAAATTTATTCCTTAATTGTGCTACATGTAGAACAAGCAAGAACAATTTGCCTTACAAGTGTACTGTTTACTGGTGTAAGTATTGAGTTGCGCTCAACAAGGGTCTAGGCGGCGTGAGCAGTAACATGCCTTTCCATTACTGCCCATCAACAGGCTCAGTCTGCATTATTTTCATATATGCCGTGTTGGGTGGCTTTCTAATTGATCTTTTTTTTCAAACTCAGTATTATTTGTGAAAATGTAAAACATCAAAACACATAAAATACAAGTTGCTAAAGTTACTGCACAGTAATCAGTAGCATGCCTTCATTATTGTTATCAAAACTGCATGTAGTACGAACTAACTAATACATTCTAAATTGCACTTTACAGGTTTTTAAAAATGAGGAAAAAGCTATACGGAAGAATAGCAATCAAAGTTCCTGATCACGATTCGTTCCGTTTACTGTCACACCAGCACAATACTTCTCAAAATGGTGAGTTTCTTAAAACTATTAACAGTGACGAAAACAGGATAAATGACGATTTTCAAACTTTTTACACCAAGAGCTTCAAGAGCTTGCTACGATGTTCATGATTTTAATGAACGTTATCTTTGAATTACATAAAAAACTTTTAAATCAAGGTTATCGGTATCATAAATTAAGGAACACCTTTTGCAAGTTTATCGCCGATACCCAGATTTAATTCAGAAATACAGGTGCAGTTTAAGATCTTAATAAAATATTAATCTTCGTTATTTCTCTATACACATACCTTTCTGTTTTTACCTATTGCAATTTGTGTTTCGTCACTAAAGATTGCAGATTTCTAGTTTTGATTAACTTTCCGCCCTTTTGCCCCCCTCAGAACCGTTTGCATTTTTTCCCTATTATTTTATATACAAGTCGTTTTTGAAATCCTGTTCTTCTACAATGTAATAGCTCTAGGTAACAATTCAGTTACTGTTTGTTTATTATACCTGCTATTTAACTCTTTCATTGTCTATCTAATGTTGTTGCACACCATTCTTCATGTACCCTCTCTGTCTGAGGTGATGTCATTTTCTTTCGTCCATTCCACTACTTAACAAGCAGAAATTTAGACATAGGTCATTTATTTGTCACGGTACGGTAATTTAGTTGTGAAAATATCTCTCTCTTTTTCTAGATTTTCGATCAGTTTTTTTTTGTCTCCACTGGCAGTTATCTGCCATGCTGTGTCATTTTTAAACTCGGGCCGGTGTTTACAGCGAACGTCACGGAAAGACGCGGTGACAAGGTACCACCGATACCCGACAGATTCTTCCGGGATATTTTTAATTAGTTATACGGTAGACGTATAATATGATTTTAGCAAAATCTTTAAATTGAGACATACTTTATAATTGAAATATCGTAATAATCTACGAAACGCGAGATTTTTTGACGCCGTGTTAAGGTAAGACCTGTGTAATGAATACCTATATCAAGAAGAGTATCCAATGGAGGTAACTATAGTAGTAAATTAGGGTAGAGTTCTATCATCCAAGAGGACCGGGGTTCAAATCCCACTGGAAGCTATTTTTTTTTGTAAGCCTAGAGCTTAAATAATTGGCATATTTCTTTTTTTCCTGTGTAATTCTGTCATTGAATATAAAATTCTCATGATTTAAACTAAAATAAGCAAAATAATCAAGATTAAAGGGGTTTTCGCTATCAGAACAGTGTTTATTCGACTCATCAATTTGAAAATTTCTAAAACTGGACGGTAAACTTTTCTGAAATTTTGTTTAAATTTTGTTTAAGGTATATAGTTAAAAAATGGTAAAGTTTGGTATATTGCACCAATCAGGATTTTGCACAATTTTCATTACTTTAGTCTCGTGAAATATAAAAAAATGCATTTTTTTAATTTATTTGGTCAAAAAATGTCATTTTAAGATTAATTCTGTATTTATATATTATATCTTTAATTGGTTTAGTAAAATATAACATATTTTGGATAAACTGTAAAAAAATAGGGTTGGATTTATCAATAAAAAAAAATTTTGTCACTGATTAAAGAAATTGGATACTTTCACGTTTTTTCTCACTTTTTTAAATAAAAAAAGCTAAAAATCTCAAAAACTACACGGTGAAAATCATTAAAACTTTGCATACTAGTCAGTGGTATGAAGCAGTTGATGAAAATATAATCATATGTTGGATTTTTAATAGTGCCTATTACACAGGTCTTACCTGAACGATAATTCAGTAAGAGGTTTAAAATATTATTTTAACTTCGCCGTCGTGTATAATTTTAGATCTGGCTTCGGCGTTTATCCAATCTGATTAAAATCATCTCCTGAAAACCGTTACGCTATCAGGATCTGATGACGAGTAACTAAAACGTGTTTTTATCACTAACCCATTGAACCAATCAGATTGACGCCTACAATATCGCAAAAGTGAAAGTAAACATAGTATTTAAAACCACGGAAAGACTGTTGAAAGCCTGCGTAAGACATATATTACTGAAGAAATATGTGTTTATGTAGTGTTGCATTAATTTCTAAAGTATTGACATCTTCAGATTATTTTGCGAACGTTATAAATCAAGCGTCCTGTGTTGACAATTTCTAAAAATAGTAATCATGGAAAACCACTGTAACTAATGGACGGTATCTGCGGGTCGTATTCAGATCTAACATTTTTTTTGTTAGATCTAACTTTAGTGAGATTGGCGTTTATCCGAACGCAATACTATTTCATGAATTTACGTTCTTTTTTATTTTTACGCAAAAATTAACCCGAAGACACCCATTTTTCTTTCATATTTTGAAAATATAAACAACTGGCAAGAAAATGTTTATTTTAAATAACGATAGTTCACCGTCTGCTTTTGCACTTACATTACGTAGACGACAATTGGGGTACGCTAAAAACTGTGCCAAAAAATCTCGTGTTACGTAGATTATTATGATAAGTACATAGAATATCAGTAGTAGCAAACTAGGGGTTTTGCGGGCGGTTCCGTCGGTTCCAGTCTGCGATCTAGATCAGCGTCCTAGTTCTTTCCCCTAGGTCACCTAATCTAGGTTATTAGTGCACACGTCCATGACCCAGGTCATGTTACCCGCCAAATGTAAATACGGATTTTTTATAGGTTATTAGTGCACACGTCCATGACCCAGGTCATAGGTCACTAAATGTAGGTCACCGAATCCGCATGCGTATGATTTAAGGTCGAGGTTTAATTCAGGTCACTGTATTGAGGTCATAATTCAAGGTCGATCGTGACCATGTCAAGGTTGGTGTTTAAGCATTGGGTATAAAACACAGTAATTTTGTTCGATCCTGCACATATCATCCGAACCGTAGGTTGAGCTCTTGAGTGGGAAATATTACTTGTGAAATACTGGTAAGTGTAAAATATTTTCTTTAGAATGAAAAATATGGTTTTGTCTTAAACGTTAAAACTGTTACAATCTAATTTGTTTTAAGCTACGTAACTCTATAATAACTCTTATTTTATGTATTTTGGTTGCTCCCCTTTACTCACACTCTAATAATGATCTTTGTCTTTTCAGTATGGCACAAGCTCAACTTGAATTTACGGAAGAAGCCATAAACTCTTTACAACAGAACGGCTTGGAAACTGTACAGTGGTCACCAGTTCTTCATCAGGTTTATTGTCAACTCGACGAAAAACTTTGTTTGGTTGTGAAAAAAACGGAACATTCATCCTACATTTTATTGAAGAAAGGGACAGCCCAGATAAAACTCGGTCTGCAGCAATTCAAAACTCTCTGCGATTTAAAAGAGAGCGTGTTGCTGTTGAAATCTTTCCTAGATGGACAGTGAATTGATGGACGTTACTGACGGCGTTTCACAGAGAGTGTATAAGTTTTATGAGGATCGTCTAAGCACCTTTGATACTTGGTCATCACAGATAGTCCCTGATAAATACCAGTTAGCAAAAGCAGGATTCTATTATTCGGGTTACAGTGACAAAGTGGTGTGCTTCTTTTGTCACATTGAACTATCCAAGTGGGAAAAAACTGACAACCCCTGGGACGAACATATAAAACATTCACCATCTTGTGAATACCTTAAAGTTGTTGGTGTTTCTAACAGTGTTGATCTTATTGACAGATCAAGTTCAACGGGATTTGGACCCAAAACCAATACCTTTGCCTTTGGACCCAAAACCAATACCTTTGCCTTTGGACCCAAAACCAATACCTTTGCCTTTGGTAAGAACCAGAATCCCATATCCTTCAACAATTCTTTGTTCAACTCATTTTCAACATGAATGAATCCACTGCTCACGTGATGATTATGAACAGTTACTTTGACTTTGTATATGCTAAGGCACTTTACGAGTGCCTAGGTCATGTTGTGAATCAAAATTGTTATGGTTGTGAGGTCAATCATCCTTCCCAAGTTCAACATTCTTGCATTATGTACGACAAGCAAGAACATATCGAAATGTACTTCAACCAGCTGATGTCCACAGTGAGCGAAGACGAGATTCTCCTATCTTGGAGCGAGATAGTAGATAGCCTTAACATCTGTCCCGAATTGGTGGCTCTACAGAAACTTAAAATATATGACAAAAACTATTTAGATACAATGAAAACAGAACTATGGAGGAACAAAATCAAGAAAATGGTGTTGTCTATTTTCCACTTGGAAGGTAGATTGTTCCGGTCTGACATTTAAAACTTTCATTTTTTTTCTAATATTTCTTTAACTAACAATTATTGTCATTTTGTAGAACATACTTGTGTACTATCATTGTTTATACCATGATTGTGTATTATTTCATGTAAACGCAAATAATTTTCAATTCATATTCAAAATAAAGTGTATTCAGTTAATCTGTTTGTTGTTATTTATTTTGTGTCCCTTCAATCTGTTTGTTTTAATTATTCTGTATCAATATTAACTTTAATCAAATATTTCACATGATCCATTTTGTTGTTAACCTCCTTACGAATCCAATGACCCAGTTGGGTATTAACCAAGTTTAATCGGGTCATATCACCATACTCTTTATGATATGAAAATATTTCACGCGCGAACCATTAATCTGTTTACAAAGTCATTTAGATAGCATTCGGGGGGTGAAACACCTGGGTCACCTTGTTTGTTTACGTATGTGGTCACACTATCCTATAAATTGTCAATGAAATAGAGCACACTATGGCGCGAGTTAATTTTAACGTCAATACAAATAGTATTTACGCGCGCGATCCAAATTTACAAATATATTAACCCAGTCAGGTATGTTTACGCGCGCGAATAATCTTCAAATCTAAATGTGTCAGCGTAAACGTATTAAATTTGGCTCGCGCGCGAGCCAGTGAGCTATTTAAACAGGATACTTGAATACAGTTATTGACCTTTTATCAAAAGTACCGCCCTATCCTTAAATTAACAACCTTGATCAATGATAATATCTTACACCATTTCAAAGGTAGAATGTTAGAGTATCAGAACACCCTTTTAAGGCAATTTCTTGTAAATTAACATGGTAACATCACAACTTAACCGCCTTATCTACCATGAAAAGGACCACCAATGTAAGTAGAATAGCACGCTCCTAATAGGATATTCAGCGGAGAAACAGCAAACGTACTTCAAATTTAAAATGTTCTGAAATAATTAAAATAAGTACAGTTGAAGGGAGGTTGCACTATCGAGGGTGTTGTATAAAATAGCTAGTAAGCAAAGATAAATTTAGTTATGGATAAAGAAGAGAAAGAGTCAATTCTGCAACAGTATTATTATAAATTAAAACACCCAAGTGCATTTTCTGGTCCCCAAAAGCTTTACACAATTTTAGAAAAAAAATATCCGAGAGTCTTTACACTACATTTTATCAAGAAATGGTTGAAGAATCAAGACACTTATTCTCTTTCACAAGAACCAAGACATAAATTCAGAACTGCTAGGGTACTTGTATCTTCTATCGACGAACAATATGATGCTGATTTAACATCTGTGGAAAATTTAAAGAAATACAACGATGGTGTGCGATTTCTGTTGTTTGTGATTGATATATTTAGCCGTTACCTATGGGTAAAACCTTTGCCTGACAAAACAGCTAAATCAATTTTACAATCTATTAAGGAAATTTTCGCAGAAAGAAAGCCCTTTAAACTGAGAACGGATAAAGGATCAGAATTCAACAACCGATTTTTGAAGAAATATTTAAAAGAAAGCAACGTATATTACTTCACTACACAAAATACACCAAAAGCGAACTACGTTGAGCGTGTCCAGAAAACCATTAAAGTCAAGTTGTACAGAATGATGAGACAAAAGAGATCATATCGGTTTGTTGATGATTTACAAAAAATTATGGACAATTATAACGCCTCACCACACCGAAGTTTGAACAACGTAGCTCCTAAAGATGTAAACAAGCAAAATGAGGCAGATCTATTTGCCTACATGTACTTGAGAAAACCGAAAAAATATCAAGGAAGAATACTGTTCCAGCTTAAGAAAGGTGATCTTGTGCGTATTTCTCACATCAAACACCCCTTTCGAAGATCCTACCAAGAACAATTTACAAGAGAAGTATTCAAGATAAATCATAGGCAGTATAAAGATGGACTCCCTATGTATTCTCTACAAGATTTAAATAACCAACCCATTTCAGGATTGTTTTACAGTTCTGAATTACAAAAAGTAGAAAAAGATGAAAATAGTTTATGGTTTATCGATAAAATTTTAAAACGTCGAAAACGGGCTGGGAAATTAGAGTATTACGTGTCGTGGGATGGGTTTCCTTCTTCATTTAATTCTTGGGTTTTGAGCGAAGAAGTCAAAGAAACATGATCGTGTATTTAAAAAGTGACGAAAGTAATAGTTATTTTCCCGACAATAAGCCATGGAATTTCAAAGTAAGAATGGATTCACCACTTATTTTTCAAGGAATCTGGAAAGTGGCATTAACTGACTTTTATGCAGCCGGCTTAAAAACGCCAACAAAAATATTAAATATTTTCAGCAATATTTCTGACACAAGTATTCTTGGTGGATATCGCAGAAAAATTTTACGTCGTGTTGCAACCGAGAAAGACAGTCAATGGAATATTTGTGTTAATACACCGTTTTACCTGCGAATGTGTTTGAATGAAATATATGAATTTGACATACGTATAAAAGATGTAAACGATCAAGAAGCTTCATTCTTACAAGAACCAACGTTGCTGACGCTTCATTTCGTGCGAGAACAATGAATTCTGCCCTGTATGTACCAGACCCCCAAAAATGGATAAAATATTTCGAGAAAAAAACACCAGATACTTTCAAATTAGATAATTCTACAATTAAATTAACTTCACCAGTTCAAAGTGTGGTGGACAGAGCGAAATCAGAGTTGAAACGTATAAATATGGAAACACCATCCACTTCAATCATTACAACACCGACTACCGACAGTTACAGAACAAAGCAAGGTGGTAAACAAAACAAAATATCGACAACTAAAACGAACTCCAAACAAAGACGTCAATCCACAAAAAACAAAAAACCTGGATTAAGAATTAAGAAAAAACAGCCAAAGGTGGTGAACAAATCTAGAAAAAACAACTCGGAAAAATCTAGAAAAAACAAGTCGGGAAAATCTAGAAAAAAAAGCTCGAAATCATCTGGAGTAAAACAAAGTCCTAAAGATATATTCCAGTAATCATGTCAGTGCTGAACAGTGAGGCATTTCACGAGGGTGTTCCATCAGGATTACAGTTATTCGACTTACCACCAACTCAGGTGGCTGTCAACAATGTCACCTACCAAGAAATCCGACCATCATCTCAAGTAACGGATGGGAGCCCTATTGAGTTTGTAATTAACACTAACAATTCTATCGAGTACATCGATTTGAAAGGCTCTCAGCTGTACGTCAAGGTCAAGGTACTCAAAGCTGATGGAAGTAATCTTCCCAAAAACGAAAAGGTGGGACCAGTCAACCTATTTTTACAGTCACTGTTTTCATCATCAGAAGTGACTCTACAAAACAAAATTTCAGTGACATGTAACAACAACCCATTCTCCGCAATCATTAAAACGTTGCTGAATTTAGATGATGCAACGACAAAAACGCAAACCTCAACACAACTATTTTATGCAGATGATTATGACCACCCAGAAGACCCAGACCCCGCAGGAGAGAACAACGGTTTAACAGTGCGGTCGCAGTATATTTCTGAGTCTAAAGTATATGATTTACAGGGACCATTATTCCATGACTTTTTCCAGTTACCGCGGTACATGTTAAATCAGGTGGATGTGAAATTAAAGCTGTTCCGATCCTCTCCTGCTTTCTCACTTCTCTCTGGAGAGACGAGTCCTGCATATAAAATCGTTATATTGGATATCATCTTGCTAGCAAGGAAAATTTCTGTGTCACCATCGGTGATATACGCACACAATGAAATGTTACAGCACACCAACGCAAAATATTTTTACCCCAAAACTGATACACGAATACAAAGCATTGCAACCGGAAGCACAACCTTCCACTGGGAAAATTTATTCCAAGGACAAAAACCTAACAAGGTTGTGGTCGGATTTGTGAAGTCAGCTAGTATATCAGGCAATTATGTAACAAACCCCTTTGACTTTTTAAATTGTAACATTACTTCCATATGTCTGTATGCTGATGGAATGTCTGTTATGGGTAACCCATTAAAACTTGATTTCAACGATGGCACATCTGTTGTCAGAGCTTACACCAATTTGTTTGTGTTAACAAACAAATGGAATCAAAACGCTGGTATGAACATTACTAGAAAACAATTTGTTAGAGGTTCAACTTTGTTTGCCTTTGATTTAAATCCATATTTTCATGACTTCATGCCCTTACTTCAATCTGGAAATGTTAAGCTAGAAGTTCAGTTTGGAACAGCATTAACTGAAAACATATCATGTATTGTATATAGTGAGTCATTGGGTTATTTTGAAATTACAAAGGATAGAGATGTTATTATGTAAAGACCTTAAGATTTGACATTGGTGATTGCGTATATGTAATATTGTAGTAAATTGTTTTATGCTAACATTTTGATAAATATTTTCTGTAAATATTTTATATTAAATGATTGTATGTTTGTTGTAAATTTGTGTATCATACTCTGTAAATATCCCGTGAATATTTTCTCTGTTTTATGGAAATATTTTTTTTTGTGTACTGATATTTCAATTGATCAATAAATTAACAAAATGAATATCTGAGTTTGTGTTTTATATAAACTGTATACTGTATTAAATATTTAGTTAGTTTGTATTACGATACCAACATGGACGCATTAAAATTTATCACTCCAGCGATCTGTATCGTAGCTGGAAGTTCTTCATCAGGCAAATCAACATTAGTTTTTGAAATTTTAAAACATAATGACACTATGTTTACCGAACAGCCTGTGCAAATTATTTACGCATACGGCGCATGGCAGAGAAAATTTGAAGAAATGCAACAGACTATTCCAAATATACAATTTTTTGATGGATTGCCAACGAAAGAAAATTTAGAATCGTGGTCATTAGATGGAAAACATCGAATTTTAGTGTTAGACGATCTTATGAGTTCGGCAGAAAAGGACACAAATACGTTGGATTTGTTTACAAAGCACAGTCACCACATGAATTTTTCAGTGTTTTTTATCGTACAAAACTTATTTTCTGGTGGAAAATATTTTAGATGTATCTCTCTACAATCACATTACTTTATTTTATTCAAAAATAGAAGAGATGAACAACAGATACAAACTTTTGCCAGACAATTATTTCCCTCCAACATACATTATTTTATGGATGCTTATAAAAAAGCAACACAAGACAAATACTCATATATCTTAATCGATATAAGTCCACACAGCAACCCAGAATACTCATTACGAAGCCACATTTTACCAGGTCAAGTTGTTAGTATATTTGTACCGAAAAAATGAGTATGTTTGTTAAGAAAGAAAAATATTTTATTTTGCTGTTACTATCCACAACAAGAAAACAGCAACTTGCATTAGTAAAAAGCATAACGGATCGTCAAATTCAAGTACTTGTGCAGATTGTATATAATGTCATTCACGGAATTCGTTCTTTACCTGAAGACGATAAAAAGAAGCTGCAACGATATAAAACTTCTATTCGACACTTTATTACCAAAAGTGTAACTACGAAAAAAAGAAAAGAACTCCTAACAAAATATTTAAAGTATTTTATTTTGATACTAAAACCTGTGATTAAGGAATTATAATGGCGGAAGAAATGACTCTAGTGTCTAAACACAAGTACGAACAGTTATTAGAGGAATTAAAACAATTAAAAACTAAACAGATGTCAACAGAAAAAGAACTCAAAACAAATCCAATAGAAAGCAGTGTTCATGAGAGCAAAATCATTCCAACAGAAAACGATGGAAGCAGAATCATTCCATCAAGCAACGGTGAAAAAAACAAGAAAAAAACAGAACAGCCACATTATTTTGTTGAAAACAGTTTTCAACAATTATTTTCACCTAACAAATCAACATCTAACAAAATATTTCACGATCGCTCTTTGGTGACACAAGTTGTAAACACTAGGCAGATAGGTCAACGTGATAAAAAGCAAGGACAATCAATCAAACGTTTAGCGCGAAAAACTCAAGGTTGGAACACTAAACCCGCCACACAAAAAATAGTTCAAGGTCGCAGTGATAAAGGTGAAGGTGATGTTAAACACCCTAAAAGTAGAAAGCGAACCAATCATTTAAAATGGGTCAATTATTTAGTATAAGTTGATGACTTTGAAGATCAAACTTCATTCTCTCAACAAATCTTATACGAGCAACATGGAAAATTCACCGACTTGGAGCAGTGCTGATGAGGAAGAAATTATAGAATGGGCTGATCGTGTAGAAAAGCAAAAATACAAATGCGATCTGTGTGATCAGATGTTTCAACATAAAAAAACACTGAATCGGCATCTGCTTTCACACACGTATTTTGTAAAGTGTTATATTTGTGGACAAAAGTTTAGAAGAAAAGACTATTTGAAGAAACATTTAAAGAATGTACATGGTGTAAATAATCGAACATTTCAATGCAATCACTGTCCTGCAAAGTTTGATAATTATGAAGAATTGCTCAATCACGTAGTTACTACACATCCTCTGAACCCATCCAACAACAACAACAAGCACCACCAACCTAATGGCAATCAGCAACCCTCATCGTCATCAACAGAAACAACACACGATGTAAATATTACTTCTGCATTAAATAACAGTGCAGAAATTGCTCGCATAGAGCCACAAGGATCAGAGCAGAATGATTTACTTGGATTTTTAGCTAATACACGATTAGTGATACATGAATACCTTCTCTCTAGAGTGACTCAACAACCTATCAAGTGGTATTTAACTGTTCAAATTGAATTAGAGCGGTTAACCTCAGACGGGGATAATACAGTGTCAACACCTCACTTTAGAAGTAGGACATTCATATTGTTAAACCCAGACACTTACAATGAACATGATTTGAATGAAGCGCTACAGAAAATAATAAAAAGTTTAGAAGAATTCATGCGAAACGGATCTGGCTGGGTGTTGAAGAAAGTGTTACATCTTGAAATTCATACTGTTAAATACATGCCGTTGAAAGCCAGTAGCTATATTCCACTACCTAAAACATTACAACTCAGAAGTTCTATCCTGAATATTAAAAATGAAGACCAGAAATGCTTTCACTGGAGTGTATTGGCAGCTCTACACCCTTGTGGTTCTACAAATGTTCAAGACTATATACTGTATGAACAGGAACTCAATATGAAAGACATTCCATCACCAGTCTCTATCTCCACAATGGAGAAATTTGAACAACAGAACCCACAAATTTCAATCAACGTGTATGGGTTTGAAGACAGAGAAATATTTCCTATGAGAATAACGAAACAAAAAGGAAGGTTTTATCATGCAAATTTGTTGTTTTTACAAGTTGGAGGTAGGACACATTACTGTTTGATACAAGATTTGAACAAATTTTTGTATAGAACTAAATCAACAAAGAATAAAACATTCTTCTGTCATTACTGTTTACATGGGTTTATACGTCAGGATTTACTTGATAACCACATTGACTATTGTTCTACCAACGGTCCACAAAAAGTGGAATTACCGCAACCTGGTGACAATATCTTGCAGTTTAAGGATTATTAAAAGACATTGCGTGTACCGTTTATCATCTATGCTGATTTTGAGTGTTTAAATACACCAATAAAAGATAAAAATCATGTGTCAACTCAACCACCTCGTGCGTTTGCCTATAAAGTCGTATGCGAAGATGCACAATATACCAAACCTACTATCACTTACGTTGGTGAAGACGCCAGTGAACAATTTTTACATTCAATGATACAAGAACAAGAAAAAATACAAAGCATATTATCAACTATACAACCTATGAATTTAACACCGGACGAACAACAGAAATTTGCAACCGTAAACCGTTGTTGTATTTGTGAGAAACCTATATCTATTTATGATAAACAATATGAACGAATTGTACGACACCACAATCATTTGACAGGGAAATTCATCGGTGCTGCGCATAACGTTTGCAATGTGAATTGTAAACAAGCCGAGTTTATTCCTGTTGTGTTTCACAATTTACGTGGATATGATTCCCACCTTATCATGCAATCTGTTGGATTGTTCAAAGACAAAAACATTAACGTGATAGCAAATAATATGGAGAAATACATTTCTTTCTCGTTGGGATCACTAAAATTTATAGATTCTCTCCAGTTTATGAATTCAAGTCTTGAGAAATTAGTGGAGAATGTGAAATTAAGCGGCGGCCGTTGTTTTAAGTTATTCTTTGAAGACTTCCCAAACGCAACCCATGCGAACCTATTGTTGAGGAAGGGTGTGTTCCCTTATCAGTACATTGACTCCATGGAACGATTAAAAGAAACTAGTCTACCACCACGTGACGCATTCTATTCAGACTTAACCAAACAAACGATATCTGAAGAAGATTATGAACACGCATGTAACGTGTTTTCTACTATGAACATGCAAACTCTAGAAGACTATATGGTGACATATGTGAAGACAGATGTGAGTTTACTAGCATGTGTGTTTGAAGAGTTTAGAAATGTGTGTCTCTCCAAATACAATTTAGACCCAGCGCATTATTATGGAGCTCCTGGATTAAGTTGGAGTGCATGTTTGAAAATGACCGGTATGAAATTGGAGCTATTGACAGATATTGATATGGTGTTGTTTATTGAAAAAGGTGTGCGTGGAGGTGTGTCACAAGTGTCCAATCGACTGAAAACTGCCAATAACCCTTACTTAAAAGATCATGACTGTTCAAAACCTACATCCTACCTGTGTTATGAAGATGCCAACAATCTGTACGGATGGGCTATGAGTCAATATCTCCCTCTTTCTGATTTTCGTTGGCTCAATGAACAGGAAATCAAGCAATTTGATATTCACTCAGTCTCAGAAAACAGTGATACTGGTTACATCTTAGAAGTGTCGCTCGAATATCCAGCATCTTTACATGACTTCACCAACGATTATCCTCTCTGTCCAGAGAAAATGCATGTACCCGACGATGATTTATCTCCCTACTCAAAACGCTTATGGCAACAGCTACATGGAACGGAAGCTTTAGATCATTTCTACCCTAAACGCTCAAAAGTGGAGAAATTGGTGTTGTCATTAAGCGATAAAGACAAATATGTGGTACATTATCACACCCTTCAACTCTACCTTCAGCTAGGAATGCGAATTAATCAAGTTCACAGAGTTCTACAATTCCACCAAGAACCATACCTCAAACCTTACATCGACTTCAACACAGAATGTAGGAAGACAGCTAAATCAGACTTTGAAAAAGACTTCTACAAGCTTCTTAACAACGCCATTTTTGGTATGTGTTTAAATATTATACATGTACAACAAGATTTTCAATAGATTTTAGATAAGTTTTATTACATATCAACACCTTCTGTATTAACATCTTTGAAGAAATTTACTTATATTGATTTATTATGGTTTTTTTTTCAGGAAAGACGCTGCAAAACTGTAGGAAATACGTAGATGTGAAACTGGCTCACACCGAGAAAAAATTGCAGAAATACGCAGCCAAATCCACATTCCAACGGCTGAAAATATTTAGCGAAGACCTTGTTGCAGTAGAGTGTAGTTACACCAAAGTCAATTTTGTTCAACCTGTGTATTGCGGGATGGTGATTTTAGATTTAGCGAAGTACCTCATGTACAATTATTATTACAATCATCTTAAATTACTCTACCAAGACAGATTAACTTTACTGGCGACAGACACTGATAGCTTTATGTTTTATGTGGAAACAGAGGATGTGTATAAAGATATGTTACACAATATTCACTTATATGACACTTCAAACTACCCAACAAACCACCCATTGTTTAGCAACGACCGAAATAAAGTGATTGGAGTGTTTAAAGATGAGTTGGGTGGTGTGCCTATGAAGGAGTTTGTTGCGTTACGGCCCAAAATGTATAGCTATATTTATGACAAAAACGATCAAGAAGTGAATGAAAAACGGTGTAAAGGAATATCTCGCGCTGTGGTGAAAAAGGAATTGATGCATGAACACTATAGAGACACATTACTGAACAGTAAACAATCGAAACACATCATGTTTGGATTGAGAAGTGATCATCATATTATGTACTGTGATAAAATAACAAAAACTTCACTCAGTGCTTTTGACGATAAACGATACTGGTTAGGCGATGGAATCGCCAGTTTAGCCTATGGGCATTATAAAATTCCTTAATTTGTGAAAACTTGAAATATGTTAATGTTGTTCTGGTTCATGTTTTACTACTTAGTAGTTCTGGTATATGTTTTACTACTAGTTTTATGTTAAGTATTAGATAGAACATCATTTATGTATATAGTTTGAGTTGTTTATAATTAAAAGTAGTGTTTAGAAAAAGAAAGTGTGTCTGTTGTTTATAATACTGGTAAACCTTTTCCTTCTGTACAAAAATACAGAAGAAACACTTCCTTTATAATATACCAATTTACCGCTTCGCCGTAAAACCTCAATAAACATTAAACTACACTATGTTCTCAATAATTTATCTCTATCGGCCCAAAGTTTGTGGTTAGTATATACTGCTTTCTTACACTAGCTATACATTTGTTCGCATAGTATTCATAAGGTAAAGATAAACCCAAGATAAATCAATGTCTTTTTACTTTGTGCATGTGAATACACCCTCTCTATTTGTAGTACCCGTCTAAACCAATACAAACAATCTTTCGCCATATAGATTTTCATTCATGTATATTTCAATAAACACGTTCATATACAGAAGAATACACTGTAGACTACAACCAGTTTCAAACGAATGATTTATAATAAACCCGAATTTAAAATCAAGTCTCCAGTATAATCTTCTGTATGGACAGTGTCCTTTCTTTGGGGGGGGGGGATCATTAAACCAGAATTTAATTATTTACAAATACAAAAACTCATTAGACGTGAATGTGAATCGATAGCTACATCGGATGTTTAAACTGGGAATGTACTATCGCGTCTAAAGAGCATTAATATTTATAAATAACTTTGTCTTCTGAAACAATTAACTAATAGATATAAAAAACAACATTCTTTATGTTTCACTATTTAATAATTACATCAAATACTGTGGACACAAATTAGATTTTACAAAAATACAATTATATTATAAACCCAGAATGTAGAAAGTGCTTGAATACTAAGTACAATCTAATAAAAATATATACATGTACAACATTAACTTTAAGCTTTGCAATGTTAATTTTTCAGCAAATTTGTTCAATTTCTAATTGTCATACAACCACTTATCGAACTCTTCGTTGATCCCACAATTGTCTGGCGTTATGGACTCAAATATATTCCTGTACACCTGCGGTTGTGGACTTGACGATGTTTGCACTTTTGGGGCCACAGTCAACGAGTGTGGCAACGGTTGGTTTGTAAATGTTGATGCTACATAGTTCGGTTCAGTAAGCATCATGGGTGGTGTCGAGGTTGCTAAGAGTTGCCGTAGGAGTTGTGAGGAACCCGTTTGTTGGGGTTGTGTGGGTGTATAACGCAATGGTTGCGCAGTTGTTTCCGTAGCTGTAGAACGCAATGGTTGCGCAGTTGTTTCCGTAGCTGTAGTTAACGAAAGGAGTGGATGACCACACACTGGGGACGATGTCTGCCCTAGTGGCTGTTCTAGTGGTGATGGGCCTGTTGGCACCACTTTTGGGTCATACTTCCTGACCCATCTATTGCCCTCCCTAACTAGCTTCATGCGAAGCGGTGAATGCTCTACTCGCCGGCGCTTCGGTGGAGGAGCATTTTCTTTATCAATGTCCCCACCACTTCGTTTCCTCGAGGATGTATCCTGGAAAAATACAAAAAATAAACTATTTTATACCATGGGCGGATCTAGCGGGGGGGTCGGGGGGGTCCGGACCCCCCCTGGAATTATCCGGACCCCCCCCCTGAAAAATATGGTGATATTAAATTTTGACACATTATAACACATTTAAAGTCATCATTTGGGCTTGGACCCCCCCTGGAAAAAAATCCTGGATCCGCCCTTGTATACATAACATTAATGATTATATAATTAACTAGGAGGGTTGCAATAAACTCATTTATCATGTCTATATTTTCAACGTAAGAATTATGTGTTACTTAAAATGGAACAAGTAAATAAGTTCTAGTTAATTGATCCCTGGGAAGAAATAGGTCTCAAAATTGGAAAAAGACGGTCTCGGTTTGGTCGAGGATGTTCATTGACAGTAATGGCAATTTTGACTTTTGTCAAATCATACATCCAATCATTTATCATCTTATCTTTTAGTACAATAACTATAGATTACTTTGAGCACTTAGCAAATAACAACATTGATAACTAATACATAATACAGTAAACTTACCGCTAGAAATCTGCATCGTGGTATAAAATCCTTGATGTCTTGTACCATGTTTTCAAACCCTTCCAAAGGCATAGACACAGTACTGTTCTTAAAAGTGTCTGTTAAGTGAACATACACATCAGCCTTGAAAGGCACTGCTACGAGTCTATACCTATTTGAAATATTCATACTAACTCGCAGTACATTTTTAGTGGTATTGTCTACCATTTCAAAAACACGATGAGACGACATTGTTACTGTGGGTGAAACAGGCTGTTTTGCAGGGCTCACGAGGTTTTATAGTTTGAGAACCGCTTGCTGAAAATTGCGCCATAATTTTTTATTGGTTGTTACAGAGTTTGAAGTCATGTGATGAGAAAATGTCGGGATTAAACTCCATATCAAATTGGCGCTAATCACTCTGATTGGTTAACTATGGTTGAGCGAAGCTTTCATGCGATATGATCGTAAAAATTTTAATGAATCAAAGGTTATTATATTATACGTTCATTTCTGTGTCAGAGTCCACTCAAGACCGAATTACAACCATCGTAATCATGAATCCTCAAGATATGATGGGACGTTGTACGGAGTGTGGTCAACCAGCATATATCACGTGTTTTAGATGTGCTGCCATATTAAGCACAAATGGGGAAAAGCATAATTGTCCCGAGACAGATGAAGATGAGGGGTTCGAGGAGTTAGACGAAGAACTCTGCTTAAAGTGCGAAGATAGGCTGTATCCCATTAAAGAACATCCTTTCCTGGCCTAATTTCAATCACAACGGCTCTTTTTAGAGCCACCTTTCACTTCATGGTCTGTTATCAAAGAGAAGCCCCACACCCCTGCAAGCGTACACAAGTGTGTGTGTGTGTGTGCGTGTGTGTGCGCGTGTATGCATGCGTGCGTGTAAACGCGTGTGGGAGTATTTAATCAAATAACTAATGGAAGCTTCGAACATCCATTTAAAAACGCAATAATTAAATACATTTTAGAGATAACAACAACAATTCAGAACAGAATGCAGAACACTATTCCCAACAGCTAGTCTATGTTTCATCTTGCATAACTAACCTACTGACCACTAGCCATTCGCTGAAACGTGTAAAAGATTAGCTTTAGAAGATGTCATGGTGCCAAATTTACTTTAAACGTTCCATAATCTCACTAACATTCGTACAGCTCTAACAGCTTTGACACCATGCCAAACAGTTTTTCTCTTATTTAACATATGAATCGATGAATACACAGTTTATCAAAAGCCGTATGCCACAGGAAAACTATCATCATTGTACAAATTCATGATTATTCTATCTTCATTGCTTGGTGCTTCGTAAAGCAATTGGTAGAATGCCAAAACATAATCCTACAGAGTGGCATAGTCTACAGTTATCTATATAAGTGTAAGAATTAATTTTATCACTCAATCAAGTAATGTTTCTTTCCAAGATTATCGTATCAATATGTGACCTTTATGATAAGTTCAAGTCTTGTGACTAACCTTCTGACCTCTACTAGCAGAGAAAATACGCTCCATAGCAGAGAAGATCAGGTGTCATTGGTTAGACATAAGGAATGTGAAATAACAGTGGCAAGACCTTTGCTTTTTATGATAACTTTGAAGACTTTGTTAATTTGTAAAGATGATGTATTTTCTTCGGATTTCTTTCTTTATTTGTCTAATACAATGCAATGAACTAATTACAATAAGGTGCAAAGATGGAAATGTAATATATATGGTGGAATGTGACTTTACTGAAACTGGAATTTATTATTTGGAATACTTAGATGCTGAAGTGAGAAGTGTAAGATTTAACAAATTAACAGACAGTAGTGTACTCCTCCCAAATCATGTTCAAGAACTTATAATCACACACTCGGAATTTGATACATTTTTACCTTGTCAACATATTGTTACGGCAGTAGGAGTTACTTTAAAAATTGAAGATCAAGATTTGGAAATACACTGTGTAAGTATTACACATATTAACTTATTTATATACGATTTAATTATTACTCCATAAGATTCTGTATTACAGGTATTCCTTTATTAATATACATTTTAAGTATTACTTAATAAGAAAAAGGGATCTTAATGTATCGAGTGTAACAATGCAAAAATAAAAGAAGAAAGTTTGTTTATAAAAGAACACTATAATCATGTTTTATTAATGGTAGAAGATAACATGTATAAACGGATACAAGTAAGCTATGATCATGTTTTATTAATGGTAATAGGAAAAGAACATGACTATTTTGTTAAATATCTAACGGTACTTTATGTGCTTACAGTCGTCCTCATCATCAAACAACAGACTTCCATCCTCGATGTCTACATCTACAGTTACAGACCGCAGTATACAACCAGTAACGTTTGCTGGTGACCTAACTCCACAACTGACCACAGAAGAACCACAGTCGTCCTCATCATCAAACAACAGACTTCCATCCTCGATGTCTACATCTACAGTTACAGACCGCAGTATACAACCAGTAACGTTTGCTGGTGACCTAACTCCACAACTGACCACAGAAGAACCAGACTGTAGACACACCTCATGTTTAACAACAACAAAAGAATCTGCAGAAGCGCATGTTACAGGTATTAATGTAACTGCTATAGCTACATTTAATGCACAACGGAACAATTCTGCATATTTCAGTTTTATTGGTATTGGAGTTTTAATAATTATTGTAGCTATTATAGCAATTTGGTATCAATATAAACGCAAAAGATCAAAGATAACTTGCAGTAGAGCTAATATTTATCTAGATCCTATACGAAATACAGTATATCAATCGACAACAGAACCGTTACCAAATCATTTATAAATACGAAGATATTGAAAATAAAAATAACAATTTACAATCATCTGAATATGTAATTGTTTGTTTTTCTATGTTTAGCAAACATCAAAATCGTCATCCCAATTGCAATCGTCTCATTTGTCATCATCCTCATCCTACTCATCATCATTATCATACTTAGACGACGCCAGCGACATAGACTCCCGCAGACAATAACCGTAAACCCAGAGCTATTATCTAATGAAGATGAAATTGAAGATGAAACTTTGTTTAGTATTACATCAGAATCGGAAAGGTATGGATTAGGTCGACTTGGTCATCAGCGTGGCAGAGTAAAACAGAACGCTAAACAGGAATAATGTTTTCTACATTTCAGGTTTCATTACGGGGTGTATCATCATTATGGTGGTCTCTGTAACTACAATTTTGAGAGACATTATGAACATGATTTTAACAAAAATTGAAAGATACTTAATTCAACGAGTCCTTGAAAGTAAAATTATGAAAATGATTGTGAATCGTATTATTACAAAAGCATATAAACACTTAAAAAATCTACACAGACGATACACATTTCAGCAAAGACGGTATCCCCTTAGACAAAGACATCAAACTAATTTCTATGGTGTTGTGAGGCGTTACTAACCATATTCGCTCATATCGTCTTCATTAACTGCATTTCTGTCAATAGCGACTTCATCACATTGTTAAGGATTAGTGTTTAGATACTCATATGCATACTGTTATTCTTTTCTTGTCATTTTGAAACAATCGTGTGTATACTTTAATTAAAACTGTGATTCTGTTTTATGTTTTGTTACCATGTCTCAATCATGTACATATCCATGATTTTTTAGAGATCATAATTATGTTACAGTTATATGTATACTTCAACTGTGATTCTTTTCATTTTAGAAAGCTTTCTTTGATGTTTACGTTTTGTTAGTAGTCTATAATCATATGTATACTGTAATTAAAACTATGCATTGAAATCTACAATAATGTAAATATTTGTGATATTTTAGAGATCTCAATGTTGCAATCATTTTTGTACTTAAACTGTGATTTTGTAGTTTTGGTAGATTAGTTTTTATACTGATGTTATTTATATTGTTATTCAAATAAAAATTTTACAAAAAGAATGAACCATTTTGTTCTGTTTAATATGACAATTGTATAGCTTGATTTCCCGCTTAAAAATAATCAGAAATATAGGTCATTGAACTAATTCTCAGCCGCTATATTATAGAGCAGAAAATCCAATTAAAAACTTACCGCCAAGAAATGAATGCGTCATCCTTATTCAATAAGAACAAGTTGGCGTATTATTCTAAAACGACCCCATTTCGTACTGTTTGCCGCGAAAATACATATATCAATGTGCTTTGTGCGAATGACAAAATGTCATACCTGGGTTAACCACCCGACATAGCCTTTTGGCCAGTGATTGATGAGTTTCGTGGTGTATCTATATGAAACTTGAGCGCAAAACTGTCTACAAATGATTTATCAAAAATTGTTAAACTTGCTTAGCTAGTGCTACCACACTTAAGTGATTAGTACAACGCTATGACTGTAGCTTAACAGCCTTATTCAAACGAATACTAAAAGTAATTGGTTGGAGGTAGATCTAACAACTGTGAAATGTTTGTATAAACTAAAACAATTTGCTATGCAGGGAAACAGGAATAGGTAAATATACCTAGCGCATCAACTGTTAGGCTTCAAAGTTTTGTGTTATTAAACGAACTATTATTCTGCTGCACAATTCCCGCTTACTTAACCTGGCTAGCGTCGTAGTAGATTATGTAATTCTAAAGCTATGTCAATCATTTATATCAGTACAGGCTCGATGGCATCGTAGTAAACAAGTTACAATAATGGTTCGAAGGTAGCAACTTCGTATAAAATATCTGTGTTAATGCGGTCACCGTCGTAGAATATATGGTATCTCCTAGGTAAACAATTTAATGGCCAATGCATAGATAGTTCACCTCCCGCCATGTGTGACCTCAGAAAAGTGTTAAAGTTCGGCGCTCATCGGGTCATGCATTTATCTCATTGAACATCCGAGGTCAATGCTCTACAGAAGTATTTGCACTGGAGCGTTGTGCCCTTATATGTAACAGATACAATCCATAGGTAAATAACCTATTGATGAATGAATTTAACAAAGCGTAATCTTTTATCTAGATGTTATAGAAATTGCGCGAGAGGGAAAAAAAAGTCCCGCTTAAAAAATCCGTATTTACATTTGGCGGGTAACATGACCTGGGTCATGGACGTGTGCACTAATAACCTAGATTAGGTGACCTAGGGGAAAAACTAGGACGCTGATCTAGATCGCAGACTGGAACCGACGGAACCGCCCGCAAAACCCCTAGTTTGCTACTACTAATATCTCTATTCAAAGATTTTACCAAAATCATATTATTCTTAATATCTTATACCGTGGACATTCAAGCAAAATTTTATATTATTTTGGCGTAAACTACATAGAAAAACCTCTACGTTTTGGGAATAATGGGTGAAATTAGGATGCCTTCATTGATGGCGTTGTTTTGCAATAACCATCATCGAAAAGTGGAAATATTTTGCATATTTTACGTAAGCAAACCTCACTTTTTTTACCAACTTTCATAAGAATTCATCAATGTTTAATTTTTGACGTCAAAACTGGGTGAGCAGCATGTCCATCCTTGTTATATTTTAAGTTTGCGTGCAAGCTAGTACAAGCTCATTGCTTTTAATATTACTTCTTGTACTATAGCCTTGAAACTTAAGACAATTGCTCATGATCACGAGTAAGTTTGTCATGAAACATAACTCTTTCTTTGATAATGATCAAATTATGGCCCAATTTCCACTTAGAATTGAAGTTTAAATTTATTGTGCAAGCTAATGTACAAATTCATAACTTTGACACTATTTATACTGCAGCTTTTAAATTTTGAGTATTTGTTTATCATCATTATCCAGAACCATAACTCTTACTTCCATTTTGTTCAAATAATTTCAATTATTTTACTTAGAATTTAAAGTTAAAGTTTGCATGCCAGCTTGTAAATACTACATCTTTGAAACTTAGTACACTTCTATATTATCATACATCAGGTTGATGTTCAAAAGCCCATTACTCTTTCTTGGTTTTTTTATTTAATTTTAACCTTATTTCACATAGAAATTAGAAATTAAATCTTAGAAATTAAGTTTGATGTTTGCATGCTAGTTTTTTTCTTTTTTATTCCTTAGAAAAGTATAATCTCAGCAAAAGCAAAAGTGTTGAATGGTTGTGGGGAGGGGGTAGAGGGAGCGCAGGGCCATGAGTACCGGCACCATACTATACTGTATACCATACCATACAATCTCACGCCATGCCATGCCATGCCATGCCATGCCATGCCATGCCATGCCATGCCATTCCATACCATACCATACCATACCATACCATACCATACCATACCATACCATACCATACCATACCATACCATACCATACCATACCATACCATACCACACCACCACACCACACCACACCACGCCACGCCACGCCACGCCACGCCACGCCACGCCACGCCATGCCATGCCATGCCATGCCATACCATACCATACCATACCATACCGTACCGTACAGCACCGCAACGCACCGCAACGCACCGAACCAAATTAAACCATATAATATTATAAAATAATATACTATACCATAGTATACTATACTTTACTAATCTATACAATCTCACGCCATGCCATGCCATGCCATGCCATGCCATGCCATGCCATACCATACCATACCATACCATACCATACCATACCATACCATACCATACCATACCATACCATACCATACCATACCATACCATACCATACCACACCACACCACACCACACCACACCACACCACACCACACCACACCATGCCATGCCATGCCATGCCATGCCATACCATACCATACCATACCGTACCGTACAGCACCGCAACGCACCGCAACGCACCGAACCAAATTAAACCATATAATATTATAAAATAATATACTATACCATAGTATACTATACTTTACTAATCTATACAATAGTATATTATAAGATATCATACGATACTATACCATAACAATACATACCATAATCACAACAGACCAGAGGCCAGACCAGACCGGACCTGACCCAACCTTGCCCACTGTATTGCGTACCATACCACATACCGTACCATACTTTAACCTACCACGCGACACCACACCACAACCACCAAATACCATACACTATACATGTATGGACCAATCAAGCGAGCGATTTAGGACCATTTGGTACTCTGACTTGTTCTCATGTTTTCGTTAAACTTATTTATACGGCGATAGAAAGAGGTATAAACAAGTGACAAAAAGTATATTAATTGGATGTTGAAGCGGTTAAGGAGGAATTGTGGGTAGATGTGTATGGACTGGGTTGTGTTAACCATGCTAAATGTGCTTTATTACCGACTATTTAAATAGTCGAGCTTGCGGTCCCTTGTTTTTCATTTATGGCCACTGAGTTTGTCATGTACATTAATATAATAAGGATTTAATTTACCATAACATTAAATTGTTGCTTGAAACTCAATGTTTTATTTTAGAGAAAATTCTTCTTTTCCAGATGTAGAGAAAAATGAAACTGATAATCTGCTAGAACTGGGAATTTCCAGAGATAGCTACAACTTTAATTTAACAGAAAGAAATAGCGAGAAAAATAGTGACGAAGAGTCGGGAATTGGCGAATTTAGCAGGAGTACTTCTACATCTGACATTTCCAACATGATAGTAAGAACACATCCCATAGGTTAGTTCCTGTAATTCAGCTCTTTTGTCAATGACATTCAGGCAATACACACACGAGATACTGCTTAATTGAAAACAATTTTTGTTCTCATGCATGCAGTCAACTACATTTCTTATTATTCATCAATTGTAAAATTATGTTTACAATGTATGCTAGTTTCGTTATTTTCCCTATATGTCAATTAAGTGTTTGAAAATATCTTTTACTGTCTAGGAATCAATTACTAAATGTCGTTTTGATCTTTACTGGTTGTTTCTAAAATCAACTCATGACCAGTTCCTTATACATGTAATGTATAAGCGAGAATAAGAACAGTCTTTAAATAAAATGGACTGAGGTAATTGTACAAACTGATACCTCAAAACGGATGCAATATAAGACAAAAGCCGTTGATTGATAAAGTTCTATGCCTTTTTGCCTTTAAAACATAACACGTTATTCAAAGTAATTACCAGGTTGCTTGTCGTAAGGACCTTTTAGCTGCATGGAATGCATTATAGCAAAACAAAGAATAACTCGCACAAAGTTGTTCATATGTAAATCATTTACAGTTTAAATACCGGACTGTTATTGAAAAATGCTTACAGATAATGAGTTATGTCAATGTATTTCTAACAAAAATATACCAATTTGAACTTTGGATTAGTGTAAATGTTTAGAAAAAATGCAATATCCATATCATGAATATACCATGTTTTACCACAGAGCCAAAATAAAGCGAGGAAAGATAGCATAACTATTTAAGTTCTTTGTAAATAATAAAAGTTTTTTTTACAGTTAAACTTTAACTTTTTTAAGTAAGTATTCAAAATAACAATTATCATAACATTTAAAACATTAAGTATTTCTTTAATATCATCAAAACAACCGCAATGGCCTGTTGTATTACTTTTGACTTTTTTTCTAAGTTATGTCCGTTTTTCATTTGATTTGCTGAAGTCCACTTTTATCAGTTACTGTTCAGAAAAAAAACTTACTTTTTATGTCATTTTGTAAAAGTTATGCCTATTGTTACTTCGACCTTTGGTTAAGCTTTTTGTCAAAGTCATTTTTGGTAGCTACCAACTTTTCCCCATTTTGGGTATTATAAGCTTTTTATGTTTATATGTGTGTATGCTTTGATGCAGTATAATTGTTAAGCAGTGTTTTGTAGTTAATTCATCTATGCAACTTATACTTTCTTGATTAAAGGGACAAGTGTGAAATAGTAAGCTTGAATTTGACTTAACCCCACAGAATTTAAACGATTTATAATTGACCTATTTAATGCGTCAACCTCTCGAGCTCTCATTTCGGATACTTATTGGTTGCTTGTTAAAAATCATCATTAAATTTATGCATTTCGGCCTGAAAAAGCCTGAATGATAGCAACACTGTTTGAATGTACATGCACATGTACAGGACGGCATGTTTAAGCCACCACTTTGAACTTTGACACTGAACATAATAAACAATCAAAATATTGCAGGATACATCTGTATAAACAAACTTCGTTAATAGGCGCAACGTCATTTAAGAATGGACATAAGAAAGTTAAGTTACGTTATTAAAATATCTATGATCTTGATTTGCAGCTTCCCAACAGTCGAACATCTCTGTTGGGAAGGTGTTCAGTAAATATATTTAGAAAATATTTAGAACACATATTATAGAATCTGTTCGCGGTTTTTCTGATTGCTGCTTTTTTATAAAAAAAAATCTGCTTTAAAAATCATAAATGGCAGAAAAAAAATCGATCTGGATTAAATCACCAGTTATATATAAGACATTACAATTTGTAACAACCATTCTTATCTAAATTATTAGATTTAATAGTAAATTATTTACAAGTACGAACTTTGGTAAAATTAGTTTTTTTTATTTAAATGAAGTTCTGGAATTTTACCTATTTTGACTACGGAAGTTCTGGGAAGCAGAACAAAGACTTTAAATTATATAATATTATTCTATGATATGATGTGATTTTTGCACAGATATTTTTGTCACGAGTCATCATTAACGGAAATGCCCAATGCTTGAAATTTTACACATTTTGGTAAAACGAACCTTTTCTTTTTCGTACATGTAACATAGACATGCAAAGATCTGTCAATCATATTGTTTAACATTGGTACTTTATGTGATTATCTCATTATTAAAAGGCATGAAATTTAGCTTCCCAGTTATTTTCTTGGGGGGGGGGGGGGGTAGAGCTTAATCGTTTAAAATAGTGCTTTTGTTGCAAGTTACCATATGGCATATGATTAAGTAATCATTTAAATTTTTGAGCAGTTTCTTTGAAAAGTATAAGCAAAGTTATTTAAGTCAAGAACGTTTGCAGTCGTCACGAACGATGCAGTTTCAATGTACACATTCTGTAGTTTATTATAACTTGACTTGGAGAGATGTTATTTTCCATTTTCCCTGCAGTATACCCGACATGAGGTTTCTTGCTAAGACATTTCGAGATAAGGATTTTGTTCTTTGAAAAACTGTTACAGTATCAGTTGTTAAAAATTGATATTTCTTAAAGTATATAAAAAATGTTAAGTGTCGTGTGAATGAATTATTCACACAGTAATTTATTGTACTGCTAATCCTGAACAAGTGTTAAACGATTTTTAACTTAAAAAAAGTTTTCAGTGTGCATGCTGTCCACGCCGAAATCCGTATTTAATGAAAAAACGTAATACAAGCTAATTTTCGAGCGAGTCAAATGCTTTTTGTTAGAAAAGATTCGAATAATGCATTTGCTTTGAATTTTTAATTAATAAAGATGTTACTTCATTCTTAATTTTTTATTATTTCAGCTTGTGACATTAGTCTTTCAGATGAAACAAGTCGCACAAAATTATCAAAATGTATTAGTTTTGAAACCTTTTCAAAAGAGCTAAAGGAAACTGATTTAAAACTCAACTCGCCTGTTAACAGAACGAATAATGATGAGAAGACAGATTTACAGCAATCTGCGAACAATGAACAAGCTTTAGCGCTTAGAGAAAGTCACAGCAGCATAAATGGTAAGTAAACACTAGCAAATTTCCTCTTTATTCTGTTACCATGATAATGTAATTTGATCAGACGATTTGCCTTCATGTCTCTGTCATCTGAATTGCAACATGTCATCATTATAAACGGCGACAAAAACATGTTTTAGAGAGTTTCCGTAATTGTAACTGTTTATGAAACCAAAGTTAAACGTAGGTTATTTACTACGTTTTAATCTCATTTTTCTAACGTTCCTGGTAACCGCTTGTAAGTGTTAGCTCAATGAATGAAAGCGTAATTGTGTAGAGCGAGCTGATACTAAACAGTGTGTACTTCATATATATCTGACATGATTTTCTGAACACTTGGGTTTCTACGTCTCCTATTTACTACGTTTAAGCTTAAAGTGTATGTTGTTAAAAAATGTCCTTGTTTAATTAGTTGACGTGTAATTTGATCAATAAAGTGTTTGTCGTGTTAACCATTAATATCAAGCTCGTGTACGAAAACAAGTGAAGTCATATAATTTCATACATTATTTTAACATTTCAGTTGACCAGGAAAGAGGAATAAACTGGGATTTGGTTTTTCAAAAATTAGCTGACCTAGTTAACCCTTACGAAATTGACAAGTTCTTCGTTGAATTATTTGGTATGTCTTATTTCATATCAGTTCAATCTTCTTTTTCTTAATTATATTAAAGACATTGTACTACAATTATATAAAAATGCTTTTATATATTAATATCAAACAAAATGTCTTAGATTCTAAGATGTGTTTCTAGTTGCTTTTTAAATATATTAAACTGCACGAAAACAGTTTTTAGCTCGACTATTCGAAGAATATGTCGAGCTATTGTACTTACTTGGGCGTCGGCGTCGGCGTCGGCGGCGCCGTCGCCGTCGGCGTCGGTGTCCCGCTTTGGTTAAAGTTTACGTGCAACCTACCTATATCTTAAAAACTACTATAGCTACAGCTTTTAAACTTGGCACACTTGTTCATCATCATGTCCCGAGTATGTTTGCCAAGAACCATAACTCTAACTTTCATTTTGATCAAATTATGGCCCTTTTTTGACTTAAAATTTCAGGTTAAAGTTTGCGTGCAAGCTACTGTACAAACTCATAACTTCAATACTACCTATACTACAGCTTTAAAACTTGGCACACTTGTTCATCATCATGTCCCGTGTGTGTATGCCAAGAACCATAACTCTAACTTTCATTTTGATCAAATTATGGCCCTTTTTCGACTTAGAATTTCAGGTTAAAGTTTGCGTGCAAGCTACTGTACAAACTCATAACTTCAATACTACTTATACTACAGCTTTGAAACTTTCAACACATGTTAATCATCATATCCCAAGTGTGTATGCCAAGAACCATAACTCTAACTTTCATTTTTATCAAATTATGCCCCTTTTTCGACTTAGAATTTCAGGTTAAAGTCTGCGTGCAAGCTACTGTACAAACCCATAACTTCCATACTACTCATACTACAGCTTTGAAACTTTCAACACTTCTTCATCATCATAATTCAAGTTTGTCTGCCAAGAACCATAACTCTAATTTTCATCTTGTACAAATTATGGCCCTTTTTCGACTTAGAATTTCAGGTTAAAGTTTGCGTGCAAGCTAGTTACTTTCATACTTCTTTTACTATAGCTTTGAAACTTAAGACACTTGTTTACCATCATGACCCTGACTATTTATGCCAAGAACCATAACTCTTTCTTTCATGATAATCAAATTATGGCCCTTTTTCGACTGAGAATTTCAGGTTAAAGTTTGCGTGCAAGGTAGTTACTTAAATACTTCTTGTACTATAGCTTTGAAACTTAAGACACTTGTTTACCATCATGACCCTGACTCTTTCTTTCATTTTTAGCTCGACTATTCGAAGAATATGTCGAGCTATTGTACTCACTTGGGCGTCGGCGTCGGCGTCCCGCTTTGGTTAAAGTTTACGTGCAACCTACCTATATCTTAAAAACTACTATAGCTACATCTTTTAAACTTGGCACACTTCTTCGTCATCATGTCTGGAGTGTGTATGCCAAGAACCATAACTCTAACTTTCATTTTGATCAAATTATGGCCCTTTTTTGACTTATAATTTCAGGTTTAAGTTTGCGTGCAAGCTACTGTACAAACTCATAACTTCAATACTACTAATAGTACAGCTTTAAAACTTGGCACACTTGTTCATCATCATGTCCCGAGTGTGTATACCAAGAACCATAACTCTGACTTTACTTTTGTTCAAATTATGGCCCTTTTTCGACTTAGAATTACAGGTTAAAGTTTGCGTGCAAGCTACTATACAAACTAATAACTTCAATACTACTTATACTACAGCTTTGAAACTTTCAACACTTGATCATCATCATATCCGAAGTGTGTATGCCAAGAACCGTAACTCTAACTTCTATTTTGTTCAAATTATGCCCCTTTTTGACTTAGAATTTCAGGTTAAAGTTTGCATGCAAGCTACTGTACAAACCCATAACTTCCATACTACTTATACTACAGCTTTAAAACTTTCAACACTTGTTCATCATCATATTTGAAGTTTGTATGCCAAGAACCATAACTCTAACTTCAATTTTGTTCAAATTATTGCCCTTTTTCGACTTAGAATTTTTGGTTTTTGCCCCTTTTCATTTGAAATTAGAATTAAGACTTATAAATAATTGTTAAAGGTTCAATGTTAGTGTTTTTCATATGTAATGCTTTAGAAAATGTTTAAAACAGATGTACTTTACATACTTTGGTTGAAAGTGTTGAGAAATTGTGGGGTGGGTGGGGGCATATACTATACTATACTATACTATACTATACTATACTATACTATACTATACCATACCATACCATACCATACCATACCATACCATACCATACTATACTATACTATACTATACTATACTATACTATACTATACTAAACTATACTATACTAGACCAGACCAGACCAGACTGAGACCCAAACCGAGACCGAGACCCAAACCGAGACCGAGACCCAAACAGAGACCGAGACACAAACCGAGACCGAGACCCAAACCGAGACCGAGACACAAACCGAGACCGAGACCCAAACCGTGACCGAGACCCAAACCGAGACAGAGACCCAAACCGAGACCGAGACCCAAACCGAGACAGAGACCCAAACCGTGACCGAGACCCAAACCGAGACCGAGACCCAAACCGAGACCGAGACCTAAACCGAGACCGAGACCCAAATCGAGACCGAGACCCAAATCGAGACCGAGACCCAAATCGAGACACAAACCGAGACCGAGACAGAAACCGAGACCGAGACACAAACCGAGACCGAGACCCAAATCGAGACCGAGACCCAAACCGAGACCGAGACCCAAACCGAGACCGAGACCCAAATCGAGACCGAGACCGAGACACAAACCGAGACCGAGACACAAACCGAGACCGAGACACAAACCGAGACCGAGACACAAACCGAGACCGAGACCCAAACCGAGACCGAGACACAAACCGAGACCGAGACCCAAACCGAGACCGAGACCCAAACCGAGACCGAGACCCAAACCGAGACCGAGACACAAACCGAGACCGAGACACAAACCGAGACCGAGACACAAACCGAGACCGAGACACAAACCGAGACCCAAACCGAGATTGAGACCGAGACCCAAACCGAGACCGAGACCCAAACCGAGACCGATACCTCAACCGAGACCCAGACCGAGACTCAGACCGAGACCAAGACCCAGACCGAGACTCAGACCGAGACCCAGACCTAGTCGAGACAGAGACTATTACTATTACTATTCTATTACTATACTATTACTATACTATACTATTACTATACTATACTATTATTATACTATACTATTACTATACTATACTATTACTATTCTATTACTATTACTATAACTATACTATTACTATTACTATACTATTACTATTACTATACTATTACAACACCAGCAACACCAATACCACCACCAACAACATTAACACCACCACCAACATCAACACCACCACCACCAACAACAACAACAACACCAACACCCCCCACCACCAGCAACAACACTACCACCGCCAGTAACAACACCAACAATGACAACACCAGCAACCAGCATACCATACTGTACTTCACCACGCCACACCACTTTAGGTGGGCAGGGATAGTAGGTTGATGGGTGTCAGATCAGGGGTTTATGGGCTGGGTTGTGTTAACCCTAAAAAAATCTACAATAATAAATTAAGTGTAATTTATTGATTTCCTAACTTGGATTAAGAAACTTTTGTTCATGTGTGTTTGTTGGAGGCGTCATAAACTCCTGAATCACTCCCCAGTTTAAATGAAGCCCAGTTACAATGTGCTTAATAATTCTGACTTTTCGAATAGTCGAGCTTGCAGTCGTTTCCGACTGGCTCTTGTTTATAGTAAAATCAATGCAAACCATTGGGATTTGTGTAAAGGACTGCTCTTTAGTCTAGTACATGTACCACATTTAAGCTGACGTTAAAGAGATCCTGTAGAATGCAGTCCTTCTTTATAATTTCAGACGTATTTCCTATGAGCATAGCGTAGACAGTTGTACACTTTTCACTTTTCATAAAACCTTTGTGTATTATTGTTAAGCAAACCATGTTGACTACATTTATTTAAATAAATGAAGATTTTTCGGCACTCATGAACAAGACCTAAAGAGAGCCGATCAGTTCCTTGTTTATTTCTGTAATAGTCACCATTTAAGTCTCCAGGTAAGATTTTCAGAAACATGGCATGTCTGTTTTAGAGACTTTGTTTTCAGATTATGACCTTTGATGACAAGATTACGTTTATACTTTTTCATTCAGATCCTGATGTGAGTATTTTACTCTCTTTTTTTTCAATCCGATTGACGAATCTCTTGACTTTTATCAGGTGCTGTTAGAAAAAATAATGCTGGACGTATTATTGCGGAAGAAACGATCAATCATCCACACAACACAAACACTAGAATTTTTAAACTGTTTCTACGCTGGCGGGAACACGCAGGCAATACTAATATTGAACTTCATATAGAAAACACATTTAGAGAACTAGGGTGGAATTCTAATTGTGAAGAATTTCGGAAAATAATGAGGCAAGTAGTACCTACATTTTTACAATGCATTCTATCGTGAACCTGGTAATCCCTCAACAGAAGCAAACCATTCCTCGCAACTAACCACTTGTTTATCTTTGATTGTACCATGATACTTTTTGAATTGATCATAATATAAACATGTCCTCTACCTTAATACTTTGTTTTGCTGTGAATGGTAGAGGCTGTGTATTCCTTATGTGAATAATCATAAAAGGGCGTTTTGTTTGATTTCGGAATTTTTCATATATCTCAATCTCGTGCCATGACAATCTGAAACGGTCACAAGTAAATAAAGTAATAGTCTAGCCATTACATTTGTAACTAGCAATTATAGACTTAAGTTAATAGAAACGATATTTAAAAATAAAATATAATAGAATGAATATCATAATAGATTAAAAGGGAACTTTGAAAGCCACCAAACACGACAAATATGAAAATACTGCAGGCTCGGTTTGATTGAGCCTGTTCATGGGCAGTAATGCATTTACTGCCCATGCCGCCTAGCCCCGGGTTGAGCGCAACTCAATATTTACACCAATAACCAGTACAAGTTCGATCCATCCCAAACGATGGTATGCATATGGCGGTGAACATGGAACCTTCAATGAGATATTTTCAGATTAATACCATTCCATCTTCAGCGGCGTATGGTCCCCAGATAAAAGAATGGGTTTGCCCTAAACGAGAAAACAATCGGCGGAACTAAACAGAATACTAGTATAATTTTGATAGGGGATCTTAGAATATAAATCCTGCATATCACAGACAACGCCAAAGGCAAAATGTAAAAAGCAGGAAGTATATCCCTAGGGGTGATTGGACAATATTCAAAACCTTTTTGCCTTGGATATTGAAACCACCTATATTTTAACTGGCCGAAATATTAAAACAAAAGTAATATTATCAGTACTTTTAACTTGGTACATAGGTGTCGTGTATATAGGCGACCTTCAAAGGATGTAACTGATAACAGCAGTGGGTGATTGTACACGACACAAACAACGCTACTGTGATATTGAAATAGATGAAAAGGGAACTTTGAAAGCCACCGAACACGACAAATATGAAAATACTGCAGGCTTGGTTTGATTGAGCCTGGTCATGGGCAGTAATGTGAATGCATATTACTGACCATGCCCCGGGTTGAGCGCAACTCAATATTGACACCAATAAACATTACAATTTCGATCCATCCCAAACGATGGTATGCATATGGCGGTGAACATGGAACTTTCAATGAGGTAGTTTCAGATAAATACCATTCCATATTCAGCGGCTTATGGTCCCCAGATAAAAGAATGGGTTTGCCCTAAACGAGAAAACAATCGGCGGAACTAAACAGAATATAATTTTGACAGGGTATCTTAGAATATAAATCCTGCATAACAGTGAATAGTTCTATAGGTATTTTACTAGCGCGAGTTTTAAAGCAATCAACTCAAAACTACACGGACTTACATTTTAATAAGAACCAACGATTCCAGACGTTTGTCATACCTATGCAGAAAAAATATAATTTTTATATTTGCATTGCGTTATACATTTATGACTGTCTTTGACTGAAATGTACACTACAATATTAGCTATTTTATGTAGTCAAAAATATTTAATTGAATCGTGACTACATAATTATAAGTGTATTAAAATGTATAAGTCATTAAAGGTTATTATTTCTATTTGATGATGAATTTTATCAAATTGAATGTAGGGGAAAAGACAAAACGTAAAAAAACAACAACACCAAAATTGTTCTCAGATAACGCAGGTTACTACATCCGTTGATTAATAACGATTCTGAAGTAATACATTTTGTTCAATTCTGTTGAACTAATACCACACAGATATAAGATGTTGAAGCTTTTTAAGACGGTTCGGTATGTCCAATTCACAAAAAGTTTTGACAGTTGTGCGGTTGTTGATTTTACCCCTAAATTTATCAAATGAGATTTTTCTAGGCAAGAGGCTAACCATAAAAAGAACTGAAAATAATTCAAAATATGCGTCTTATGTTTCAAGTATAAAAAGTACACTCCAGTTCATAGATTGAAATTTCATGAACGGAGCAATAAGTTTGCTATGATCTATTAATATATTCCAAATTAATTATAAGGAAGTTATTGGGACCAAAATGACAGTTTTTGTGTCTGTTTTCTTTTCAGCAATCCTCCACTGACCCAGACTAATACCTTGTCTCCAATTGTTGCCAATCTACCTATAGTACATGTATCAGCATGCCACTCTGCATCTCTATCGTTAGATTTCCCGATACAGGATGAACCGACAGTTGAACTGGCTCACCAACAAGATGAAAAAATAGAGACACGAGTTGAGCAAACAATTACAAGAAATGGTGTTACCAGAAAAATTGTTCATCAGAAAACGAGTGAAATCGTGCGACATGATAAATATCAATGCGTCAAAGAAGGAAATTCTGAAGTAAAAAACCCAAAACATAAACTTGAACCGTCAAGTGAAGAACATATAGACAAATTGAGTATTCCAAATAAATCAAGGAAAATATTTGAATGTTTAGAAAGCAGCGAACGCATTGATACCAAAAGAAACGATAAGACCTGTGAGAAAAATGAAAGAGCTGATAATTGTATAATTGGAAATAACAACTGTCCACCTCAAAATAACGAGGGAAAAGAAAAACTGGTAAAGTTAAATAGAAATTACAATTTTGGAAAAGCTAAATCAAGAAGTACATTAGCCAAATATAAAAACAGCCGACACAGATCAAGACGACAAAAAAATTGGAAACGATCTGAGAGCTTACACAGTTATATAAATCCTTTACATGTACTAGAAAATGGTAATCGGGTGATTCCGTCGGATGAAAGTTTGCAATCCACAAAGTGGAATGAAAACAAAATGAAAAGAAGAAACACAAGCAATGGCGACCTATATCCTCGAGGACAGATTTCTTCAATAAAAAGCTCAGAATTACCGATTGATTCAGGATACTCGTCAAGTAGACCAGAAACAGCCCTGTATAGAGTTGATGAAGAAATCCCCAGTTTAAGTGAATGTCAGATTGTTAAGCTAGTTGAAAAACTGTTGGCATTAAAACAACCTTTAGACAAAGAATATTATGATTTTTATCAAATGCATATAATTAAAAGAATAACACAGCGTTTTCAGACGAAAGAACAAGTCCTCGAGCTCAAACTGGACGAATTAAAAAATAAGAATAAAGGGTACTTTATGCTATCAGGAGACCGGCTACTTGGCTTCAGTGAGGACGACTGCTTCTCGTTGGAACTATATGTTGAAAATGCAAGGTCAACAATTTGTAACTCTACTGAGACGGATGTAGTTTTCATAAATTATGATGGTATTCCACTAAAAGATGTTGTATAAGAGCAAGACATTCTATACTATGATTGTGTAATTATTTAACTGCGATTAAATCTAGAAATCTGAGATTAAGTTTGTATTCAGTATTTGTTAACACTATGAATACATAAATATTTATGCAGTACTAATTACCACGATATGAATTGAATGTGCATTTCGTCGGCACATATTTCTACAAAACGTCTGAAACACACACAATAAAATTACAGGTAAATAAGTTTAAGGAAAAATTAAATCTCGAAATTAAAATCCAATAAAATAGTCTTTCAACGGAATCAAAAATGGTACTGCGCATTAATATAAATGCATTCGCAGTACAATATACATATTATGTTCCCGATACTTATATGTCAAACAATTTTAGTTTAGTTGTTACGCCATCATTTAAAGTTGTTACGCCATCATTTAATTCATTTAAATCTGTTTTATTTAAAAACGAATAAGTTTGAAAACATTAAATGCCCGAGGTTGTCGCTGAGGACATTATTATTCATTACGTTTACAGTAATCAATGATAAATTAGTCATCTTCATTATTTCGTAATAGCGGAACTACGTCACGCGCACTTTGGGGAAAACTTTTCATCTCGCTATTTTGAAGTTTTTGTTTTTAACTTTTTTCACTTATTTTGGAAAAATGCAAGTGCATTAAAACATCGGAAGCCAGCAGATCTTTACAGGCTCCCTCATCATCGATGAAAACGTGTTCATCATCGTGTTCAAAAACACGGTTAGGTAAAAAGAAGATGCGACATGTAGCATAATTCGTTTTTCCTGAACGTTGAACCAATGAGTGCAATACTAAAAAATGTCGATTTTTTTCTAGAAAAAAGTGATACATGCATATCAGGATCGCCTCACTAAAAAAAACACAGCATCTCCACGCAGCGAAAAAAAGAGAGGAAGAGAGAGCATATTTGTTCTAAGTAAATCAATTCAAATAAGACGCCATAAACAATTAACAAAAAAGAGAATCCTTTTGGTTACCGCCTCGGAACGTTCAGTGGCAAAACAAATTGCCACTATGGGTTAAAACCAGGTTCTAGGGTGCACCAACCTTACACTTGCCCCAACAAGTTCTCCAATTACAAAACAATTACAAGTTGTCTTGGTGAAATAACTCCAACTCACGCAACAACTTAACAATGTTGCATGCAAAAGCACACAAACATATAAAACATAAGAAGCTAATAGTATTGCACAGCCAACAGGGCAAGTACTAAATGATTTTACCAATACCAGGCTCCAAGGTTATAAAGCTGAGATTGGAAACCAGTCTCAAATCTCAAGCATCTGATTGGCTGAAATGGCGACTGGTCGCCATTTCAGCCAATCAGATGCTTGAGATTTGAGACTGGTTTCCATGCTCAGCTTTATAACCTTCAGGCCAGAGCATCTGGAGTCAAATTACCAAGAACACGATGACAGAAATAAAAGGAAAAAATCGAGCTTCTAGGTTCTTTAAAGAAATGATTTCCCCAAAATCCTGCATAAACTCTTTAACCCTGTCACCGTCGTTTTAACCAAAGAGGTAAGCCTTATGATCAACTGTAGACGGGTTAATCACCAGGCCGCTGAAGAATATCATGTTGGTAACCTTTCTTTTTTAGTTTATAGATGGTTTTTACGAACAACTGGGAGAAATTTACAAAGCCTCTAATTTTATCAGTTTATATGTTAAATCTACATAAACAAACTGGCTGTGAAATACCTTATTGCAAAAGTGATTTTTAGGTGCACCTGTGTTTTTGAATTAAATCTGGGTATCGGCGATAAAACTTGCAAACGGGTTTTCTTAATCTGTGATACCGAGACGAGCATTTCGAATTGTTTTAATTCCCAGAAAGGCAGATTTTAGTCAATTATGAGACACTCATCGATAGAGAAGGAACTAATAGGATTGCTGTCGTGCAAAAACCATAAGTTTACTTTAATTAATCGTGCTTCAAATTATGCCTGTACTGTATGCAACCAAAAAAAAAAACAACGAAAGCGCGAACATTCATTTTGGAAATAATGATATATGAACAAACGTTCTACAGCAGACTTTATACTCACGAAACGTTCTGAATGAAAACAAAACCAAAATTCAAAAGAGATTGGCCCTCAACGATTATAGTTCTTGGCAATATTCCAATTTTGGAAATTTGGTCCACAAACATAAAGATTGCTTTAGCTCGAAATTCCACTTTTGAGTAGATTGTTTGTATTTATTTAATTTATTTTGTGGCAGCTATTGTCAAATAGTGATTAAAATATGAAAATACGAAATTCGGCTGTCACAAGTAGCTTCGTTCATTTTTTTAATCCATCAATTCATCAAATAACGTATCGTAGCTTTGTTTGTGCCGTGTGGCGGCTGTAAAAGTCTCTTCGTTTATTCAATCAGTACCTTTTTTCAACTGTCATCTTTAAAGGCCACGGAGCACAGTACATATATGGGATAGGCTGCGTGTTATGAACTGTTGTTTCGGTATTAATATTAGGGCGCACCATGTTATGAAATACATCTAATTGAATTAATAGTAGAGCGAATCTTGTCATAAAATATTGTATTTATATTAGAGCGCACCTTGTTATAAAAAAATTGTATTAATATTTGAGTACACATTGTTATGAAATAGTGTATTTATATTAGAGCACAACTTGATATGAAATATTGTTACAATATTGGAGCACAACTTGTTTTGAAATATTGTATTGAATATTGGAGCGCACTTTGTTATGAAATATTGTTTAAGTATTAGTATTGGAGCTTACCTTGTTATGAAGTATTGTAATAATATTGGAGCGCAAATTGTTATGAAATTTTCAATTTATATTGGAGCGCACTTTGTTGTGGAAATGTATTACTGTAACAGTAATTATTTTGGAGCGCACCTTGTAATAAATTAATTTTATTATTATGGAAGAGCACCTTGTTATGAAATATTGTAGTATTATATTGAAGCGCACTTCCCATGTTTTTACAACGTACCTTTGACCTGTGTGGTTCCTGTGTATCCCATCGCTGACAGGTCTAACTAAACTTTATCTTGCGTGTATACTCTAGAACTTTCTTCGAACATTCTGCCTCTTGCTCTGTGAAATTATGACAATGATATAGAAAAAAAGGTAGGCTAATGAAATTATGTGTTAAACGACGTATGATATTTAACGTTACTTCACAAACAATAACTATTTCCGCCTCTGAAAATAAATGAAATAAAAGATTAGGTAAAATACTTTATTAAATGAAAAATTAATCTTAAAATGTTAATTGTATTCCAATATTCAGTTCACATTAAATCATACAAAACTGATTAATAAAAAATGTATTTTCATGGTAATTGTTTTATGCTGAAATGACCATGCAAAACAAATGACCAAAATACGCAAAATTTAAACTAGCGCTAACTATAACGATTTAACAGTATTCCACTTATTCCACCCCTAGTTTCAGTCATTTGTTATATTGTGAAATAGTTATATTTCGCGCTTGTTTAAATTTTGCGTATTTCGCTATTCCGCGCACGAAATGCGCGAATACAAACTACAGCGAAATTACACCATGTAATACAATGTCCTAACAGAAAACTACATTGGTGAGCGAATTTATGAACGCGTTACATGTATTTGTAACTTATGCGAGGACATTCGTACCCATTATTTTAAATGATTCCAATTTATTAGGACATATTTCCTTCTCAAAACTTTTAAATAACTATGTTTCTCCTTATTTAAATATGACGTTTTTTCACAAAATAGAGTTTATTACAATGACAGCTAATAGTATTTAGTCAGGAATGAATTTCGTTGTATACCGAATACTTATACAATTGTAATCTTATGATAAGCGTTTATTATTAATGTGGATATTGTCCAACAATATTGACCTGGCACTTCATTAATTTTCGTAAAGGTCATTGAATAAACACGGGTATCAGCGAAAACACCGATATATTATTCAATTTACACCTCGGTGATGTGTGGAGTATTGAAATAGATGCCGGACTACCGATCGTAACATTTATGAAAATTAACGAATATGGGGTCAAATGCAAGAGTGCCAGGTCAATATTGTTGGACAATTACAGTAATATTAAGTATCGGTTGGTCATACTTCGCTTAACACAAATATCAGTATACATGTAATAAAGTACATCAGATACGAGAGGATGTTTATTTTAAACCGACTCTTACATGTACCAGTTCCCTTCCCGGATCTACTTTTCATTTCAGTGAATGTGTAATGTGGTTGATCGTTTCAATCTGCAGCGATCGACTATACCTCAAACGAAAACGTTTTAATTGCTCTATTGGATTTTAAGTTGTAAGAACATAAACGGCATTATATTTTTATAATTATTAACGCGCTCAGTGTATACGTTCTTTATTTCGAATATTGTTTTCGCGATGTTCGCACCGCTACTAGCGACAAAATATGTCAAATATTACAGCATTGTTTTGGTATTGGGAGTATTTGTAAATGCCCAAACAGGTATGTTTGCTTTACAATTATATTTATTTATTGAATCAATTTATCTTATAATGGACGTTTTACTTAAAGTATGCGAGGTCACACACGGTTCAATGCCCATTCATTCATATGCGGCATTATAAACAGAGTAACCTTTTAACTTTAACAAATAGTACTACAAGTAAAATCAAAGCGCTGCAGGCGCTGGAATAACCACTGCCTGTACCATCAGCATAAAATTTACAAAACAAATGGGTGGTGCATGTACAATGTTGACAATATGAAATGGAATGGAATAAGTTGAAATAATAAGACATTGCAGACTTATTTCTGTTTGTTAAATGAAATTGGATTTCTAATTTAACAGAGCAACTATTTGTCAGTGAAAGAAACTATTCTTTAACATATTTTAGTTTATATATATATATATACATATATATTGTATAATGCATATTTTTTATTAAGAATAGCAACGGGCATGAAGGGTTGAACATTCATTATAAATGATCAGATTACATTAAACTAGAATGTTGTGTTCCGCGGAACACATGTGTCGCCTGCATGGAAAACGTTGAAATGTGGGCCTATGTTTAATCATATATAATAAAAATATTTTATTGAAGTTGATTTCAATACTACACAACAGAACACGTGTCATCTAACTTGCAATTAAAAGGGGAATAACTAAAATAATGGTGAAACCTGAGTTATCATCTTTAAAAATTGGTTTGTAAATGCAGATGAGTTATTCAAAGTATTAAGTGAATTAATTGAACAAGTAATTTCCATTTTACAGGCATTTTACTCATTTTCATGTTAAAGTTAAATTTGAAAGGGATATAACTCATACAATATTGAAACTGGAGTTATCATTCTTGTTGTCACAGATGGCATTGCTCATGCTGATAATATATTTCAAGTATGAAGTGAATAGGACAAGTACATTCAAAGTTAAAGTCAACATTAAGTTTCATGTTAAAGTTGCACTTGAAAGGGGCATAACTAAAAAAAATTTGAAATTGGACTTATCATTCTTGTTGTCACAGATGGCATTGTTAATGCTGATGACATATTCCAAGTACGAAGTGACTAGGACAAGTTCTTTGAAAGTTAAAGTCAACATTAAGTTTCATGTTAAAGTTGCATTTGTAAGGGGCATAACTAAAAAAATATTGAAACTGGAGTTATCATTCTTGTCATCACAGATGGCGTTGTTCATGCTGATGATATATTCCAAGTATGAAATGAATAGGACAAGTACTTTCAAAGTTATAGGCAACATTAAGCTTCAGGTTAAAGTTGCATTTGAAAGGGGCATAACTAAAAAATATTGAAACAGGAGTTATCATTCTTGTCGTCACAGATGGCATTGTTCGTGCTGATGATATATTCCAAGTATGAAGTGAATAGGACAAGTACTTTCAAAGTTATAGGCAACATTAAGTTTCAGGTTAAAGTTGCATTTGAAAGGGGCATAACTAAACAAATATTGAAACTGGAGTTATCATTCTTGTCGTCACAGATGGCATTGTTCGTGCTGATGATATATTCCAAGTATGAAGTGAATAGGACAAGTACTTTCAAAGTTATAGGCAACATTAAGTTTCAGGTTAAAGTTGGGGGACTACCGGACGACATCGCCACCGCCGGACAATAGGATCCCTATGTGTCTACCTGCTATCGCAGGCGACACAAAAAGGATTGAATGTATTTCAAGAAAGTGATGTCACTTCCACATAATAAAGATTACTTTGATCCATACAGTATGTGCAGCCTGCAATCCCAGATTAGGGACAGCCTATCGGTTACAAAAACTTAATCATTCTTTCAGCATTGCTGAGATAGTTGTGACGGAAGGAGTGCAGAGCTTTTATTTCACTTTCTGTAGCAATTCATGGTTGTGTAGGTTTGAATCACAGTTTGAGATTTTACTAAACTTTTTAAAAATGTATCTGACAATTTATATGTTTTTTCAATTTTAACAACAAAGCATAGAAGGTGAAGGCTAATGTTTGTCAACCTTGCTAAATGTCCACTCAAAACAGAAAAATACAACATGTTACTGTCTCTTTAAAGTGAATAAAACTAATTTCTTTGTTACATTTTTTATTTAGCTGATTCCCACAACTTTCTTAATAAATAAACTTGTTGGTAACTCTGCCGGTTAAGTATTAAAAGCTACCTTAATTAAAAAGCCTAGGGTGCAAGTTAGATACTGCAGAGCAAATTGTCATTATGATGTCGGCATGTGGAATCGTCTGAAGATTCATTTTTGAACTTAAAATTTTAAAGTTTTCAGCCTCTCTATGGCTCGCTCCACATGTATTCTGACACGGGCTATTTTCCTTCTTCGTTCCACTTCTCTGGCACTTAACTGTTTTTTTTCCTCTAGTAAAATCTGGCATAATTAAAGTTGCATAATGCAATGCTATTTCCTCCGAAATAAGAAAGCCACGATCAGCCAGTATTTGGTCATCTCTTTCAATCAAATCCAGAAATCCTAAGCGAACAGTTATGACCTTCTCTGATGTTCTGCCACCAAATGCATGCGAAACGAAACTAATCGCACCACTGTTGGGGTAATGGCAACTAAAAATTTCACAGCATTGTGATGCTTGTAATTCGACCATGTTGATGCCCGTAATGTCAAGTTCCCTGCTATTTCAATGAAAACTTCACAACAGTCAATTATTACCCTACATTTACGGTATGTTTCTCGGAAAACATCCGGAAGATTCCTCAACACAGATTCTTTATCTGGCCACAGTACCAGAAAGCCAATTTTGTTTGCAAGCTTTTGCAGTCCTTCATTTAATGTGTTGGATATTACAGTCCAGGACTTAAAACCTGAATGCAAGATCGTCATTCTGTAAGTTTAGTCTCAGTTTCAAACTATATTGGACTTTGGTAGAACTGCCTGTGTAAAATTCACCAACCATTAAAAACACAGCATGATTTGGTATCCAGTGTAAATAAAGTTTAAGCGTCTTTTCTTTCTCCCTCCAGAATATTGTCGGAGAACTTTATAAGCATAATCTCCCCTTTCAGCCGATGGTTCTCTTGCTGAAGCTGCCCAATCTCCTCCATTGCTTTCTGGTGATTTAATGCATCGGTCATGGATATCTGAAATAATATGAAATATGAAAAACACAATATAAAGCAGAAAAATAAGGTACTAATCTCCTTAGACTAACAGTGCAGCTCCAGATCAGCTGGCTTGTTTGTTCCATCTGATCAGGATCTAAACTGTTCTCTTTAAGGTTATTTTTTACCAAGATGCCAACTTATCTTAGATTATGATCGGACAATATGGGTTTGTCAATTGATCAACCAGGTACACAAAAGCGTTAAAACTTGTACATACACTGTTTTATGATGAATTTAGAAAAACTCTGCAGAATTTTACACTGTACAAATTTGATTAAACCAATTAACCTTTCATGTTTCTATAAATGTCCCATCATCAGTGATTTTAATATACAGATGCGCGTGAATTATCGATAATTTGTTTACACATCAATTAACTTCCTAACCACAGGTGTGTTGCAACGTTTCAGTAAGCGAGACTGATTATTGGTTAATCGGCGTTCACGATTGGCCAGTTGTGACTGCGTTAGGCGGGATTTCGATGTTATTTTTGATATGATTGACGCACAGGTCGAATTCGCCCCGGGTCATGATGACGCATGCTCCAGATTTACGACGAGTCAAATTTGGCATATTTTATAAATCTCCCGGGTCAAAACCCGAGCTTCCGGGTCAAATGGAACCCCTGTTACAGTGAGCAAAATTCTGCAGAGTTTTTCTAAATTCATCGGCACCCATTAAATACATAACATGATTTTATGTCATGCAAGTAATTAACCTGAGAAGATTTTGAGTAATATACAGGTCTGATTTTTCTGGACTGGTGTCTCTACTGGGAGTAACTTACTGTAAGCTGGGCCAGGTCAAGTAGGGCTTCTGCAGCATCACATTCTGAACTTTTCTCATGTTTCTTTACATCTGGGGTGAAGAAGGCTAGCTGCTTCTTGGATCCCGCAACACTGTTCTCTCATATTGATTACCCATGTTTACACTTGGTACATAATCTGGATCACGGGGACCATCACACTTTCCTACAACACACACAAATATAAAGTGATAAACAGAAATAATAAAAATATTCTGGACCCTTCATTTAGTACTCTTATCACAAACAACGTTACCATTGTAAATGTCGGCCACGATAATTTCTTGGTATAAAGGATGTGGGTGGGGTAATCGTTGAGCTCCGGAAATTTGTACTTTTTATTTGATTTCAAAACGAAAGCATTGATAATTCTATTAAAATAACTATTACAATGTCAAAATATTTATTCAATCAACTAAGAAACTCACCTTTGACAAAGTGGCGTCCACAAATGCGATCGTCGACTCTTGCAGTCTTGGTTCCCACGGTGAATTTTACTCAAATTACTGTCCAAATTTACATCATTTTACGGCCGCTAACCACTTAGTTCTCCGTGTAGTATTCTTAGGAAATCTGTAGAATTATACTCCAGCTTCGTACCTTTGACTGCATCCCATAAAACAACAAGATTAGAAACGACCATTTTTTATTTTTGTTTACATGCAACTCCCAGGTTACTTTTTATAATCAATGGTTGTCTATTGATGCTTTTGCAAACCACAGCGGAAAACCCCAACATGTGACTACGCTATGACGTCACGAAAATATCTCCTATAGGATTATTTTTAGATTGGAAAAACACGAAATCTTGTATTTCTCCGCGTTATTTGCATTATAAAAACAAATAATAATTTTTGCCATGCTGTGGAAGTATTTATTCGGTATCACATACAAAATGTTTTTTTGTTTTTTTTAACTTAATATCTTTATTTTATATCATTACATTGCAACCAGTAAAGACGGTTCCACGATAGACTAAGGAACTACTTACTCTGTGGATGATGGGTTTCCTGGCGGTAAATCAATTAATCCTAGTATATATAGCGAAGTTGCCAGGCTCAGAAATTCGGTCTGTTAACACTCTAACCACTGCAATCAGTGGTTACAAAAATTGCTGCTAATGCAGCAAAAGGAGTACACGGCGTAAAATGCGATGTGTTTGTGTTAAACGTATGGTGAAAGCGAGGGGGTACAACGCTATGCAGCTAATTTAAGGGTTTGTTGTTTCGACCTGTTGGACGAGACCATGAAAACGCAAGAACACAACACGATGCGAGATCGCAAAACCACGATCACATCGCATCAGGTTTTTGTTGTCGTGATCTCGCCATCTAATAACCACACACAAAATAAAATAAGTTTTCCGGTTGGTTAAAATAGTTATGGAACTAGAATGTGAATATAAACATATGCTGACTGGACAATATAGCTAAGAAATATAATACTCTATCTTAAAACATGAAGTGTGTATTTCTGCAACACCATAATCCAAAACTTGAAATATAAGAAAAATGCCTTTGAAAGAATGCATTTAAAAAGGTTAGACACAAGTGAATTATTCAACAGGCGAAGGTGATAATCTTCAAATTGAAAATTTAGACAGAAACTAACGGTCACGGTGGCATTGCTTTCGTGTCTATATTTATAATCTCCATTAAGACCATGCCAAGCATTGCCTTAAGAGTAAAATAATCAATACTTCATAAATAATAGCAATAGTCACGGTTTTGTATGTGTGAGAAGGAGAGAGAGAGAGATTGGGGTAGACGCGTACAACCGTTACCGCATGTGAAGCGAGAACATTCTTCTGTGAACGTTTCTAAACAACGGAACGAAAACTTTCTTCCCTCAGTGATACAAGATGAAAAAAAAACAACTTAATACTTCATAGAGCTTCTCCTCACATTGAATTTCACTCATTTCAGAAGTGGAATGATCGTCGTAACTCAACGATGTTTGTGTATATTGGTCTCATATTATACCAGCATGCAGATAAATTCAACACATCACGTTCCCCGTTTTTCAAAACGATGTTTGATATTTTAATAAAAACGAGTCAACGCTGACCAATTACCTGTTTTGGTCAAAATAAACATCGACAGAACCGTCACTGGACGTTTGCAGAACAATTTTCTCGCTTCACCAGCGGTAACGGTTGTACGTGACCCCCCCCCCCCTCCCCCACCCACCCACCCTCGACGATAGTGCTCGCTGACCTTTAGGAGAGCGAGATAAAAAAAAAACATAATTAACACGCGATGCGGGATTGCGAACAACGATGCGCGATAGCGAAAGTACGATGCGAAGATGTGATATTAATATCGTGCCCTCGCATCGTACGTTCGCAATATCGAATTGTGTTTTGTCGTTTTGCTGGTCTCGCTGTCCTGAGAACGACACAAACATATTTAAATGGTAAGGAAATGAGATGATAAAACAAAAAGAAAACTGCTTTTCTACGGCACAAAGATGCAAACTATTTATTTCAAAGAGATGGTATAATATTTTTTAAAAAGGAAATGAACTGTAAAATTAAGTGGAAAATTTCAGATTACTCTTGAATGATTTGTAGAACAAATTACAAACTATGTCAGATGTCTTATGAAGATAGTTCTGTTATGATCAAGTAACACATTAAAGAAAAAATGGAAAACATGTAACTTGAAATCTAAGAATTCTACAGCATCTTGGAAAGAATATTATGTCATGTTTAGAACTAAAACAACAGCATTTTTAACTCTATGACCATCGTGCGAAAAATGAGTAAAAAATTACTGAGTTAAAGTTTAAAGTGTCAACCAGAAAAATACGATTCGTTTTAGAATGAAACAGAAATAAATCAACAAAACCACAACAAAAACGAAAACAATAAATTACAACAACAAAACTTGTTGAAAAAATATGTGGAAAAGTAAGATTACTAGAAGAATCGAGCAAATCCTACCCAGTGTCATGTTGCAAAAGAATAGAAATCTTGCTTGTTTTACGTACAGTTTAAAGCTTAACTATCAAATGTTGTAAAGATTTAAATGTTTCAGTTAAGTTGAAAATGCTGATTTTAGTCATAAGGATCTCAAATGGTGTATTTGCATAACGATATGCGTGCTGTCCGACCAATGAACATTATTACATAATGTACAATGTTCTGTACAACTTAATCACATAAATATTTCTTTCACCTACACTGCTACTAAACGCGCAACTCCCGTCCCTACAATAATACCGAGAAAGTAAGGTGAGCGAGGTGCCTTTTCGAATTCAACAAAAACAAGGTCGGTTTAGTCAATTTTAGCAGGAGTTTTAGGATCTAGACAAACATTGCACAATAAGTTTATAGCTCGACCTTAATAAGAATGAACTGTATGTGTTGCAGGTGATTTCTTTGAACTCGTCGGATTCGCCGAGATGTACTCATTATCCGTCGACGAAAAAAATAAAGCGTAAAAATCATTCTAAGAAGACATCACAGACCTTGGTATGATGAATTTGATCAAGCACCTAGCTCACCGGAATACGGACACCTCATTTTGTCGGTAGCACCTTCGGGACAGGACGTGCGCATTACAGAGTAGCAGTGATCTATTCATTTCGGTCGATGACAACTGCAACCTACACGATGCTTTTAAATTACCTCTCGAATTTGTTCTTATCTAAGGCTTAGGCCTATCTGTCGTCTCTCTGACACCTGTGGGGTAGTTTAGGGCTATACCCCGAGTTAAGTTTAAACAACAACACCCCAGTACCATATACTCGTATCTCTCCCTTTATGCCTATATTATGTGTTTTTATATAGGCATAACTGGTCCAATTTAAGGATCTTATAATGTATGTTGTTTCATTGGACATGTCTTTAAGAAATTCACTAACCTTTATTTCATTCCGTTTCGTCTTTATTTCATTCCGTTTCGTGTCCAACAAAAAAGTCGCTTTAACGATTGACAAAGCGCCTGGTTCCAACTTTAGGCGTCTGATTCCAAGGCTTAGGCCTATCTGTCATCTCCCTGACAGCTGTGATGTAGTTAAAGCCTATACCCCGTGTACAGTTTGGACACATAAAGCGTAGGTTTGCCTCTAAATGGGAATATAATCAGCCAGATGCGAAGTAACCGTTCTAGGAAATTCTTTATGCTTTTTAACAAATTTCATGCGAAGAAGGTGCCTCTAAACGGCATCCACTTAAGAAGGAAGCCCGCTCTCAGATGTTTTGCCTGTTGACGCGAAATTGCAATTGCTCACATTAGAAAAACGAAACCACAATATGAAACCTCTCTTATGTTTGATGCATTTAATTGCGTTACCAATTATAAGAAATATGCTTATTAGTAGTCACAATGTTTTGTTTGCATCCGCATAAAATTATTTAAATTAACACAATCGATTTTTGCGAAAGTAAAATACTTATATAATGCGAGAACTGTATCAAACCGATTAATTGATTATCCAGCAGATGTATAAACTTGCAAAAAAGCTATAAATAGATTGTGTTTAAAGAAGCAAATGTTGCTGATAGATTGTAAACAAACGTTCTGCATCCGAGACGATAAACTTAAATGCAGAAAAAATAACCGTTCATGTTATGATAAAAGTGGGATTTTAATGTGTTTCTAAGTTCGTTCTAAATCTAATATTTTAATGGCTTGACCCAACAGTAAATTCGGAATGTGATGAAATGCTGAAGCGGAAGTCTATTAGACTCTATCTCAGTTGTTAACATCAGTTTAAAATCAGCTTGATTGCTGAAGTAGAGATATGCAAAGCAGTGAAACGGTCAAGAAATCTTTCGGATTTGAATTAGTGGTCTATAGCCTAAACAGTCACGTGCTCCTCCATGGTCAATCTCAATTCGTTATCACAATAACACGGCGCTGATGCGCCGTGTAATAATGTTAATATATGGCTAATATAGGTAGAAAATTAAGTAAAATGATTTTAACATTAGGCCTTTTTCCATTAATGTAGGCAAATTATGCACTGCTATTAGAACTTCAACTTGTTTCCATGTTAGACAAAATATGCATAATGAAAAATTAGTTGAATCAACACAATTACTAACGGGTAAAGCCCCAAAATAAAGCCAAACTATTAATGAAAATCCTCCCTGTTAGCTTAATTGCATACTCAGATTTCAGTGTCTATTGGCTTGGTTTATGGGTTACGTTATAGTTTTGGGCATTATTTTTATAATTACTATTATTATTATTATTATTATTATTATTATTCCATATATTTTAGAACCAGCATGCAACTCGTCCTTGACGTCCCGGCTGCGAAACGACCAGTTTTCTGCATCATCGCAATATGATGCTGCGCACAATGCAAGTGCTGCTAGGAAAAACGAACGTAAGATTTTATGAAAAAAATATCTAATGATATCTGTCATTGTTATTAAAATATTGCCACATGCCTTTACATGTATACTCTATTCCAAAAGAATGTGACACTGTGCACTTTGTTTTCGGTGAGTTTTGGCTTTCTTAATGCCTAAATATATGATACCATAATTGAGATTAGATCATTAAAATTCTATATTAAAACTTTCTATGATCTAATTTTAATTTTGATACTAAATATTTAGGCATTATGAAAGGCAGTTATTGAAAAATACCAAAAACTTTTGGATTAGAGTAATGTGATTATTGCTGTAAAATTTTGTATTTAAATGCTTGTTATCTTTAACAATATTTTAGTAGTTCAAAATAATCCAAGTCTTTAGTAACATCGTTTGTGATTTAATTGTTTTGTAATAATTTGAAACGAAGCAACAATCTGCTTATTAATTTGTATTTTATTGACGAATTAGCAAGTGGAGAGATTTGATACTGATTTTCCTTGATCTGGGCTGAAGGTTATAAAACTGAGATTGGAAACCAGTCTTAAATCTCAAGCATCTGATTGGCTGAAATGGCGACTGGTTTCCATGCTCAGTTTTATAACCTTAGGCACTGTTTGTTGGTTTAAAAGCGGATCATTAGCTCAGTGGTTAGCGCGTCTGCCTTTGAGTCCAGGGATCGCTGGTTCGATCCCCTACTACTCCAACTAAAATAACTAATATAGTCGTTCGGATGGAACTTAAAACCAAGGTCCAGTGTAGTGGTGCTATACACCGGGCACTTAAAAGAACCAGGGACGATTCTGGAATTGGAGAGTCCTCTGTATCTTGCACTATCCTCCAAAAACCTAAAATGACTAACACTCTTCTGGAGGCGTCGACGCGTTCATATGGGCAACCGGTAGCGACGCTAAATAAATGGAAATACAAACAAATACATTATTGGTTTCAGTTGGCTGGAGTGCCAGCACCGGAGATAGGTTTCAGTATCTACAGATAGACTTGGAGGGACTCTGGGAGATTACAGCTATGGACATGGAAGGTTCGAGTATTGGCTGGTACACAAGAACTTTCAGGTTTGTACGTCAGAGACCTCTCTCTTACGCTATCGCCTCATTACATTCACGTGTTGAATGAGTGTAAGAAGAGGACGAAGGATATTGCAGATAAACATGTTCAGACATTATTAAATTAATTTAGAAAAATGACGGTTATTATACAATGACGTTAAAGGCGATTGCGGTCGTTTCAGATTTCAGGTTATGTCCTTTATAGGGTTGTTTTGTTTCAAGGAAATGTAAACTGCGTCATCTATTTGCATGGGAGAGACTTTCGTTCTTTAATAATACATGTACTTGTGAATCAAAATTGTACAATGACTGGGATTGCCAATATCGATTGTGTCATACGAACGGTGAACATGTAAATTCATAACCTTGTGAAAACGAAAACTACCGCAGTAGTTTAATTCTATCAGGTTAGAGGACCGTAAATAGAAAGCCTGTCGCGGATTGGACAATTTTTTCTAGGGACAATTCGGCCTTACTTTATTTTCAAAGACTCATTGGTCAAACCTATAGGGAATAAAAATAAGATTTTGTTTTAAAAAATGTAAAATGAATTCGATTAGATACTTGAAAATAAATATATTTTGCTTTGCCCAAGAGTGCCACTTTGGAAATCTTTATTAGTTTTGGAAAAAGTGATGTAAAATCAATCACAGGACCAAATCTTATAATGTAACTCTATGGGAAACTATTTAGTGGTCTCTGACCTATATCACAACACCTAGATTTTCCAATAACAATACAGTGGTCGACCGTAGATGTAATTAAATACATGATATATCACTACGCGTCTGTACGTCTTGCATGATTTGTTAAAACTTGATCGTGTTTATAGTTATAATAATACATTGTATAAATAAATGTAAATTTAACATCAATAATATAAATAATGCTTTCTATAGAGTGAGCTACAGTTTGGACGGGATCGTATGGGTTGGATACAACACTCGACTGTCGGACGATCCACTTGGCGAAATCTTTGAACGAACCGGCACAACAACCAGAATAACATTTAATCCTAGCATTCAAGTAAGTCCACTTGGGTAGAAAAATGATGGCTTAAATCAGAGAATAGTGAATTACCCTGATGAATAAAGAATTACGATACAATGTTACATTGATGTACTATGTAGTGCATTCTCCTGTCGTTGTTTAGACTAAACATCGATACAAAATAATTATTTCATCGCATTAATGTCAAAAACATATGATTCATAGTAGTAAACAACTTCAAAATCAACTTAAACATTATTATGCCCAATTTGCAAATTTCTTTTCATATATTTATATTTTGCTATACACTTTACTTGAATATTGATTTTAATACCATCAAGGTGATGTCCCGGATGTCAGATTTCAGATATGGCTGTCTCCTTAATATGATGGATGGTTAATTGATTATTAAGTATTTATTTATTTTTTGCAGTTTTTAAAAACATTAAGTACTATATTCATACTTAATGTTGTGATAACATCTTTACCGAATTTCGACTGACTCACATAAGTATTTTGCGCTCTTGACAAATAAATTGAACATATCCTATCTCTTATTTGTACATCCCTAAGCGAAATTTGAAAAGACAGTGTCGTTGCTAACTTTACTTGAAGAAATCCTCTACAGTAAAATATTATACTGAAGGGCAATTTCAAACAAACACGATGTGTTAATCAACCATTTGTCCTTTAACACTTAGCAACAGAAGCCCATTCATATTATGTATCATCCCATGAAGCATTTATTTATCTATCAGTTTCCGTGTTGATGAATAATTTTATATCCGGGTAACTTTGATTGGACGTAAAACCTGATTGCTTAGTGATATACGCTATACGGGTATACGCTTGGAGCAAGAACGTGACTCATAATCATTCGATAAAATAACCGCATCATAAGTTTATCATTCACATTTATTTTCACAAATAGATTATTTGTAACAATTTGGTGAAGCCAAATATTGTTTCGTATCGTGACTACGTGCAATACTCTTAATCATTAACTGTTGATGATATGAGAAATCGAACGCATGACCTATGCTTAAGGCTTTAAGTTTATCTCTACTCATTTTATTGTTATTATCACGACACCAACCTCTTGATCCCTTGCCATTCCAATCAACAGGAATCAACCTTATTTTTGTTCTGCTAGTATTTCTCCGGTCTATGGCCTTCCTAAATATAATAGCTCCGTAAGTTTTTTTAACAACTCGACCATAAAAGCAATTTAAGGCTTGTTGATTTTTCAAAAGTATGCCAGATTGCATTACTGACTCATAATAAGTGAATATATTGCAAACTTTCAATGATTCAGACGTATACTATCATTTTAATATTCGCTCTGTTGCGCTACATTTGATTTACATAGATCTACATTACATGTGCCTGACCTTGAGCTCGCAAAAATCTGAAACTGTCATTAAATGTTAATGGAAGCTTACATGTATACATTGGGTTTGCAAAGTGGCAAAACTAAGCTAAAATTCTATAGACCTTGCGGAAAGAATATTGTCACCTAGATTTAGTGATAAAATGTATCCATATGTGTCTGTATTAACGTTTAAATTGTATTGCCTACAGTTTAATAAAATTTAGATCTTTCAGTACCTCATTCTTCTCAATCAGATGCCCTGATACTGAGTACTTATGTTTTTATGAAATACTCGTAGTATTGCAATACAAATCACTAGTATAGTAGCTGCAGCAGCAGCAACAGCAATAAATAACTCCTCGTTTACCGCGTTTGCACAAAATGAAGTTTGCAAACACTGTTCATCCGATTTCGCTAATACTCTGACTACGCAAAATTAATAAAATATTAATAATAAATACATGTTTTGCCAGGCAAAATAAATCTGATCAATATAAAACTATTCATGAAAAACGCGTTTAATCAGTTCAAAATTATGCGTTAACATTTGTATGAGCGATTTTGAAACTTATAAATGTTACTCGTTTATAATCTTACAAGAAACTGTAATTGTTCAAAACTTTATTCGCATTGGGCGTTTGCTTAAAGTTCTTTATTGCTTGTCTCAGAGAATATTTCGACCAGTCTTCGTCATAAAAAGATGGTATTTGTTTGTTTCATTTATTTCATGAGTTTACAAAAACCAGAAACAGATGTTTATGAGTGGCCTTGCCAAAAATGAAAATATCAGATATTTATGTTGAACATTTTCTTGTGAAACACATTAAGAAATGGCAACATAGGTAACTAATAAGCTAACAAAAGTATTTCGGTAAAACCAGTAAAATTAAAAACGGTATTCAACAGGTTCAAAACTGTGAAAATACCAAGTTTATTTCACTGTGAAAACTCTATACTTTGCTAATCCATTACAAACGTTATCAAGTTTTGGATTGAAATTTTGAAATAGATTGGCAAGGTTGAAATTCTACAGAAATTGCCATGAACGTGATAAAATGATGAGTTTTCTTAACAAACAACTCGAGTTAGTATTGCTATTTTTGGCTGACAGTTTGTCATTATACTTATCAGATATAATATAAATGACCTTGATGTTTCATAGACCCGCTTCATAGCGTTCAACCCCATTGAATTCAGCGGATACTCTTCTCTGAGAATCGAACTGTATGGGTGCGAAAGAAGTTCTGCAAGTCCGCCAACGGTGATGACTAAAGTGACAGCAGATATCGAGGTAATTAATACTTTTGCATGATTTGAGCTGTAAAGATGCACGTACAAAAATATTGTATATCATCTTTTTGTTAAACGGAGCATCCACGCGGGTTTTGTATAGATCTCCTTTGTAGTTTTAATATGGTTTGACGATCCTAGATTGTTTATTTCACGATTAGCAGTAATTTTGTTTGTTAACAATTTTTATTCAACCTCAACTTTAATGACAAAATGTATACTTACTGCTATAAAAACCTGATGATACGCACTGTGACGAATCGATTCGGTCCTTAAATATATCAAATGGGGCACTTCACTTTAGTTAGACTGGTACCTCGGTCTCTATCTACTTCGTGATATTTTAAATAGTCGAACGCGGTACCAGTCTACACTTTAGTTGGTACTATATTCGGAAAGAACTTACAGCGTTCTTTTATTTTCTCATAGCTAAAAGGTGCTCTTGTTATAAATGTTTACTAGATAATGATATTTACCTCTTAATGCATAATAAGCTATGCCATCTGTTCGTGTTTATGGGGGCCATCCAAGGGATAACGTCAATATCCCGAATATAAATAATATTCGTTTGACGCGTACCAATTGGGGGACTATTTGCAACTCATATAAAATAATCCTGCTGTACACGATTGATAACATTCTGCCAAAACTGTGCTTTATTTCATTATTTTTCTTGATTCTGACATGTACTAGCTAATGACTAGCAATTCAATAATATTTTATGTTCAGAACAATATTCTGATATCAAGAGCATCGTTTCCTTGTCAGATTTCTTTGTACCGTTTAACAAATACTTGTTTTACTTTAATTAGCAGTCTGAGACTATATGGATACCGACTCAGAGCCCTATCGTCATAGACAGATTAATAGTTGTGCGTCCGTCCGGAAGGTTAACCATTAAGGCTGGTGTCAGCATAATTTTCACAACAACCGAATCAAGGATGGATGTATTTGGTAAAACATGGTTGCTAGTTAAATATAGGAGATTCTATAAATACTAGTAGTGTACCTCTGCTATGCCATCGTTTGGGATGGATCAAAATTGTGCTATTTATGTAAATTTTGAGATGAGCTCATCCTGGAGCAAGGCTACATGAGCAGTCATATGTACTTCCATTGCTGCCCTTGAACCGACCCAATCGAACCAAGCCTGCAATATGTTCATATTTGGCTTTAAAAGTTACCTTCGCATTCAATTGTTATAAAAAGGTATCCAACATAAACTTTTATGTAGATAATCTGAAATGAATTGTTATCTTATACATACTATATTAGACGATAAAGGAAAAATGCTACTAAGCAACCTTCAGAAAAGAATTATAATACATTTCCTGAACTAATGTAATCTTTCGGAATACAAATGAAATATGCACATAATGCAGATAAGTAAATACCCTATCCAAATAACACAGCTTCCCCACACAGCAAGAGAGTTGAGAGAAAAAGAGAGCATGGTTTATAAAATGATCAATTTTAAAATAGAAACCACAAACAATTAACGAAGATTAGAACCCTAGGGATTATTGACCTAGAACGGTCAGTGGCAAAACAGTATGCCAATAGAGTTTAAGCCAGTTTTTCTGGTGCACAAACCTTACTGATGCCCCGACCGGTTCTCACATACACAAACAAGTACAAGTTGTCTTGCTAAATAAGCTCCAAACGAACCATCAACACTTCAATGTTGCATGGAAAATTACACAAACATAAAAAAGGGAGACGCTAATATCATTGATAAACAAAACTTCCATACAGTGACCTTACTGAGACCGAAACAGTGTCAATAACAACAACGCTAGTTATATTTCACGTGTGTAAAGTAAGCAGATAATAAATTGTGGATGTATTACATTGCTAACAGGAATTGTGAAATTAACTGCAATATTTAGCCTTTTCTGTTTCAAATTGTTAGTTCATGAACCGCATGTTGTTACTCAACTAAAGAGATTGATTCTTTTTGACCTAAATAAATATATGTTTGGTATTTTACAGGATCACTGTCCGTTGAAGGCATACCTGGACTGGATGTATTGCTTTCTTCCAATCACCCGGTTCTATCCACAAGATCAAAGTGGCAAGGACTGAAGCAAGGTGCAGGAGGTACGCTCGAAGTTTTCATGTTCTCTTCATCTTCAGAAATGGCCACAACAACAAAAGATACAGCCTCTATACTCAACAAAAGTTCTAATTGGTCACTTTTTGTCCGTACTTTTTTATTAGAAAGACATTGAATCCACTCTTTATTTATTATTATACAATGTATGCCAACATCAGTCTTAAACTTAGGCTTTAATCTTGTAACATTTGCCTTTGAAACAGTTTGGCAAGAGGTATCCTAAAATTTGCTAAAAATGCATTTCTTTCATAAAAAGGTCAAGCACACAGAAATTTGCTCTTAATTTCTTGTTTTGTTTTAATAGAACCCCTCATTAGTAGGAAAAACAGAAAACATGATAAATCAATAGCACATTTATATAAATAAACCCCTTTCAAAGTATCCAATTTTAAAATTAACTCCCTTTTAATAAAGGACTGTTCAAATTTTGACCCTGCGCTGTAAGTAAATGGTATTGAATTTGTTTAAGAAAACAATCAAAAAGGATTAATAAGACATTAGATAATTGATTTCTAGACAAAGCAGTTCTTTCCACAACCTCTCTTGGCGTAGGGAAGAAACGAAACTAGAATACATTGTAAACATATACAATGAATGACCAATTAGAACTTTCGTTGAGTGTATACACACACAAAAAGCAGAAGTGAAAAGAGAGCAAGCGCCTATAAGATGATAATTAAAATAGACATCACAAATACGTGGGCTTATCGTCTTGGAACGAAACAATTTGCCACAGAGGGTTTGACTTAGCAAAGTTCTTTTTTTATTTTTTTTTCGTTTTGAGCAAACCTTCATTAATTTATTTTCAATGGTATTCGTTGGTTACTGAATTTCATTAATTCTAATTACAGATCAATGATCTTGTAAATTAAAACAGGAAACAGTAAAAAGAAGAACACAGTACGAAAATTAAATAATTAAATACTACGAATTTAAAAAAAAAAACACGAAATTTTACTTGCATTTTTAATGTCCCGGTTGCCTCAAGTGACTGCGTATTTGGCATTGCATGGGTAGGAGCCGAATTTTGTAAGTGCAATTCTGTTACAGGAAATATAACAATGACTCATGCAACGATTCGTCAAGCAGTCGTAGGGGTTCAAGGCCGCGGTTCACGGACACATCTCTCTAGGACAAACATTCACTCATGTCAGTATGGACTCCGGATGTCGGGTGGTTTATCAGGCAACTATTCAAGTGCAGTCACGGTCACAGGAACTGATATGTTCTTGTTTATGGTCTTTGTGCACAATAATGAAGATGGCTTGCAAGTATATGGGAAGACTGGCGAGAGTGGAATCATCATAGGATACTCAAAGTTTGAAAATAATGACAGAAGTGGAATTAGGATTATTAAATGGGATTCAGCCGATGCGAGTCTCATAAAAACGGACCTCTTACTGGTAAATTCATCAATGAGCTTCAACCTGAATCACGGTATTTCGTCTGAGACAACAGTTCCATGCAATTTTTACATCCACAATTCTTCTTTCATTGGAAACCGAGATAAAGGCATATATTACCACCGATACTATCCAAACACTCCAAACGACTTCATCACTATATCTAACTCAAGTTTCTCTGAGAACATGAATGATGGTATTCAGATCTACTGTTATCAATGCCAACAAACAAACATCACATTCGTGAACAATGTCTTCAAAGGACATTCACAAGAAGCAATTGATATATACCTGGATGTCAGGGTTACCGGAACAAATTCGACTCTTCTATTTGATAAAAACACATTTACAAACAATATGAGAGACATCAGTGAAAGCGCCCAATCATTTGTGCAAACCAATATTATAAATAATATATTCTTTATGGGCAGATTACCAATAAAACTCTCGAGCAACGTTCCTGATAAGAATAAAGCGGTTATAGATGGAAACAATTTTACCAACATAAATGCTCAAGCAACAAGTGATATAGCTGTTGAGATTAACGGAGTGATCACAGATATTACATCGAATACATTTAACAATTGCTCAACGCCTTATCTAATTACATTGAAAAAAGGTTACAGCCATTCTGTAAACTTTAACAAATTTTTCAATACTTCCTCTTCATTATGTTATTTGAAAGTTGAAGAAGCATACGACCCAATAAAATACATAGTGATGGATTACAACTACTGGGGAACGACTGAAAAACTCTTTGTCAAATCTAAAGTGTGTGACTTTTTTCACGATTCAAGAAACACCAGAGCTGTTTTAAACAATTTTTACCCAACTGCACAAATGGAAGAACCAGTATCTTCTTCAGATATAGACAATTTTCGATATGAAAGGGACACACAAACAGGAGCATATGTAGTTGGGGGAGTCATTGATAAAGACATAGATCTGCTATTTCTTGACGGAGATACCATTATAGTCAACCGAAGCATTCTCATCCTTGACGATGCAAATGTAACCATTGGACGCACTGTTGTCAATTTTACGACATCAAGGGGAATCGCTATTCAAGGTATAACTAAAATTTGATATTCTCAATTGTAGCGCTGTATCGATAAACGCCGTCAACTCCATTGATTCAAATTTTAACAATTGCAGAATAGACTTAACGCAAAACGTTTTGTTCTATTAGATCTTTTGGTAAAATCAAATTTTACATGATTCTGTGGCTTGTCATTTTATATGAAAAAGATGGGTACCGGTTATTTGAGGCCTCTGGCTATAAAATCGCATTAAAAATAACACCAAAAACAAAAACTTAATCTGAAAATGATATGATTTAGAAATGATAGTAATTCCGACACTTTTGGCACACGTAGTCGCTAATTCATAATAGCGACAAACTGAAGATTTTATCCACATGCTGCAGGGTTTACACTTTAGTTTTGTACTTCTGCATTTTTCAGCTGGGACAACATTCACCAACGATGGTTTTTGTTTCGTTACTGAGCCGATTTTAAATACATGGTTATTCTTATAGCGATCATTATCTTGTTTCAGGTGCTCTGTCGATGGGAAATGCCGTTGGACAAACAATATTACAGAAACACACTCGAGACGATTGGAGCGGAATATCTTCTTACTCCGCAAGTAAGTGCTTGGTGCTTCATATATTCGTTCTGTGGCTGCGTTTTCTAAATATGGTTATTCCTGATACGCCTATTTTACTTTTAATCGGACAAACTTGGATTTTGTGAAAAGTACAATAACTAAGAGCCATTACCCAGAAGCGTATATTGTACATGTACGTTGAATAAACATAAGTAACCGTGACTGTTATTTTAAGTGATTCAACGTTGTTACCGAAATATTATTAACCCGACTATTCACGATTTCAACTTGCTGTTTTGGCAAACCGTGGTTTTAGAACCACTACGTGTATAAGAACTCATTAGTGGCCAAATATGTGTTTAATAAATCTACATGTATAATTTAACAGAAACTATTTATGAAGTGTTATATATAAAGTGTTAAAATATTGTTGTAGTCGATGGTATTGCGGATCATCTTTTAATAAAATTAACCAAATAATTTTCTAACTATACCAAATTTTTTTCAATGTCTCAGCATGGAACCAGTGTATTTTCTTAAAACTTGAAACATAATAACTTCATATTGTCATCTCATGTTTCTAATGAGATATGTTTTCGATATTTTTTCGCCTTATGAAATTAAATAGTTCATACGATTAAAAAGGACGTTTAAGAAACTACATTATTCACATTTTTGCAAAACCCATCTCTTATATTTTTTTCCCATTTTAGATGTCATGTTGACAAAATTTACAGTCACTGGTGTATCCAGATTCATCAGTGTTTATGGAAACAAATCGAACATATCCGTCAATACCTGTTCAAGGACGGAAAATGTGCAAACGTTCCTGTACACCGATGCTTTAAATGGGGAGTTGAGATTTAACGTCCTTAACTCGACTATCACCACACAGTCAACTTCATTTTACTTTAGGACAAACAACTCCGCTGTGTTGGACATTGAAATTAAAGACAGTGTTATAAGAAGCGACTCGTTTGTATTAGATGTGAGGGAAACTAACACACACAGTGATAAAAGGCAAATCAGTGTTGAAATGGAAAGCAGTTCGTTTTATTCAGGCAGAGATTGGATATTCTACCTGTCAACATGCCATAGTCATATATCATGTAAATTGGCACATTCATTTTTCTCGACTTACAGCTATGCTAATACTATTTTTCTGGAATCTCCTTCGATTGACTTTACTGCTGATGGAAACACATTTGGTGACACATCGAGAGTGATGCAGTTTCAGTTCTGTGAAAATATAAATGAACTTGTCAACTTTTCTAAAGTTGTTAATATTACGAACAATATTCTTAATAGCTCTATTAATGGAGAAGACATTTATATCTATAAATATTACACTCGGGAGGTTTCTCACGAATTAAATATTATTAACAATATTTTTGAACATCGAAAGACAAATAGAAAAGGTGTTGTTCTAAGTGGGAGAAGTTATCAGAATTATCACTTGCACCCCTTAATGATCAAGTCTAACACATTCTCGAATATGGAGGGTAGAGTGATCGATATAAGTTTCGGATTAGATCGCCTTGTTTTCATAAACAACACTTTTCAGAATAACTCACAATGTATATACCTATCAGGATCACCAAGTCAAGGTCAAATTTTAAATGGACTCGTGATTTTAAATAATAAGTTTGCAAATAATAACCACACAGATGGAGTAATTTTTGTCGATCAGCAAGACGTTGGTATATACCCCTCTAACATAAGTTTCAACATTTTTGAAAACAACACAGGGAGTATTCTGAGATTTCGATCTCCAGACATAATAATATCATACAACGTTTTTGAAAATTACAATGCCTTATATAATCTGAAAATTGGATCTATTCCTAATGTAAAACCTGATAAAATTGTAAACGCAACTTTGAATTTTTGGGGCACTACCAACATTAGAGAAATCGCAAAGAAGATTTACGACAGCGATTACGATGCAGATCTCCTTGATGTGATATTCAGACCTTACCTTGGGTCTCGGAACAACAGTGATATTCAAGATGAAGATGTCAGTTTTGTGATTGGGAATGAAATCGGAGGACAAGTTAATGGCAATGTCACGTTGCATTTGTCGGGAAGTCCGTATGTCGCAGTTTCGAATATTGAAGTAGGGGAAAACGATACACTGATCGTTGATTCTGGAGTTGAAATTCGAGTAAAGCAAGACATTGGTATACACGTTTTAGGTAAGATTTGTAGACGTATATCATCACATATAATAGTAAGCCTTATCTTGTCAATCATTTCAAAAGCAAGTTAGCACGAGCTAAATTTTTTATTCATAGCAATGCAAACCGGCAATATGAATTCTTTCTTATTAACTAGTAAATCGGTGAAAATATCAAATTATCAAACACTATGAAATTAAAAAAAAAACGTAATGACATTAAAACCTAGTTTAGAATCCTCTAATACATACAGGTTAACTAACAGTGTGATAAGGTAAATATATATAAACCTGTTTCATAGCAGTCAAATTTGTCTGTTTCGTTATTATAACTTCACTGTTTTGATCGACGTTTTGAATTAGTCTTAGAGCATTTCCCTCTATTCCGTGTCTATTGTTCTTTTTGTTTAGGGAAAATCCATTCTTTAATATGGGGAGCATACCACGCTGAACATTGAATTGTATTAAATTGAAAATACCGCATTGAAGGTTCCATGTCACCGTCATACATGTATGCATACCATCGTTAAAATTGTAATTTTAACACTGTTTTCAATAGGTACTATTTAGACAATTTCGCGACAACTACATATTTTTGATACCCTTTTTTAATAATACAGGAATTTTACAAGTTCTGGGTTCGGAAGAAAGTCGTGTAAAAATTTACCCGGACATTTCATCTCTACCATGGAGAGGCATCGACATCGATTCAAGCAAAGGTAATAGTACTTAGTCTAGTACTTTGTAAATTTACGTCAATTTGTAAAAAAAGATGTTTATTATTTCGTTTTTGGTCAAAGGTTTTTTTGTAACTATATCTGCAATTACATTATAATCCTACACAGTAGTTTTGTAATTAAGTCGGAATTTACCAACCAATATACCTATTATATATACGAAGCCTTTAAAGTATGTTTCCTACGAACAGAGCGTGTTAACGTAAATTATGCTCCGGGAAAATACGATTCACTTACGTTTGGTTGGACATGAAAATATATTAGTTGCTTAGTGGGGAGGCTGTGTATTTTGAGTGTGGCGATTCCTGATATGCATATATTACCTTTTTATAATCACAGTAGTTTTGTCTGTGCTGTGTGGCGGCCGTAAAACGTCTCCCCGTACTTTCAATTAATACTGTTATCGTTTCATCCCTCAGGGATTGTTTTTTACAGTCATTTTTCACACCCCTCCCCACTCACCCAAATACTCTAATATACCACATTGAAGGTTGTATGTTCACCGACCTTCTGTTATATTTAAATGGTTTTATTCTTGTGTATTATCTGGTTTCAGAATTGAGCCTTTGTATATACTGGAAAGCACCATTTACAGTCCCATTTATTATTTAGGGATCAGTGATTCAACATGTCTATATTTATAAATTGTTCTGCGTGCTATTTATAGAAAAAACCATAAGCGCGCAAACATTTACGTCATATATTGCATTGTGACGTCACTTAATAACTTGCGATATGACTGAAGGTCGCTAATCATACAATGGTAATTTTTCAAACAAAACAATCATGGCGTACAAAATAAAAGGAAACGTTTTAACTCACAGGCTATCTTCTGCGTCTTCTGTCCATATTCCGGCTAAACTAAATACTTTCACTTACATGCAACCGTCAATTTGTTTATCTCCAATAAATTTATCTTCGGCTACTTCCGTCAATGTGACCGGTTTGCAAAGTGCACAATGCACCCATTTATTTAAAAATAATTTAAAAATAAAATTGTCACCTATCAAATCACATATTCTTAAAAAATATAATATTTCCACGCCTATAAAACTAAACGACGGAAGACGCAGATCTTATCCTTTTATATACAAGTGTAATTTAAAGAGGTGTAGGTGCTGTAGTTTTTTAAAATGTAACTCGACTATAAAATCAAATGTTAATGAAAGAATTTTTTCAGTGAATATTAGTTCAGATATTGATTGACAAACAGATAATATCATTTATGTTTTAACTTGAAACGCTTTAAATTGTGGCATTCAATATGTAGGACAGACGGGACGCCCTTTGAAAACACGTTTTAGCCAGCACTGTTCTAAAATACGAAACAATAATAAAATCAATACATATTTATATAAACATTTTAAACAATCAGGCCACACTTTAAAACACGTAAATATTCAACCTGTGGAAAAAATTATATTTGATAACAGTGCTTCAAGAGCATTTAAAATTAGAGCAAGACTTGTTGCAGAAGATAACTGGATATAAAAACTACAAACTCCTTATCCACTTGGTTTAAATGATAACATTTATCAAGAAGGCAACATTTCAAAAAACCCTGATTTTGACATTTTTGGTTTGCTTCAAATACGAAAACGTAAATCGAGGTCACATGGGATAAGGACTAATGGTAACATCAAAAGAAAATCCCGTGTTCATTGTTCTATTTATGACCTTCAAAATATTTTAAAACATTCTGGTAGACATGCTATGCTGTCGCGTTTAGCCTCTCTTTCTATTTCAAGTTTACATAAAGTGGATAAGGAAGCCGATGATATTGTTATTCGAACTCATCCACTTTATGAGGTTGCAAGCCTTACTCAGTGTTACACTCGGCATGTTCTAAGACCACACATTGACTTGGAATCTGATCACCAAAGACATTTCCTTAAAATTTCATTTTTAAATAAAGGCATAGATTTTATTGACCTTCCAAGTATATTTAAAGATAAAACTGTTGAATCGGCTATACCAAATTATTTCAAGAATACTGAAACACCCATCGTTTGTTATAAATATAACAAGCCTATAAGAAACACAATTTTCAATTACAACAAAATTACCTCGGATTTACAGATTGTTGAAAACACACCATTATCTTGAGACTGTTCTAATTCAAAATTTTGCTATCAACCTGCCGGTCATATCGTTACAGGGGATCTAAATGTTATCAAAGACTTTAGAATCCGCAATTTAATTTCAAAAGGTCCAAAATACAGAATTCCATCGGACATCGACTTTAATACATGTCGTGCGGAAATTGCCGAGTCTTTAAACTCTTTTTGCAATAAATGGTGTAAACGAGAACATGCTGAGCCTAATGCTCTTTCAAACTGGAAAAAACAAATATTCAAAATAATTGACACTCGTATATCCTTTACTACCACCTCGACCTCGTTTTAACTTTCGTCATTTGAAAAAGGGTATTCAAGATTTTCACAACAAATTTGTTTTAACACCTGCTGATAAGGCTTCAAATAATGTTATTATAGTGTGACGTATACACTATATTAATGTTCAAACTGAAGAGCTGAATAGCACTAATGCTTATACACTGACTTCTTCATCTGAGAGTGATATTGTTACTGCACACACTCTACAAATTACAAAATTTAGAATCAGTGTTGAGCCTAAACAAGACAAAGTACCTACTATGTATTGGTTGCCTAAAATGCACAAAACACCGTACAAAGCAAGATTTATCGCTAACTCTAGTTCTTGTACAACAACAAAGTTATCCGTGCTCTTAACATCTTGTCTAACAGCTATAAAAGAACATGTAATTAGGTATTGAGAAAAAGTTTTTGAAACTACTGGCAAAAATTTATTTTGGTCTATAAAAAATTCAAATGACGTTTTGAAGAAACTTAAATCAAATAATTTTCAGGCGTTCTGTTTGTCTACATATGATTTTTCTACCTTGTATACTTCTCTCCCTCATAATTTAATAAGAGACAAGCTAACCAGTCTCATTGAAAAAACTTTTGCTAGAGAAAATAAAACATTTATTGCTTGTAATGAACATAGGGCATTCTTTACAGATGGTTCTTATGATAATTATACTTCATGGACCTGTCAAGACCTTATCCAGGCGCTCACATTTTTATTGGATAATATTTATTTGAGATTTGGTACATCTATTTATAAACAAGTAATAGGCATTCCAATGGGTACTAATTGTGCACCCCTTGTTGCTGATCTGTTTTTATACTGTTATGAAAGAGATTTTATGTTATCTCTTTCTACCGAACATCAAGATGATATTATTACAGCTTTTAACAGCACCTCGAGGTACCTTGATGATTTATTAAATATAGATAATAACCATTTTCCATCACTGGTTAATAAGATTTATCCTAAAGAACTACAACTTAATAAAGCGAACACTTCAGAAAAGCAAGCAAACTTCCTTGATTTAAATCTATCCATCGAAAATGGTTACGTCACTACTAAAATTTATGATAAAAGAGATGATTTTAATTTTAATATAGTAAATTTTCCGTTTCTAGACGGCGATGTTCCTCGTGCAACTTCTTACGGGGTTTATATCTCTCGGCTTGTTCGCTTTTCAAGAGCTTGCAATGATGTGAATGATTTCAATGAACGTAATCTTTGCATTACAGAAAAACTTTTAAAACAAGGTTATCGGTATCACAAATTAAGGAAAACCTTTTGCAAGTTTTACCGCCGATATCCAGATCTAATTCATAAATACAGCTGCAGTTTAAAATCACTATTGCAACAAGGAATTTCACAGCCAGTTTTTTATGGAGATTTAATTTATAAACTTAAGAAGATAAAAGGCGATAGTAATTTCTCCCGATTATTCGTAAAAACCATCTGTAAATTTAAAAAGAAAGGTTACCAACATGATATTTTACAGCGCTCTGCAGGCCTGGTGATTAACCCATCTACAGTTGATCATTATGCTTACCTCTTTGGTTGCACGACGGTGGCAGGGGTGTAAGAGTTTATGAAGGTTTATGGGGAAATCTTTTCTTTAAAGAACCTAGAAGCTCGATTTGTTTCTTTTATCCCTGTCATCGTGTTCTTGCTGATTTTACTCCAGTTGCTCTGGTCTCGGAAAGATCATTGAGTACCCGCCCTTTGGCTTTGCAATGCTATTAATTCTTATGTTTATATGTTTGTATGCTTTTGCATGCAACATTGTTGAGCTGATAGGTGGGTTGGAGTTATTTCACCAAGACAATTTGTACTTGTTTTGTGATACGAGAACCTGTTGGGGCAAGTGTGAGGTTGGTGCACCCTAGAACCTGGTTTAAACCCCCAGTGGCAATTTGTTTTGCCACTGACCGTTCCAAGGCGGTATCCCCAAAGGTTCTCTTCTTCGTTAATTGTTTGTGGCGTCCTATTTTAATTGACATACGTATATAAAACATGCACTCTCTCTCTTCCTCTCTTCTTTTTCGCTGCGTGGGGAGGCTGTGTATTTTGAGTGTGGCGATTCCTGATATGCATATATTACCTTTTTTTAAGAATACTTATGTTTTTATCTATAGTTTTACCCGGTGAATTGTGTCAATGTTCTCCAGTTTATTAAAATTAATATTTCACAGAAACAATTCTGCGATATCTTTCTCTGGACGGTACACTATTAGGAATAAAGATCAGAGGACGTTTTCTTGAGGTGCATAACATTACTTCCATTACTTCAAAGGCGTCTGGCATTACTGTAGACATGAATGGGATAGACGCTTCATTAAATTTCTCGCAACTATATGCGGCAAACAATACAGCGAGCGGTATTTACATAACAGGAAATGCAAAGACAAGTGCACGAAAAAGACGAGGGACGGTTTTTACCAATTCAAACTCAAAGGAAGTTACTGTTTACATATCAGACTGTGAGATTAGTCAAAATACTCTTCATGGAATTCAAATTGAAAGTAATGTCAAGATAACAATAACAAATTGTTCAATTAAAGACAATGTAAAAATAGGAGTGAGAATAAAGTCTTTTGAAAACGGCTCAGTTTTTATTAACAACTCGATTATCTCAAACAATTCAGACCAGGCTATTTTAGCATATCTCACCAAAGGTATCGTGATTCATTCGAGTATAATCAGGGACCACAAATATGGATATAGAACATACTGGAACTACTGGTCAACAAGAGAGTATATCGCCCTTTATAAGCACTCTACCTTCGAAAATACTACTGTGCTTATAAAGGATTCCAAGTTTATCAATAACATTGCAAATGGCATACGTTTCGATATATACGCTGGAGGAAGCACTAAGGTCTTCGTAGAGGGTAATGTTTTCTCTGGAGGAAACCGTACACTGGTCTTAAACACTAATGCTTATTATAACAGTTACCTATCATTTGAAATGAATGCAAATTCCATAGAAGGCAATATGCAAATTGATAACAGACAAAGTGACAAACTGCTGGAATTTAATCTGGGGACATTGAAAGAGTTCATTATGAGAAATAATAGTGTTCAGAACAATACAGCAGATTCTTGCGTCTTTTTGGCATACACACGGTCTTCAAACAGCGTTTGCGATATTCAACAGAATAAATTCCTGGATAACAATATCAGTAGCACTGTGTTAGATATCTCCAACATCATACCAGTACAATGTTCTTTGAATTTCAATGTTTTCGACAGTCGGCATCCTACAGAATGCATCATCAAGGCTCCCATATTTGATTTGTCTTTAAATATCAATGCAACTCACAACTACTGGGGAACTAAAGCTTTCCAGCAAATTGTAGAACGAGTGTGTGATTTTCAGAAAGATATGAGACAATCTTTTATTTCGTATTTACCGTTTTACGAAGATGGTGGATTGGCGTCGCTTTCTCAAGGAGAACAAAATAACTTCAATGTGTCCGGTGTGTATGGCGGTAAAATATCACAGGATCTTATCATTACAAGATCAATGTTTCCTGAGGAATTACGTATAAATAGATCGATGATGATCAAGTACTGTATATATGCTGATTCTGTGTTTCTTCAGTCTTAGTTGAAATCGGTCCTATATATTTATTAATTTGCTACAAAGTCTAACTCTGCACATTTGAATAACAACAACAACAACTGTATCTTCCTGTTTGATAGATTTCTTACCAAGATCTCCTTGTGTGTCTGTGCTTTTGCGTGCACATTTTTATGTAGGACCCTCCAACACTTATTATTTAGCACAGCTTGAATTCGGTGATTCTTAGATAATATTATTGCAACGTTACAATTAACTAATGAGGTAATCGAATAATTTCATGATATTTTTGCAGTGTTGGTGCTTCGGTTTCAATAGAGAGTGGTGTAGTTATAAAGTTTGCTGCAAACAGAGGAATTTACGTTCAAGGTATCTAGCATTCACTCCATTTCTATTTTTAAAATTAAACATGCAAATTCTAAAACGCTGTTTATTTATCTTAGTAATAAAATTAATTGTATTAATATTTTTTGTTGTTTTGACAAAATGAATTTCGCAATATAGATAACTGAATCATTGTTCAAGTTGCTAGCTCTTTACATAATTATCCAACCTCATTGCCAATTCTCTCATTCCCTGGCGTACGAAATGAAAAGCGTAGGAAATGTTTGAATCGCTAAGACACCTTCATTGAACTATCTTAATAATACATTTCTTGCTGATGGTGTAAAATATTTCAGGCTCTTTGAAAACCTTAGTTGGGTTAGAACCAGTGCGACTTGAGAATTCTGCAGATACAAAGTGGTTTGGACTGGTGTTCAACTCGACACAAAATGGTAGTTTTACTTAATAAGTTTAAATGATATTCCTTCTAGATTTTGCAGAGAAAAAATATTGATATTTTGATAAACAAGCAAACAAAATAGTCTATACAGTGAATCATGAAATGGCCAATTATAGCAAATCATAGTGGAATAGGCTCGTGAAATTTAAATTAATTATTGTTTGTTCTCGTTTCAGCTATATCGACAATTTACAACACAAAAATATATAACACCAGCACCGGCGTGGTTTCCTATTCACGACACTTTGAAATTCGAAAGAGTGATATCATAAATTCGACAAGCAATTGTTTGACACTGTATCAAGATTTGCAAATGAAAGTATACGATTTTGAAATGTCTCAATTTGTTAACTGCTCTAGTCATGGAATATTCCTGACAGGTTCTGGTTATACATCTTTCATAAACGCAGCCATTTCCAATGTCTCCATTGGAGTTGGTTTAACTGCCCCATACGGAACGTTCGAAATGCGTTCATGCAACGTCAGTAACACTACACAGGAGGCAATACGTGTCGTGTTTTCGGATACAACTAATTCGGGCAATATAACTGTTGAGCATTGTAACATCACAGAGAGTGCAAAGGGAATCCTTCTGAAAACATCGAATTATTACAAAGCAAATAGTATCAAAGTGTCAAGAAATCAATTTAACAATGTTAAAACCAACGTTTTATATATATCTTTCCCATCATATCAATATTGGTACAATTACAACATAAATAACAGTACTGTTGATATCACCTTAAATACGTTTTATAATTCATGTGGCATATATTTAGAAACATGGAACAATGCTAACCTAACCTTTAAGGACAATGTACTTACAAATGCTAATTGTATCACAGAAAACATGTGCTATATATATGCATTTGCAAACGGCAACAGCTATGCAACAAGCCGATACTTCGACATTTCTACTAATGTTGTTCAGAACGTCAGCAGTAGTTGTATTGTACACTTAAAGACAAGTACAGTAGAGAAAACACTTGATGGGATCTTTGCTTACAACCAGATACTGTCCAACAAAGCCACAAATGGAGCAGTTTTAATCGACGCTTTACGCTTCAACGTGACGCAAAACATCTTCGACAACCCGCTGACCTCGTTTGATGTTTACACCGTTAACAAAGGTATTTATAAAATATTTGGCTTTTTAACATAGCCGAACTTGTCGATATAGTTATCCTATTTGCCCTTGCCTTCGAAAAGAGTAATATAATGCAAAGACCAGCTAGATATCCTAACATATTATACTCTTTCAAGAAACCAATATTTCAATGTTATAACACGGTCTTAAAAAGAAACTAACATTGCTCCAGCAGTGCTTTAGCATTTCCAACTTAGAGCTCATACATGTAGTTCATATTTTAATTTTTATGTATTGGTAAAATAACATTTGCAATAAGGGTCATTGTATAGTACTTGACAAAAAATGTCTTATTGTTAACAAAAAAATTTAGTGCGTCCTGCTAGATTCTATTTTATCCAGGTTATTTTGCATTTATTGTGTTTTCCGCAGGATCTGACATTATAAACGTGACCAACAACTGGTGGGGGAGCTCAGATGCCAACCAAGTTTATCATCGAATATTTGATCAAAGAAAGGATCCAAGTCTCCTGTTTTTCAACGTGACACCTGTTTTAACCGAAAGGAAGGTTGATTGCAGCGGGGTGAATAACTGCAGTTTGCATGGTGAATGTGTCAGTCCAAATAGATGCCGGTGCAATTCAGGCAAGTTTAATTTCTTTGGTGCTTGATGCTTCTTGTCACATGATAAATATCTGGCTAGCAACATAAGTTATCCGTTGTGTCGCGACAGTTACAAAGATCGGCCCCCACTTTTAAAATATGTGCGAATCTCATCTCGATTTTGCGATGTATGAATAAGTAAAGGTTTAAAAAAAGGCAAACAAGCAATGAAGTCAATGGAAGACATTCCATTTTTATCATGAAATAAGCCGAGCGAAATATGTCTTCAATCGTTGGGCAAGATTTAACATAATGTTCATTACTGTAAGGAATATGTTAGACTTTCGATTACGTTTAACAAAATATCCTTTTGAATTTTTTTACCATTGGAGTACATGTATGCAGGTTTAAATTTATTGCATTCAACAGATCTCTCGAGTAGATTGATTTTGAATACTATAACTGTTCAGGTATTATGATTAATTTTTGTCTGGGACGTTGTTTTTTAAACAAATTTAGACTACATTGTATTTGTTTTGCAGCGACTTGCATATTAATAGAACGTATCGCAAATTTTAAATAAATTTAGACTAGATCATCTACATTGTATTTGTTTTGCAGCGTTTTGTATATTAATAGGACGTATCGCAAATTATAAAATTAAATATTAACACTGCATTAAAGTCATATAAAATTCTAATGCAATGGTTTGTTTAGGATGGAGTGGGGCATTATGCATGGAATACGACTGCGCAGGCGTAAGTGGCTGTTATGGTAACGGAAAGTGTGTCGGACCAAACAAGTGTGAATGCTTTGATGGATGGAGTGGATCACTATGCATAGTTGCTTCTTGCAAGTAAGTTATTCAAAGAATTCCAGTAATTACCAGTAAGACAATATATTACAAAGGATCCATTTAGTCTCATGTGATAAATTTTTAATGTTTTTACAAGTTGTATGCTTTCTACATGTTTTATCTGTATAATAAATAATTTTATAAGTAATAATCCAATAACTCATATTTTCAAATTAAAAAAAAAGATCATTTTAATACTGCGTCTTTATTTTAAGGGTATTTCTCATAACAGGTTTGATTATTACAGTCTGTAAATTACTACTAGTAGTTGTTATCAACATAAACTATCAGTTTGGTTCTATCATGAAATAGTGTAGCTTATTTTGGCTTTTGGTCAGTGATTTTAATTTCTCAACTGGTAAGCGATTTTGTTTATAGACGGTTTTCTTTCTGTCTGTCATTTGATTTATCCACTTTAATAAGTAAACATGTTTCTAAATCTGCGTTTATTTTTCTTTAAAGTGCTTCAAATTGTCCTAGTAGAAAGCATCCGAAGAAACGTTTATCCGGTTGAGGTTTTTGATATGTTTTGATTATTGTTAACGAGGACACAAATTTCATTTCAGAAATGTTAACAATTGTAGTAATCATGGCATTTGTGTTCGACCCGATGTTTGCACTTGCGCGTCTAAGTTTACCGGTTCGGATTGTAGCAGTTGTGTCCCCTTACACTGGGGAAGTGAATGTCGGCCATGTCCAGACTGCCAGCATGGTCTCTGTGATTTACAATCGGGTATGAATTTGATTGTTAGATACGCAACGAGCTCTCTTAGATCATATAATCTCTTAGGTTATTTATGGAATAAATTTCGTGTTTGATAAGTTCACCGAGTCTTGAACGTCATTAGGGCTGGTTAAAGTGTGTGGAGTCCGAAGGACACGCGTGCTTTAACCAGCCCTAATGACGTTCAAGACTCGGTGAACTTTTCAAACACGAAATTTATTACTTATATTTACACCTCATTTTATCATTTTGTTTCTAAATTTAATATAAAATATATACTTTTTACTAATTTCGAAATGTTGTTTAAAACATTTCTTACCCCTGGGTTTGGCATTTGGACTGGTCCGCCTATTTACTCAAATAAAAAAACTTATACTACAACCAAAAATAGTTCCATGTTTATTGAACACATTCATCCGTTTTTTCAAACATTTATATACAGAAAAACCTAATATTTCACAACAAACATCAAATTTGTATCACAGCAAGTACTATCTATGCGAGTTAATGATAGTCTAAGTAAAAACCGTTATTTTGGCGGGAAGTTAGAAAAGGCTAATGCGTTATTTTCAACAAATGATAATTCTAGAAAATGGAACGTGCTTATTGATGATGTCATATAAGTAAACTTGTTTACTTCCGGTTTGAGGGGTATAAAAGCAACTAAAAATAAACGTAATCTAAAAATAGCAACATTCCAGGAAGAGCTATCTAAAATTAGCAACAATTATAAAAATAGCGGGGATTTCATGACGTCACCAGGGCATTCCTTTACCATTGCGCGGTGATAAGGCTAACGGTGTTCATTGAAGATTGACCTTCACTCGTCCGGTAAAGGATATTGATGCAGGGGAAATAAAGGTGTAAATATATATAATTAAATGTATTAAGAAGCTGCGTATTCATGTCTCAGACAAATTTGTACATCTTGATTTTTCTTTTATTAATTATTTTCTTTGTTCTTATGTGTTACTGTAGTTTGAAAAATTATTTTAATTTTTAAATGAGGTCGTAATACAGTCTTTAGAATGTCAGATTCTCAGTTATATTCGCTGAAAGATATTTCACTCACTTACCATATTTTTTATAAAAAAAAACACTTGAAGCATCCCTCAAAAGAACACAGATATTTATTTCGACGTAGCTATTTGCAGCACTGAAGCATGAGCTTCTATAACTATAGATGCTTAAATGAATAAATAGACGTATTGTGAATGCAAATCATATGCTAATAATGCCAGGCATAATGAATTGCATGGCAGTAATGAAAAACGTTTATAACGAGATGTATGAGTAAACTAAAATAAATAACGGCATGAGAAACAACTACAAACACTGATTTTTAAGAACTGCCGAAGAATTTTCTGCTCATTTGATCTTCTTTTACGTTTCAGGCAATTGTATTTGCGAAGGTAACAACTGGTCAGGCTTCTTGTGCGACAAATGCAGCAAAACATTTTACGGACCAAACTGCTTACCACTTATCAAAGTGTTACAAGTGCTACCTAACGAAGGTTTGGACAAAGGAGGCAATCTAGTACATGTGTGGGGTCACAATTTCCCCCAAACATCGAATAGTGTGTATACATGTCAATTTGGGAGTTCTTATTCAAATGGTACTTGGTTGGACAAGGAACACGTGGTTTGCATAGCACCTCAGCACCAGGAAGGCGTGGTGTTGCTTGAAATTTCTCCCGATGGAAAGAATTTTACAACTGATAAGGTATTACTAAATCTTTTGTTTCTTTTATTAAACGATCAAAGTCAGTCACAATGATTTTTTAAATTAATTTCTTCTGACCTAAGACTTCCGTGTCGTAAACTGAAATATTACGGATATCACGCAGAAAAAAAGCTTTATAATACACTGTTAGGGTATGTGCTTTCTAGAAGGGGCCATCGATTCCAGCTAAAATGAAAACTTAAAGTCAGTGATAAGTAACAGGGTTGTTACTGATGAAATGAGTTGAAATCATTGAAATTATTTAGTTGCATTACTTTTTAATAACTTATGACTTTTATCAAAGTTCAGGGAGTTTTAAAGGTCTAAATATTGTGCAGATTATAATAATTAACTACAGTGATATTTACTTTGATATTTTAGTTGACCTACTTCTACTATGCAACATGTCCCCCGGGAGCATGTGGGCGGGATTTCACACCAGCACGAGGTCAATGCTTATTTGGCGGCTGTTCTTGTTTTCTCCCCTGGACGGGAGATAACTGCAACACCGAATTATTAGCACCGAAAATAATAAACCCATCACGAGAACAAAACACCACAGAATCAGCTAAATATACTTTACAACTGACGTTACAACAGGTTTAAAAAACATTTTTGCCAATTTATAACACGATTATTTTAAAGAACATTTATAATTATAATATCTTATTTCAAATATTTAACATAATTTATAAATATTTGAAAAAAATGGTTATGCTTGCATTTTAAAATTTAAAAAAGGAATAGCGATTTCTAATATTTACTTATTGAAATCTTATATTCATTTTATGACACTAGGGAGACCAGCCAATCCGATGGATTCTTGTAAAAGGACCGACAGGACTAACAGTAGATGAAAGAACGGGACTGGTCAATTGGAATTTCGCCTACGCAAGTGCATCAGCTTATCAAATTGAAGTTAGAGCAAGCAATGTTATTGGCCAAGACACCGTCACATGGTCATTACTTGTTCCGCTGTCATACTCGGTTGAATTAACCAGGATTGAAGGAACAGATGTTTTGCCGATACCGCGGCCTGTGGATATATACGGATCGATACTGTTCTCTACCAACGTTTCTCCACGTGTCGTTCCTATAGATGTCATGTAAGCCATTATATATCTGTCGCATAGTGACACATAACTGAATATTTAATACAGGTTCGAATGCATAATTTCCAGAAAATGGGTTCGTTTGGAGTAGTCTTATAGTGGTTACAAGATCATGTTTGGCCGAATTTCCCATGAAATATAAATTTATGCTGCTCAAACAGGGGGATCGTGCAACCGCTGAACACACTCTGAGTTCGCCCTTGTTTTATCTGTATTCTGCTTAAATACCATTCATTCATATTCAAATCACATAAAATTGTTTCATCTGTATTAACCAGTACAACAGAGGAATTTTATGAAAAAAAGTTAATATGCTTTTAAAATTACCAGTAGTTTTTCGTTTTTCGCCAATAATTTCCACATTCAAACCAAGCACTCTGACGCTGTTTCATCCAATTTAGTTAAAACAACGATAAACGCTGAGCCATTGACTTCATGTATTCGACCGATAATTATGGGTTATTTGTAATAAATATTTAAACAATTTGCACTATTTCGAATTAAAACACATTTGATCGGAATTCTAACGATTAAATAAATGTATTAGGGTGCTATGTGCGCGTACACTCTTCCAAAGAAAGTTATAATATAGAGAAAAGTTCATTAATAATTTAGGGGGTTATATGGCAGACTTTAATTAAAGACAAACGATTTTATTTTATAGCCAACGATTAAAAGGTGTTGCCGATTTGCAGTATATCATATCATTCTGACTGTGTATTTTGAAACGTTGACCACCAAGGAAAGTATCACACAAATTAAAATATACATGAGGTGAAAACAAATTGAGTTACCTTGTATATGTATACGTAACTTAGTAAATCGGTTTACTTAGTAGTTGTAGATTAACAAAAAAAAACTTCACTTTTTGCTCCTGTTGACATTAACAGAGTCACGAGTGTTCGTACGGGAAAAGAAACAAAGATTCAAGAATTGTCGGATCCGCTTTCACCTGCCACTTTCAAAACAACGTATTTTCCTAGACCAGATGACGCAGGCAGCTTTTTAGTGGTATATATTTGTTTGTGTTCATTTGATACGCAAATCTTAAAATATATGTGTCGATATAATAAAAATCTTTAACTTAATCATTTTGTATGCATACATTTTGCGGCCGTTCTCTCTGTCTGTAACATTGTTCACATATGAACGTAATGAAATCTCAATTCGTATTTTTTCTGTATGGGCCACGTGTTTACTTTTCATGGTTTTTCCTTATGTCGTTTAATTAATTCTAATTTGAATGGGTGAATCCTAGAAAGTTGTCAAAACCCCCTAGTGGTGCTTTTTTGACATTTTGCCACTGACCGTTTCAAGGCGGTGATGCCTCAGGTTCTCATTTTTGTTTAATTGTTCGTGGTGTCTGAAATCGATCATTTTATAAACCATGTTGTCTTCCTCTTGGCAGTGTGCGGAGGCAGTGTCTCCTGAATGTGGCAATACCTGATATGCATATTTCTCTTAACATTACTTTTTACAGCGATCAAGGCATCAGTTCTGGTCAGTTTTGGGCATACAGTGTAATCCTTCAAGTATCACCGTGTCAGAGAAGATACTTTCGGACGACGGCAGCGTTATTGTCAGGAATGTGTCGGCATTGGTGAACATTGGTGACCGTCCGGTTGCAAACATCTCTTCTCAGGTAAACATTACCTCTTGGCAATACATTTAAATAATGAGAAACAAAAGAAAATATCGTATTCAGTCATTGTAAACCATAATGCTACGATTTCTTGCATACCGAGAGCTGCAGTCCTGCTCGAATGCTTTGCATTAAGGGATTATTATTTATAGTGCAGTCTATAGATTTTTTGTTATTTAAGATATATATGTTATTTTATTATTTCAGATTGACGGTTTAAGAGATTCATTTGTTAGAGTATCCGGAGGACAAGATAATTCTTCTTTTTTTGTCCAAACGCTCGGTGTCACTGATGTGGTAACATTTGATCTTGTCATTAGAAACGCCAAACCACTTTCAGGCACCATTTATGTATTATTCACCTCTCAATTCGGGACAAGCACACGTTTAAGAGTTGGAATTAATTTATCCATACTCAAACCAAACATCGTATGTAGTCCTCCGTCTGTTTATGAAAATGTCGTTCGTGGAACACAGAAATTCTTTGACATAGAGATAACAAACACCGGTGAAGTAACAGCAAAAAATGTGAAAGTCAGTCTACCAAATGACAATAGACTAACTCTCGTTTCATTTACGGCCGTTGGTACAAACAACAGCGGAATCAGTAATGGTGCAACTACAGACATTCATATTGTATCTGGCGGAACGGCTCAGATTTCACTAGCAGTAACAACCTCTTCGACAGAAGCTCTCGGTGAAATGAGCGGCACAATTTACATCAACTCTGAACTCAGTTCAACGCCGTTCTCATACAAATTCTTCATAGTTTCCTTACAGAAGTTTAACGTGACGTTTACAGTCAAAGATGAGTATACATATTTTGCTGCTGAAGCACCTCTAGTCAGCAATGCGAAAGTGCGACTTGTTAATCCAAGACGTGGATATTCCGAGACGAGGTTCACAACAAATGAGACAGGTAACGGTCACTCGATCTGAATGAATATCTCGGACGACTTGGACAGAAATTCAAATTGGCATTAGTATCCATACCGTGACTTCTCTGCATTATTTACGTTCAGAGATATTTATTTACGATTAAAGAACATCTTTATAACATTTATAACAAGGAACAAGTAATTCACTCATGCAAGTTGATATGTTTACTTTCTTACTAAGAATCCTATCGTATATAAAATTTAAAACTAGTATTTTAGTGCAAATATGAAAAGTAGTTTGAATCCCAATTAAAATCACACATACAATTAAAGAATGTAATTTCTTTCCTCTCTTATTCTGCGACAATAATATCATGTCTGTTGTTTATGTTTGGCCACCACTAAATTGACGAGAATTTTTCCGCTAAACTGTCATGTCAAATCTTTTTCAGGTTTCGTTATATTTGAAGACATATTTGAGGACCAGTATACATTATATAGCGAGGCCGACGGACATGCCTCATACAGCGCTGTGATTTTAGTTACCCCCGAGAAAACGAAACATGACATCTTTCTCCAAAGAGTAGCAGTCAAATACACTTGGACGGTCACACCTACAACCGTGGAAGATAAATACATCATTACACTGGAATCTACTTTCGAAACATATGTAAGCGTTTACTTGAAGTATAGCTGATTATAGATAACTAGAAATTCACGTGATACGCTATAATAGCCAATACTATTTTATGAAAATTTGTAAAATTTCATGTTTTAGATAAGAAATTATTGAATATCAAAATATGACTTTATTTAAATTCTCAGATCCCCTGTCGAAATTCTATTCTGTTTAGTTCTGCCCATTGTTGTTTCGTTTAAGGCAGACCCATTCTTTATTTTGGAAACCATACGCCGTTAAACATGGAATGGTATTAATCTAGAAATACCGCATTGAAGGTTCCATGTTATATTTACTGGAATGAAAACGTCTTGTACAAAAAAAGTTCGTGTTCATAATACGGATGTTATAATATGGTATTAAACTGAATGTCAGTTAACTCAGCATTTGCACATTGCAAATTGTGAAAAAATAAACATTACAATTTTGTATTAATAACTTTATAAAAGCAATTTTTAACATTCCACCTTACGTAAAATGACAATGGGGTCATTTCTTGACACACTTAGTCCATGTATTTCAGCTTATTATGACTCACCCATTTTTAAAAGTCAGGTACGTTATATGTTTTATACATCACCTTCATTTCAATGATATTCATTTGGGTCGAACAATTAATACGTTTTTCAATGTAACGTTGTATGACAAAGATACTATGGACAGTATCTTTGTATTGGGAAAGGCTTAATAAGATATTAATTATATTTTAAGGTATACATGTAAAATACAACTCCTACGTAATCACAGACAAACAATAAATACCCGAACTTTGCAAAATCAGTTGAAATAAAAACAAAGCCAATTTCATATGACATTTCCTTGTAATTTATACACTTCAATTCTTATTCATAGGAAAGGAAATCGTTTTTGCGGACACACTGCATTATTTTAGCTTTAAAATGTACCTTAAACATGTGCATATTTTTAACGTAACTTGCCAACAATTACAACTATTCAAAACTTGAACTGTTCAAACAGTTGAAAAGTAACATAGTCGTATATACAATTGGTTTGCTGTAATTGTAATAAACTTAGTATATTTCTAACTATATCATTGAAAGTAATGAATCTAACCTCGATTTGCAAAACAGTTAACGTACCTGACATGGTGCTAATCGGTTGTGTTTGTGCTCAAATATTTCTGTTGTAACAGATGTATAAGGGCAAAATATGTGTGCATACGTTACATAGTGCCAAGAAAATGAAAAAGTAGGGGAAATAAGCTTTTTATTTAAAGAATCGTGTTGCATGTACACGTACCTGACATTAACGTACTTGACAGTCAATTTTCAATTTTCTGCTATACAATCAATATATAAACTGCCACTAAGGCATGTTTTACTTCAAAAAAAAGATAAGACTGCATAAAAAACGAAGAACAATGATTCGGAAATATAATTTCAAAACTACGGACGAGCAAGTCAGTATACTATTTAACGTACCTGACAAATTCTAACGTCCCACCTGTAATTTTATTTTTTCTCAATTAATCTTAGATTTGGTGATTCGACGATTGCATTTTAGTTTGTTTCATTCCACATAATTATATATTAAGATTTAGTAAGCCAAAGTTTAATGTTTATTGATGACGTCTACGTTTGTTAAAGTAAGGTTAAAAGCATTTAACGTTCCTGACCAGTATATTTGCGACAATCATTTCACAAATCTAGGTTAGTCAGTTTATCATAGAATTGTATAATTTTAAGTTACTTCGAAAAAACTAAACCATACCCGTTAAAACATGGCCTAACATCGGTGTTTTGTTTCTTATTAAGCTGAAGGTTTACGTTAATATTTATACAGACCCCTTTGCGACAGACGATTTCTAGGAATTTTCGGCTATTCTGATGTCAAATATGTCGATATGAATAATTATAATTCAATTCTGGTGTTCGTATGATGTTTGCTATATGTTAACTGTATCGAAATACAAGTTGAACCAACATTTCTTGCTTATATCACTCAGAGAAATGACTGCGACATAAAAAAGTGAAAATGTTATTTTATCTGACATTCAATGATTATATAGAAAGCTGCGAAGAGTCTTAAAGCATAAATACCTCACCAGGGGTAGAAGGGCACATTTTGCAGACATTTCTCTGTAAAAAATGTGTAGTTTTTGCCTTATCAGGTACCAATGCCAGTTGTAACAATAGAGCCTGCAAAGGTAAACACAATACCGTTGGAGCTAGAAGAAACGGACACGATTGTGTTTAACATAACCAACCATGGGCTAATAAGGGCTGACAATCTAAGATTTAGTTTGCCTACAGCGCATCCGTACTTAAAATTCGAGTCGGTAAGTGTTTTAATAATATCGAATTGTTTAATTTACTTTGAGAAATAAATTTATAACAGTTCTAATAATTATGTTTACAATGTCATTCTGGCGCTCGGATCTGTGTCTTGCTAATGCAATGCCGATCAGAAAATGTTTACGATTTTGAGCATACTTTACTAACGTCTTCTAACTATCTTATATACATGTATCAAATAATAAGTTTGTAGTATGATCTTGTGTATAAATCTCTTCGTTTAATATAATAGAATAAGTAATAAGTATATAATTGAGCAAATGACAATTTAAACGGATGCTTTTTAACAGGACACATATTCCTTCTTAATATTAATTAGTGATGCATCGTAATTGATGTTTGTCTTTTTGTATACAGACCAACTTAGGTAATTCGAACTCGACGAGACCAGGAAATGTTCGATTTGTCGCTTTTGTCGGTACTATCTCCTTAATTTACTATAAACTATGTTATTTTTCAGACAATTGATTTTATTGGAAGTGTTGAAGCAAATACATCGGTAATTGTCCCGGTTAAAGCTACCTTGAAAACCCGGGTAAAACGCAATATAGTAGCTGCGGCAATTTGCGGTTTAGCGCTACTTTACGACTACGACTGCGGCGGATTACAGACAAGAAATCTTGACGTCACACTCACACGGGAATATCCAGGAAGACCGCCGCTTCCGTGCGGTTTGATTGGCGGAGGCGGAGGCGGCGGTGGTGGCGGTGGTGGAGGCATTTCTTGTAAATCCATATTACTAGACTATTTTTCAATGAAAAAAAAGAGATTGTATCATAGCAATGGACTGAACCCGCTTGAACTGAATACCTTTTTGTTAATTTTGCCCGTGTACTTACTAAAAGCTACTTTGCGACCCGAGCACTAAATAACAAATAAATATGCGTACAAATAATCTAAAATTTATGTTTTGTTTTCATACTATGTACTGCTTAGTGCTGACATAATACCAATACTCTAACAGTGAATATAGCGGACCGAAATTTTGAGTAGTACCTTTTAAAATGTAATATTACAAACGCAATTTTGTAGACAGTAGCGGCGGAAGTGGAACAGGTAGTGGATCATCTATGACGTACAATCCTACTACTCCGTTGTCGTGTGATTGCGCGAAGACTTTGATTAAAAGTTGTGCACTGGCGTATCATCCTATTGTTGGATGTGCTTACGCTGTGACAGATCTTGGAACAGCAGGAGCGGTGAGAAAATTTAACTTTTAACTTAGCATTTAAAAAAATACCAATTTCATACACACATAAATTATATGTTGTTATTGTAGAAAACAAACTACATTATTATCTAAGCTACGGTTCTAGGTTTTTTCTGGGTTAAAATTGACAATGCTAACAATTTTTTTTTCTACAACCGCCACATATAAAATTATTTTTTGTGAATTTAGAAAAAAAGTAAAATTGTTATTGCTTATCCTAAGATATTAGCATATAAGTATAAAGTCATATGTCACATGTTAATATAATAAGGTCTAGATTTAAACCAAACAATTAAGCTGATATATTCAGAACATTTCAGGACCAGTTGTTGTCACTGTTTTAGTAAATTAAGCATTAGGGCTGTATACTATCTTTCTGTCTCTTACCCTCCGCAAATACGCTTTGACTTGTAGTGACATCATTGACGCAGACGGACAGACGTTAACAAATTATTGTCTTTCTTAATTACAGTATTTTCAAGTGATCATAGAAATTGACTGAGTTTTATGTTATTTTAAGAAAAGGGGTAGAGATTTGGTGATCAAACAATTCGCAAAACTGTTTTCATATATCTTGGACATTTTTACGGAACAAAGTTTCTTTTTAAATCCTTTTTAAATGTAATTCAACTTTGATTGTTTTTTCTAGAGAGGTGGCGGCGACGCCATCCTAACGACGCTGATGGTTATCTCGGGGTTGGCTGACACGGCTTTTGCCTGCGTATTCGGAGTTGTGTGTAGTTTATGCGGAACCTTCTACACGACGATTCGGTAAACTATTTATATTTAAAAGTTACCCTGTCTTAACTCTTCAGTATTTGGGGCGCGTCGCGAGAAAAGGTACCTTCGGACAATTGACGTCAATCATTGAAATGACGTCATAAAGTTGAGCAGACGACATTGTTTATTATGCATTTCGCGTTAAAAATGTCATTTTATTGTCAAAATGTGTAAGAAAAGCACTTGTTAGTTCTGAGAAACTGATAGATTTAAGTACTTTAGCTAACTCTTAAAGGGAACCAATTGAATCTTCAACCGTTACAGTTATTTCTCTTATATTCCAAATTATTACTTTCATATTCAGTAATATTTCAGCCAATGATTCTCAAAGCAGATTGTATTATGAAAACAGTCCATTTAATGTTTAATCTCTGATGCAGGGAAAAAATAAAAATAACACTTAGTCTAAGTCTTGCGGAATACAATGTTTTATATTTAAATTTTGATGACAAAGCTGTTAATTTGCAGTTGTGCTATTGATGTGCACTTCAACTGTAACGGTGGCCGAAGAAGACGAGATATCAGCTCAGAGGTGGTTAACAATATGTTAGCCACAGCCAAACCAATGGATAACTTTCTATCTATGATGTCCGAGATACTAGGGGATGAAGGAATGTACGATGGTTTTCGTTATGAATTTTCTTATTTTATTTCCTTTTTCTTTTCATGGTTACATTTACCATATACTGCTATTGCGAGATACTCAGCATGGTATAGAACAACTATTGCTCGAGATTAACTAAAAGTGTTTTAAAAAGTGAAACATGCATAACAAGAATAGCCACATTGGAAACACAGTGTCCTCACACAGAAGTAGAGAGGAAAAAGTACTGGTTTATACATGTAAAATGATCAAATTAAAAAAAGACAGCATAAACAATTTAGTACTTGATTACTAATCATAAAACTGTTTAACAACTATTTGAAAGCATTTTATTCTGTATAAATATATTTTGAGAATTCATTGGTAATTTAATTAAAACATTTTCCAGGTACAATTTGAATTCGTCATGGTACCAGGTTTTCAAGAAAACCATCGGTGAAGACACAGAGCTCGGTACGCTTCTCTCTGGCAACGAAGCGGCAACGGTTCTCAACATATTAACAGACGAAGCTTCAAAAGCAAACCTCAGCAGATTTCTGGAACGCTGGAACAATACAGGTGCCCCTTTTTTATTTGATTTTTATATGGGATGTAGCGGCGAGCTCTAGTCTCAACATTCATGTCTCCTAGAAACTCGCTGTTCGCGTTCATTTTTATATTTTCGAGTCTGTGTGTAATTATTACGGGTGTGGAAATTTATTTTCTGCAAATGTAGACATAAAAATTATATACACTTTGTGTTACCGTGACCTAAAGACAGGTCCTTGAAACTTAGATGCAGCACTTCCTTTTAGCTAGATGATTACTTTGTGAATTTTGGTAGAGATCTTCTAATCAGGTGCGAAGATATGTTCCGCAATTAGAACATGTGACCTTTACACTCCATATCAGATACCGATTTTTCTTATATAACATGTATAAGGCAGAGTAAAATTATAACAACACCACTTTTTATTCTGGATCAGGCATATTTTATAAATGTTAAGTATTCCATCATGATGTCGTTATTTCAACATAATTCTCAAAAAACAGTGGTTGTTTTACTTAGTTGTGGTAAATAGACAAATATCTTTGAGTACCGAACGATGGCACAAAAATGTTCGAGTAAGAATAAATATTTCATCAAAAACAATGTAGGTGATTTTGTTTCGAGTCCCCTCCCCTGAAAAAACTTACAATAAAGTTTAACCTAATTTTTTAAAAAGCTAGCTGTGATGAAATGTTAAAAATTGTGATTGTTGTAGCCGCTGCTTGGGAAAACGGAACACTTGCAGAACTTGAGAAAACTAATCGAGTTATCAGGTTTTCTAGGCTAACACCTAGAATAGAACAATATCTGCTGGATAAAAAGAGCGCTGCTGCCAAAGGATTCGGTTCAATATTTGACGAATTCGACCATGCCACAAATGCATACAAAACGGCCGAAAAACAAGAGGTAAGCTCCACTTTATCATCTATAAATGATTCGGAACAGCAATCGTTGCGCATATATGAGTATGTTCTTAGCATTGCTACCATGTAGGTTGGTTGATACCTATAACTATAGACCATATTTTCCGAAGTTTAATACATTATAATGTTTCCGAGAAAAAAAAGACTTGTAGAGAAAAGAAAAAGTCTAAATTAAAGAGACATTGTCACAGATGTCGTAATGAGACAAGGATCAGAGCGTCTGAAAAGTGGAGGACACAGTTCAACACAAAATTAAACAAGTACAGTTGAACTTGCCTTAGCGGCCATCCGTATTCAGCAACCACCTGTCTTAAACAGTCAGTTTGAATGTGTCCTAAACTGACATTTAGTATTAATTTTTACCTGTCTCAAACAGCCACCCGTGTAAAGCAGCCACTTTTTGTCACTCCCTTGTGAGCTGCCTAATATAGGTTGGACTGTATGGCTGCATAGGACTCGGCGTGTATCATGCTCGAAGAATAAAATGTATTTGTAAGAAACAAATTTTTTTTTCAAATTCTATACATATGAAATAGTATTGTTCTTTGTAGACTTACACTTCTAATATGCGGGAAAATAAATAATATTTAAATCAAAGATGTCCGTGAATCACATGTATAACAGCTACATCTGCTGTATTAACCTGACTTGTTTATGTTCATGATTTGCGTCTGCGGTACGCAAACAACAAAAGCATATGGTTTAAGATTTTAAAATATGTATTAAAAATCAATCCATCTTCGAACAAAATAATTGATATTCTTTAGAACCGTGCTGTCTTTTCCTCTGGGTGTGTTAATTCTTGATATACGTAATTTTTTTTTCTTAAAAAGAAAAACAGTTAGTTCCCTATAAAAAGCATGCTTATCAAAAACAGACGTCAGTTTAAATTATATTCGTTTCTTCAGAGTTCCGGAGGAGGTGGAGGTAAAGACCAGGGTGTTTGCGCACGAGTTAGAGTTAGGATTATTCAAGAACTGGTTCTCACGAGAGACGCATTCAATGCGAGACTAGAAATAGAAAACGGCGAGAACTCGGACCTGGAAAATATAAAAGTTGAAATACAAATCAGACAGACATACGGATCAGCGGACCTGTTGAATAGCAAGTTTTCCATAGGTAGACGATCGAATTTTGTTTCATTTAAGTATTTGGACATTTCCTAGGCGCATAAGGTTTAAATGTGTTATGATATATGGACTCAGGTCTGCTTGTCATGAGTTCATAATTTTAGTTTTTATAAATAGAATCCAGATTCAGAACACAGTAAAAAACGAGTAAGTTTGGCAGTATTCTGCTACCTTTTAAAGGTCAAGTGAGACAGGTTATTGATTCTTTACAAACTTAGTTTTAAATAATTGTTTTGTTTCGCATACGCCTAAATTAATTTTTAGTACCAATTATTGCATTATCTGAAACTTCTGAATGACTGTGTGTTTATTGTCGATTTAGGTAGTCCGAAGTTGATTGGCATAAGTGGTGTCGATGGTCTCGGACGGTTGGGTAAGGACATTTCCGGCTCTGCAGAATGGCTCATCATACCTTACTCCGACGCTGCCCCGCAAGACGATGTTCTTTATGATATTGGAGGTAGAAAATGATTGTCACATATGTTTTTACACTTGTTTAACATTTTGTGATTTTAGTTATCAAGTTAGAAGCTTATTATAGTCAGTTAACGCGCAGACTAAACAGTATATTAAACAAAAAACGTTCCTTCATTTATGTTCTCAATTATTAAATCGACGTATTTGAAAGTCTTTTCTGAAGCATTTTGAAACTTTGTAAACTATATTTACAACATGTTCTTCTTTAATTTTTATTTGCTTTTCTAATATTCGAGAATATCTATATACTAGTAAACAGTTGATATACAGTGTCCTCAATCGCATGTTAAAAGCTAATTATGTTATCCAACAATTACTCTTAATAAATATTCAGTCATTGACTTATTTGTACCATGAGACAGTCTTCGGATTCAACAATGCACAAATAGCAAAAATGAATTCTTGAAACGATGAAAGCTCAAATAGGATTTCAAACCATCATGCTTAACAACAATGTATCACAACGTTGATTAGCAATAACCTTTTAATAACATGAATTGCAATATGTTACAGGTCGACTGTCGTACAGCGTTGGCGGATCAAAGTTTTCAGTTCCATTACTTCCCGACACCATAACCGTCAAACCAAATCCCAGTCTTGTGGTGCACTACTTTCATGAGAAATACGTCCAAGGCGATGATGCACTAACACCAGAAATCGAACCAATAGTGCCTTTTAGCCTTGCAGTACTGGTGATGAATAACGGCTACGGGATAGCCAGAGCTTTGCGCATAACATCTGGACAACCTGAAATCATCGAAAACAAAAAAGGTTTGCTTGTTGCCTTCAAAATAATTGGTGCACAGCTTGGAAATGAATCCGTAACGCCTTCTTTGGCCGTAAACTTTGGTGACATAGCTTCGTTTAAAACAAAAACCGCTAGGTGGTTGTTAACGTCTTCCCTCGCCGGAACTTTCTACAACTACAGTGCTACCTTTGAAAATATTAATCCGCTAGGAGATCCGCAGTTATCACTTATGGATAAATTAGGATACCACGAACTTATCCATCTGGTGAGAATAGAGTTTGCTGATCGTGATGACAAATTGGATGACTTCCTTGTAAACGACGAAGTCGATCAGGACGGAATTCCCGACAAGCTATACAACAGCGCCAACGGAACAGATGTTGCGGACGTTCACAGCGAGAATTTTACAGAAATTAATGTTATCTATGTGACTTCTGGCAAAAGATACACGCATGTTAGACTCTCAGTGAATACACTTATGGGAATCTGGGTCTACTGTAGAACTGAAAACAACTTCACGAGTTCGAAACCTTCAGATGACGAGTATTTGTTGTATGCAGAGGCTGAAGATGGAAGGTCGCTCTTTGTTGATAAAAACGTTTGGCAGACGACGCATATTCTGGATAAATTTTACCTTCATCTGCTAGACTTTATTCCAACAAATGACTCGAACGTCGAACCGAAACGAATTAACTTCAAATACCTTCTTATCTACGGTCCAAGGAATATGTATCCTCCGAAATTCAATTCGTCGTCAATCAGCACCATTGTATCGCATTTTAGTCACGTTGGTTTGGAAATCATGACCGTGCATGCGTATGATCTAGACAAGGATGAGTTAAATTTTAAGCTTCAACCGGACAACAATGCAAGCTTTAGTGTCTACAGGAAATCTGAAACATCAGCAGCTATTATAGTAAGAAAGTCTCCATTGAAACTTGGTACTGAAATATATGAACTTATTGTTGAGGACCAGGGGATCCCACCTAAATCATCGTCAGTGGTTCTGACAGTTATGATAACTGATTCCAATTTCACAACAGCCTCCACCTCAAGTACTAGCTCTTTATCGTCCGTAACTCTTAACACAACCGCTACCACACCACTAGTAACAGACAATTCTACTTCAGCCTCGGCATCGTCAGCTTCACCTATCACACCAACAGTAATCTCTAACGCTACATCAGCCGTTTCCACTACTACACAAAATGGCTCTTCAACTTCTACTGCATCAACATCATCGACAAAACCTTCTTCGGCTGTTCCTACTTTTTCATCTGAAAATAACGTTTCATATTCGACTGCATCGTCATCAGTTTTCACGACCACGGTGAGCAGAAGAACGACAACTCCAACCAATGGGACTCTTGATGAACAGGCTTCAAGTTTTCCAGGTTGGATTATACCGACATCTATTGGCGCTGCAGTCTTTCTGTTACTTGTATTGATGCTCATTGTGTTCATTTATGCAATGAGAAAACGACCAGGGGGCGTGGTTCGCGGAAGCGGAAGTAGATACCAGGTGTCTGAACATTAGACAGGAGTATCTTGATTGAGCTACACATTGCAAATATAATTGTATGATTATCTGCATCAAAGTGGCTTAACGAGCTGAAGTGCACACAATATTAGCAAAAGGCTGTTCATTTATGTTATGAGTAATCAGCTCCATAAGTACCTTATTATAATAAGCATTATGTGCAAACTGTATTATTGAGTCCAGATAAAAAGTGAATAATCACACGGTCTAACAAAAATAAAAATTCGATAATTCTCTGAAGTCAATGGATGGCATTATTGATACAGGTACCGTAATTATATTTTACGGCCATGCCCTGACACTTTTTCTGAATTGAGTTTTATTTATTTAGTGTACAATATGCATGTATAAAGCTGGGAGTAACTCGAATCCCATGCGAAACAAATCTAGTGAAATTAAATTTAAGAAAAATCTTCAAAGAAAGACAATTTATAACAAAAAAAGCAAACAAACATAGCGGATTTGTAGAGCATTATACGAAAGGTCTGTTCTGTTCTGTATGCTTCCGTGGTGTCATTATATTGCGCGTGGGTTTTATGTTCGAGTATTTCACTAGTACAGTGTAGGTAAATACCGCCAAACTTCATCCTGGAGAAATATTAGCATGACATAGCTAATCTTATAATAATAAGTCTGCTCGAATTTTGTTCTGCTGGAAAGTGTCATTTATACCGACTGTGCGAAATTTCGACCCGCGAAAAAAATGATACCATAGTACTGCACTTAGATTTGTTGAGTACTCGGATGGAGTTAATTTTCCGAGGGTGAAAGCGAAAAGTTTGTTAGAGATAGGAAATAAATAAACAGACATAACATTTTCCCTTAGCCTTGTAAAAACATGTAAAACTTGTTATAGAGAAATTGTTATAGAAAATCTGGCTAGTAGGCTAGTTGTAGGTCAACGTTCTATAGCATATGATTTAAAACGCAAATATCATACTATTTTCTGAAACTTTTGTCACTAACTATTTCAGAGCGGTAACCTCACATATCTTTGTTTTAGTTCATTTTTATGATGCCTTATACATGTGTTTGGATTTCCTAATCTAATAAAATATGCTCTTTCTTTCTTCTTGTTTGCTGTGTTAAAAAAAATTAAAATAGAATGTTGTCAATATTTGTACAATATTTAAAACGCTATTAATCTTCATTTAATGTTTCACAAACTATCGGAGCATCACATTAGGTTTAGTTTTATAAGTTAAGTTTACTGCAGAATGACTTTAATTACTGACTGAACCAGTTTGGTTTCAAAAACCTATTTACGACAGCCACCCAAATAAACAATATTAAAATAGAAATAATACTGTTTAGCGTAGACCTGACTTATTGTTTATTCTGAACGAGTAGAAATAGGCTATTATATACTCGTGGACTTAAGTCTTGTCCGGTATGGTTTTCCTTAAGGTAAGACCTGTGTAATGAATACCTTTATCCAGAAGAGTATCCAAGGGAGGTAACTATAGTAGTAAATTAGCCAAACTCCCTGCAGTGGTTACTTCTCCTTACAGTTGCAAGAGGACAAGGGTTCAAATCCTACTGGAAGCTAATTTTTTTTTGTAAGCCTAGAGCTTAAATAATTGGCATATTTCTTTTTTTTCCTGTGTCATTCTGTCATTGAATAAAAAATTCTCATGATTTAAACTAAAATAAGCAAAATAATCAAGATTAAAGGGGTTTTCGCTATCAGAATAGTGTTTATTCAAGTCATCAATTTGAAAATTTCTAAAACTGGACGGTAAACTTCTCTGAAATTTTGTTTAAATTTTGTTTAAGGTATATAGTTAAAAAATAGTAAAGTTTGGTATATCAGAATAGTGTTTATTCAAGCCATCAATTTGAAAATTTCTAAAACTGGACGGTAAACTTCTCTGAAATTTTGTTTAAATTTTGTTTAAGGTATATAGTTAAAAAATAGTAAAGTTTGGTATATTGCACCAATCAGGATTTTGCACAATTTTCATTAATTTAGTCTCGTGAAATATAAAAAATGCATTTTTTTAATTTATTTGGTCAAAAAAATGTCATTTTAAGATATAATTTGTATTTATATATTATATCTTAAATTGGTTTAGTAAAATATAACATATTTTTGATATACTGTAAAAAATTAAGGTTGAATTTATCAATAACAAAAAATTTTGTCACCTATTAAAGAATTTGGATACTTTCAAATTTTTTCTCACTTTTTTAAATAAAAAAAAAGCTAAAAATCTCAAAAACTACACGGTGAAAATCATTAAAATTTTGCATACAAGTCAGTGGTATGAAGCAGTTGATGAAAATATAATCAGATGTTGGATTCTTAATAGTGCCCATTACACAGGTCTTACCTTAAAATCTTTTAATGCGCGAATTTTTTAATTTCACTTTCGTTAATTTGGTATCGGTGGAAAGATAAATGAAAAAAAAACAACAGAATTTTGGAATTTGAACAAGTACTGCAGTAGTGTACTAATGTGTTGAAACGTGTAGACCGGACAAGACTTTTGTCTATTAGCATGTACTATTAGAGCCCCCTATACTTCTCCCCAGCACGTTCATCGATAAAAAATTATCAAATCCCAAAAACGGTAAAATGTCGTTCAATAATACTTTGCACAAATGAATGTTACTAATGTATTCTTTATTTTTCATACAGTAATACACATTTGAAAAGTAAAGAAAAAAACTAGACCTAAAAATTCCTTAAAATTCTATTTACAGAAATTCACAAAAATTAAAACTAAGCAATACAAAACATAATTTTATATTCCGACTTGAGTGTAATGATACTAACAAGAATCTGTACTTTGTAAAGAAATTTCAACTACTAAAACAGAAATCAATGATAATCATTATCATCTGTTTACGCGACCAGTAAGCGACCAGGAATTTGAAGGGCAAACACACTTTAACTAATATCTCATAAAGTTCACATATGTCAGTCACGAGGACACAAGCAATTACATATTTATTGTTTGTATCATATTACTCAAGCGGGCATTTAAAATGATGTTTTGTGTTGTTGTTGTTTTTTGTGAATTTATGTAAATAGAAGTTTTTTTCTTTACTGTTCTAATGTGTCTTACCATATGCAAAATGAAGAAACATTAGTAACATTCATTTGTGCAAACGGCTTCATTGAACGGCATTTTGCCGTTATTGAGATTTTGATAGGTTTCTTTTTTTCGATGAACGTGCAGGGGGGGGGGGGGGGGGGGGGGGGAGGGGAGTGTATTAAGCCCTTAATCGCTTAAGCATCGAATGAAAGAGTCGTGTCATTGGTTGAATATCTAATAATACAAACATTTCTGAGTCAGCTCAGCGGTACAACAGAACTTTCTTCAGTCAAAAGTACATGTCATTGGACACATAACAAACACATAACAGACTAGTGATGATAAAGCAGCAGCTTTATAACGGCTAACATTTCCGACGTATAGTTCGTGCAGGAAATAGCATATCAGGTGAAACTTGGTGAATGTATGGAGAATGTTCACCGTCTATTCTTATTGTTTTCCGCTTAAACATTACAGTAAATAAAATAGTAAGCACATCGTTTTGTGTTAACACAATTTCCTCCGAAACTATTTCACAAGATCTGGATGTACCTACCCCAAACATCTACTGTTTTGAATGTATGTATTTGACTAAGACAGCGCTGTTTATAACTCTAATAAAAAGGTAAATAGACATATTAGTAACAGCCACATAAAGATAACACAACTTATCACACAGCCAAAAAGTACAGAAGAAAAGAGAGCAAACGTTTATAAAATTTTCAATTGCAAAGACGCACCACGAACATATAGAAAAAAGAATGCTCAGTGGCCATGCATATTAGCACAAGGAGTTTTAATCGAGCGACATCAACCTCGTACTTACACCATCAGGCTCTTATTGGAGAAAACACGCGTACTACATGTACAAGTTTGATTGGCGAAGTAACTTTATCCAGCCATTACACGGCAATCGGTACAAGTACACAGACACGTCAAACATAATAACATAAAGCTAATCATTGTAAAACGAAGGTTTGACATAACATAAACACCAGGAGGACAATAAGCAAGAATACAACAGCAAGAACATAGAAACGTATGAAAAAAATGCGCATGGTGGGTGGTAACCAGGTTGCAGGTCCGACCTTACACTTGCCCAAAGAGGTAGAAATCGTGACAAAATGAAGATACCTACCGTTGTTTACGGTTTTTGTCCGCCATTGCTATGAAGTATTATAAAAAGGCGACTCAGTAGCACAATCAGAACAGTGCTAATTTCAGCAACGTATCGCACGTGCAATAGTCTTGTTGACGCCGACAGCCTGAGGCGTAGCTAAAGGCTTGCCGTGCAAGTAAGCCAATCGTACATGTACATATTCGGCGATCTCCTGCACGCTTAGGAAAATTTTCTCAACAAATACCATAACACAAAATTTTTAGACTGAAGTACGCAATTAAATCTGACATTGTACAAACCGCGTTGTAAAGTCGTCAGAGTGTTACATTGTTAGCAAGATATAAAACTTTATTTAAAACAACAAAAATATAAATGTACAATGTTTAATGGTAACATTAAAACGAAGGATGCAAAGTTGGGTTGAAGTTGTGAGCTGTGAACAAGTAATTCATCAATGTTACAACCACAATACACGTCTGGATTTTGGGCCATATAGTAATTATAATTATGTTTTAACTATCTAGAGTGACTTATTTCGAGAATTGTTTTCGCGATGTTCAAACTGGTACTAGCGAATAGCTTTGTTTTGATACTGAGAGTATTTGTTAATGCACAAAAAGGTACATGTATATTCGAATTACATTGTTATTTAATTTTATTTTTTTAATCATTTTATCTATAATACATGTAGACATTTTACAAAAAGTATAATAGGTTTACAAAATGGTTCATTTTCCAAATTTTATTCAAATGCGGTGTTACACATAGATTAACCTTTAAACTTAACCAAAATACTTTAATGTAAATATATGGCTTCTTTAGGTAGAAAATTATTTAAGACGAATTTCAAAAGCGTCATACTACGTCACGAGCACCTGCTCAAAAGATCCTTCTAGGACTTTTTTTTGTAAACAAACCCACTGCTTAAAAAAATTGTCGTTAAAATCTTCTTAGCTGAAAATTGTTTTGTAGCGCAAAAAGTATTAACAAGTCTAAAATTTTAATATTATTATTTCAATATCATTTTCTGTGAGATGTGTCAGTTTATGAGTTAATTGCGTTTAAATTTGTTATTCTCAAGATACATCTGGGAAACGGGTAAAAAACAACCATCACACAGAAAAGACTTCTCGGAATAATAATATTGACAAATTTAAAAAAATTGTTTAGCTACAAAATAAATTTCAGCTACGCAGATTTCAATGAGAAAAAAATAAAGTTTTCATTAAAAGCGGCTGGTTGGTTTACAAAAGAAGGTCCTGGGTGGATCTTTTTAGCAGGTACTCGTGATGTAGTATGATGCTTTTGAATTTAACATTAGGTTTTTATTCAGCGTTAACTGTCTAAGCTAACGTTTGACCTTGTGTTTCATCAAATAAAGTATTGTAACGCGTACTAATAAATAATTATATAGAGCGAAAATTAAATAAACTATTTCGATTGGTAGCTATTTTCACCAGTGAGGCATCTAGTAGGGTGATGAGGTATCTAGCGGGAATGTTAAACAATTAGTTTTCACCGTCAGAAAAGATTATTGTGACGTAAAATGTATATATATTTGCTATTTTGAAAGAGGCACACTCGAACGTCATTTTCCACGACAAAAACATACACAGGAATCTTTAGAAAATGAAAGTGAAAGTAAGTTATGTCTTTGGCAACTTCATGTTTATATGTAGTACTAGCATGATACACAAAAACATCGAGTCCGATTTTGAAGCATACAGCTTTCATACAGTGGAAAGGTGTTTTTCTCTAGAATTTTTTCATTTTTCTAGGTCACTCTCTTCAATTTAGAAAGGACAGATTGAAAGAAAAAAATACATTTTTATTGCTTACTAAGTTACTATTAAGTCTTAAGATTTTTACTGAATATATTTAGCTTTCAGTAACTGTAACATCATCTTATACATTAAGTGAAAGGTATAAAGCCAAGACTTTTAAAAAAGGTGTTTTCATATAAAATTCACCTACGTAAACAAAAAAAAACTATATCCTTGTTCTGTGTCATATTAGTGTGATGATTGTCTTAAATCTAGCAACTACGAGTTACAAAATACGAAAAAAAACCAAGTCCGGTATTAGCTTTTTATACACTAGAAAAATGCGGTTTATTCTAGATTTCTTTTTTCTAGATGATGAAATTGATACATCCTATAATATATTACATGTATGTGTAGGATATAAACAAAGACAAGACATTTTAAAACTCACTATCTATATGAAATTCGTTTATTTACCGCATTATTTATTTATCGTATGGTCTCTATCTGTCAACTTTCTCTACGAGACTATGGTATTCCTCGCCATGTTTGATAAATATTGTTGTTGTTTTTTCGTAAAGACGGCTATAAATGTGTCATTGCCATTTAATGCTAATTAACTTTATGTTATGTTGTGTTGTGTTGTGTTCTATTGGGTCCTGTTCTGTTCTGTTCTGTTCTAGTCTGGTCTGGTCTGTTCTGGTCTGTTCTGTTATGTTATTTTAAAGATCGTAAATAGACGTTGTATACGTAAAGGTGACCAATTGGGCAAGCAGTGCCATATGAATAATGGTCCGAGGTATTGATCATTTGTAACAAATAGATTTAAGTGCCAGTTATCACAATTATCAGATCACTTATAATTCAAGATCCGATCAAGCTATAATAACACTCATATCTCATATGGTCTATTACAGTGTGTTTTTCGACTACAATTAATTTAAAGTTATAACATATATTATTATTATTATTATTATTATTATTATTCCATATATTTTAGAACCAGCATGCAACTCGTCCTTGACGTCCCGGCTGCGCAACGACCAGTTTTCTGCCTCGTCGGAGTATGATGCTGCGCACAATGCAAGTGCTGCTAGGAAAAACGATCGTAAGATTTAATTAAAAAATATCAATTGATGTCATTCGTTGTTATTAAAATATTGCCACAAATCCCTCACATATATTTTGCCTTTTATTGTATTTAAATTTTGTATTTAATGCTTGTTAACTTTAACATTATCCAACAAAGTTTTTTAGTAACATAGTATGTGTTTTAATTGTTTTGTAACATTTTATAAAGATACAACAGTCTGCTTGTTTACAATTTTTATTTTAATGACGAATTAAATAGATGAAAAGGGAACTTTGAAACACGACAAACATAAAAATATTGGAGGCTAGATTTGATTGAGCCTGATCATTGACAGTAACGGAAATGTATATTAATGCAGACGCCGCCTAGACCCCGGTTGAGCGCATCTCAATATTTAAACCAAAAACAGTACAATTTCAATCCATCTCAAACAAAGGTATGCATTTGACGGTGAACATGGAACCTTATATGCGATATTTTCAGATAAAAACTATTCCATGTCCAGCGGCGTATGGTTCCCAGATAAAAGAATGGGTTTTCCCTAAACGAAAAAGCAATGGGCGGAAATAAACACAGTCGAATTTTGACAGGGATCTGAGAATATAAATTCTGCATATCACAGACAACGCCAAATGCAATATGGGGTTATTGAACGATATCCAAATCTACACTGGCTGGGAAATTTAAACCGCACTATTTTTTAACATGCAGAAATATTAACACAAAAGTAATTTTAGAAGTACTTCACTTCATTCCACATTATTCAATAACGATTATTTGAATATTTCGCTTATTATAATAGAAGATTTAAACAAAAGGCCGTTTCTTTTTATTTTAATGACATAGTACATAAGTATCATGCTAAACGACTTTCAAAGGACGTAACTGACAACAGCACTAATTGAATGTACGGGGAAACATTTTACAGCCGCCACACAGCACAGACAATGCTACTGTGATATTGAAATAGATGAAATGGAAAATTTGAAAACCACCGAACACGACCGCTATGAAAATATTGCAAGCTCGGTTTGATTGAGCCTGTTCATGGAAAGTAATGGAAATGCATATTATTGCCTATGCCGTCTAGCCCCGGGTTGAGCGCAACTCAATATTTACACCAATAAACAGTACAATTTCGATCCATCCCAAACGATGGTATGCAAATGACGGCGAACAAGGAGCCTTCAATGCGGTATTTTCAGATTGTGATGCGAATCGATACTGATTTTCATTTGCACAAAGTTATAAAACGGAGCATGCAAACAGTCTCAAATCTCAAGCATCTGATCGGCTGAAATGGCGAACAAACGATGGTATGCAAATGACGGTGAACAATGAACCTTCAATGCGGTATTTTCAGATTGTGATGCGAATCGATACTGATTTTCATTTGCCCAAGGTTATAAAACGGAGCATGCAAACCAGTCTCAAATCTCAAGCATCTGATCGGCTTAAATGTCGACCAGATGCCTGAAATGGCGACCAGATGCTTGAGATTTGAGACTGGTTTCCAAACTTAGTTTTATAACCTTCAGCCATTGATCTGATTTTAGTTGGCTGGACTTCCAACAGCTTTGATAGGTTTCAGTATCTACAGGTGGACTTGGAGGGACTATGGGAGATTACAGCTATGGACATGGAAGGTTCGAGTAATGACTGGTTCACACGAACCTTCAGGTTTGTATCTCAGACAGACATAAATCGTCAGGAAAAATGACGGTTATCATTTATTTGACGACGTTAATTCTAACAAAACCTCATAGGTTTCCCAATAGACAACATAGGGAAGACCGTACAATACAAGGACCGACCGTACAATTGGGACCGACTAATCGACCGTAAAGTACAGCGACTGAACGTGCAATACAGGGCTGATCTTTCATAAAATTAAATACTCGATATATCATTACGCATCAGTACAGTGTATTAATACTTACTCGTTTGTCTGGACTAATAATGGGTCATAACTTATCAGTACCATGTACCTTTTACTTGATGAACTTTACAACGTACATGTACATGTATTCCGACCAAAAAGAATAATTGGCCCGGCTTCAAATAGACGTTTACAGCGAATGTTGAGTACCATGTGGCCCGGCTTCATATATATGTAGGTTGTTAGCGAACGTTAAGTACCAGCTCAAGGTTATGTATAGATGAGATGGACGAGTTGGTGTTTTCTTTTGATCAAAATATATGCGAATTGAAAGTTTATTGTTGTAAGCAGTTATAGAAATAGTGGACATGTAGTAGGAGACATCGTTCAGATAGTTATTCTTGGTGGAATATTGAACATTGTGTTTTGTTTACAAATATTCGCGATCACGTGACTTGAATTTGGCTCGTGAATGTGACCTACATATAATGATTTTTTGTTTACAAATGTTTCTGATGTTGAAATTGACGGTTCTACAACGCGTTCCACAACTAATACACACGCACATCCTTCAACGTCCTATACCTTTCGCCAATGAAATACAACAATATATTATCACTTAATTCTTTCTTTGTTTACAAAACAATCCATCACCTGCATGAAGTCTTACAACCAGCATCAAACTTCCTTTAATGTCATCCACATACAACACATGTGTGCTATACTTTTCTTGTTATAGTTTTAAAGAAATGTGTACCTAACATAAATATTGTTTATGCTTTCGATAGAGTCAGCTACAGTTTGGATGCGATCGTATGGGTTGGATACAACACTCGGCAGTCGAATGATCCACTTGGCGAAATCTTTGAACGAACCGGCAACACAACCAGCATCACATTTACTCCTAGCATTCAAGTAAGTTCACATGTGTTGAAACAAAAAACAAAAGCACACATCTTTTACCGGAGAATAGTTAATAATGAAAAACAATTTGCGTAACAATGATACTTGGCTTAACTGTGAGTGTACATTAAGAAGCAGCACAGGCTTAAAATATCTATAGAAGCACCATAAAAAGTACGGTACCATACGGTGTATCGCAGGCCTACAATAGAGGTTCACCATTAAAAGCACTGTACATAACGGTGTATTGTAGGCCTAAAATAGCGGTTCATCATTAAAAGTACTGTACATTACGGTGTATCGCAGGCCTAAAATAGAGGTTCACCATTAAAAGCACTGTACATTACGGTGTATTGCATGCCTAAAATAGCGGTTCATCATTAAAAGTACTGTACATTACGGTGTATCGCAGGCCTAAAATAGCGGTTCATCATTAAAAGCACTGTACATTACGGTGTATTGCAGCCCTAACATAGCGGTTCATCATTAAAAGTACTTTATTACATGTGTTACTATAAATAGTAACAAATAATGACCAAAATGCCCGGGTACTTTGCATGATAAAGGGCGGGCCGAAAACCTGATATCGCGGGCCGAAAACCTGATATCGCGGGCAGAAATCCCGTATCACGAATTTTTGCACGTGGTAACCATTGATACAGGATTGAACTTTTACATTTCAAGATGGCGACGATTGAATCGATCGAGTCCCATTCAAGTCTTTTGGAGCTAGATGCAAGAAGTAGCACATTTAAAAAAGAACTTGCATGCTAACATGAGATATATTTCTAAGAGCGACAAAATGACAAGAGAAACATGGAGAAATTGTACATACCTGGGGACAACCAAAAACAAAAAGCACTGTATTTCCAGAATCATGTTCCTTCATATTTTCTTTAGGCTTTAGGCCTATTATTTTTTGAAACAAGATATGCCTACATTGTTTTTTTGTTGAATTGAAGCTCCCAGCAGCGTTATGAGAATGAAACACTCACAAATAACAGCCTTTACATACCCATACCGCTGTAAAACACTTCCAGAACTCAAATTTTCTCAATCTCATATCCAGCACAATTTTATCAAATCGTTCGAAGACATAATCACTTAAGGTGGTTCGCTTGGAAAAAAACTAACCGACAGATTTTGTTTAAACTCGCCATAGTTCATCCTCATTCAATTCGTATTACAAAAATGCAAAGAAAAAGATAGGTCCCGGACCTTGTTTTTTCGCAACAGTGATTTGTAAATGTAGTATATTTTCAAAGTTTATAAGGTTTGTAAAACATCATAAAATTGACAGTCATGAGGGTTTCTCGATTATTTCTACTTTCCAAACAATTATATTTTAAATTGCTAGATTAGAATATAGCTGGATGGGATGTATCTTTGAGGTAAGGGAAACGAAGACCGATTAATCCTCGTAACTGAGAAATGCAAAGGATTAAATAATACCCCACCCACTTTAAAAATACAATGAAATTTTGACAATTTTAAATTGTTTGCCAAATAAAAACTAACCGACAGATTTTTTTCAAAATTGCCAAATTTTATCTTCAGTCAATGCTCATCCAAAAAATGTAAAGAAAACGATAGGTCCCGGACCTCGTTTTCGCGCTAAAGGCATTCGTACATGTATCATGTTTCTTCTTTTTTTAGATTTCAATTTAACAGAAATTGGCATGTACTGTTTAATCCCGTCTTTCTGTCTCTCAAGAAATAATAGATTTGAGGTTGATTATACACAATGTAATTTAAATTAATGATTTGATTTAGAAAAGATAAAATATATCCTCCCAATTAGGAAATAATCAACATGTAAATTTACCCCACCCACTTCATAAAACAAAAATTTCACCCTAGTTTTAAATGTTTCATTTTTTTAAAAAGCAACCAATGATTTTTTTTAAATCTTGCAGTACATAATCAGAAGGTCTTACACATACTGAAAATGGAAAAAATATTTCACCGAACGTGTTTTCATGTGATGGGCGCTAGTAAATTAAACCGATCATATTTATGTTTTAAGCAGCTTAATCATTACGTACCTGCGTGCTTGATATATTGGCGTTTTCTTTGTTCTAAAGTCTATCAGTTTAAATATCCATTTAACATGTTTATTGTTAGATTATCAATGTATGTAAAGTTAACATCGACTGATTGATTCTCATTTAAGACAAAAATGTGCATGTTTATTTACCCCACCCACTCCAGAAAAATAAGAAGAGATAATGACTGACTTTGGATGTTCATTATCAAATGCTATAAACATGATTAAAACACAGAACTTTAAAATAACATTTTATTTTCATTGTAGGTAAGGATACATGTATGCCAACAAATGATATTATTTGCTTTGAAAATGGAGCTTTTTTTATACCAGATTTGCATTTTATATGTAGCATCATCATGTTAGAAGCTACATTTAAATAAATTAACATTGATGACATGTTTCCATTTTCATTGTTCCAAATAAACAACATTATGGATTGCTTAACATCTTTATAAGTGGTATGAGTAGTTATCTGGAAGGGAGATTGTTATGAGCAAGTAAGGCATAAGTATTGAAGAACAAGGAGTATTTAAATTATCCCACCCACTTCTTCAAACTTAAAAATATGTCAAATTAGAGGTCTGGGGTTATTTGTAAGAAACCAGTGATTTTCAACTCAACATTCTTCAGTTTGGCACCTTTTATCAATTGAAACCTAATAGTTCCTTTACTGCATGATTTTTGTTTGTAATGTTTAATCACCTTTCCAATATGGAAAGTTAACAAGTGTTTTATTTGACTCCAAATGAACTTTACCTAGAGGGCAAATAAATACAGCATCTGAAATTTGGATATTTAAGAAATTTTACTTCAATGAGTCATTGCTCCAAGAAAGTTCATGTACAGCAATTGCAAATTATACACACATGTCAAGCTATTTGCTCTTTGACATTAATTTTATTTTAAAAATATCAGTCTTTTCTCAAGTCATAGATACACATTTAAACAATCATATATAAAAAACTGTCAAGTGGGTAGTAAGGAGAGAATAATAAAATATATCTCTGTTAACAATGCAGGTACAGATAAACATGAATAAAATGTTTCATTAACAAATTTCTTATAGAGCACTTGCAATAATTTTAAATAAATTGGTAAAAAAAACAGAATGTAATTTGTTATAAAAGATTATTTACATTTCTAACACAGTTACATGTACATACAGATATCTGGTGGTTTTATAGCCAGTAAGTGGCTTTATACCTAACTGAAAAATATCTTTTGTACATAACCTGATAATAATACTGCTTTTATATAAAACTAAAATTGATAAAACATGATAAGATAATTCTCTGTATTAATTATTCTGAGACTGAATGAAACATCTGAAATAAAAAAAATCACATTTCAATGATTTGTAGTTGTTTTAAAATTGTGTTCCTTCTTTTGGTAAAATACATGTAAAAAATATACTAATACATTCCAAATTCCTATACTGTAACTAATATTCAAATTATTATTTACATTTAATATTACAACTAACCAAGATGTACAGTAAATAACAAGAACTTAAAATCCATGTCTTGATTGTCCTGTCAATAATGTTACTTTTTATATCCTGACCATAACATGTAGTTATAAGGATTGGTAAGAAGTAAATAAAGAATGCATGATGTTTATTGTGATTTTCTTAATGATAGAATTAGTCCAATCTAAGACAACTATGCCTTGGGCCTTATATTAACTTGACTACCCTCTGCAAAAAGGTATGAACAAAACTTAAATTAGATCTTTCTTTGGTAACTGAAAACAAACAGTGTTTACATATACAGTATCTCTTCATATATTGAACAGTCTCTCAGACTTGTGCGACACTTTGCATTAGCATCATTTTTCTGTCCTGTAATCTATGGTCTGCCCTCCTGACAATTTGTAGTTATATTAAAACAAACAGGTGGCTCACCAATGGACAATTTTAAAACAAGTTTAGTCAGGCTCAAACCTCTGACATGTGGGGTGTATGCTGTAACTGCATTATTGCAGAAAAGGAGATAGTTAAAGTTGTTCAGGACCTGACATGGGGCTGCATACTTTTTCTAGTTATATCTCATATTTTTACAAATTAAAATGTCTTACCTGTTCTTTAATAGCAATAGTGGACCTTTTACCATTGATACAGTATGCTTGCAAATTGAGTTCAAGATCAATGATGAATTTCACCAGTGATAATTGACAAATACTCAGAGATGTTGTTGATGAATCAACAACCTAACTTCGCATTAAATTCATTACCAACTAGCCTATCTGCAGATCTCTGAACTCTTCTGTTCTGTTGGTCTGATTTATCTGAACTCTTCTGCTGGTCTGTTTCAATCTTCTGCTGGTCTGTTCCATATTTCCAATCCAACTAGCAGAGTACCTATCCACTTAATTAATTCTTCAAGTCAAGAGAACGGTACAAAATCCATGATGTTTGTAAAATTTCCATGAGAAATATAAAATGTTGTCAAAATTTTCTGCATCGTCATTGGCAACAGCTTGACCTTGGTGACTGTTTCTTTAACTTGTTGTGAAAAATCGATTTTTGCGGAAAGTTCAAGTAATGAAGGAAAGAATTTATCTTTCCACAAAGCTAGACCGGTTTGCGCAAGCCATGCTCATCTTAACTCAAGAACTGTTTGAAAAATGCATTCGGCAAGTCAAAATTTGCCACAACGGAAGTAAAATAAATGCTCTCCAACTTTTGATAACGGTGATTGTCGCGAACAAAATATGTAAAAGTCTCGGCGAAACAAATAAGAATTTGACATCAGTTAAACTTTATTGCTGATTTTATTGCTCCATATGTACTTATCAAAATAAAAATGTTCAAAATAATCACTTTTTTACTTTTGCGATAACTTGCCAATTTACGCCAATTGGCGCATGCGCACTTAAGCCAGCAATCTTCCTTAAAACCAAATAAAACTAAAAAATCAACTGACAGCAACTTCCTCAGTTACAGTTTGAAAATGTAAACAATCTTTAATTACGTCACAAAACTCTAAATGACGTAGTAGCGAAAGCATTCATCGTGACGTAGTTAATTAACGAATAGACAAGTGGTGAGTTAATTTATGAATTAAAGAGCATGCAAATGACAGACTTTGATATCAGCCCGGCACATGTAATAAAATGGTTATAAACCGGTGTTCAAGGGCCGGGAGGTGATATCGGCCCGGCAGAGCAACATAGGCCCTCGAGCTAAAGCTCTCGGGCCAATATTGCTCTTCCGGGCCGATATCACCTCCCGGCCCTTGAACACCGGTTAATAACCTCTTAGTACATGACGGTGTATCGCAGGCCTAAAATAGAGGTTCACCATTAAAAGCACTGTACATTACGGTGTATCGCAGGCCTAAAAGAGAGGTTCACCATTAAAAGCACTGTACATTACGGTGTATCGCAGGCCTATAATAGAGGTTCACCATTAAAAGCACTGTACATTACGGTGTATTGCAGGCCTAAAATAGCGGTTCATCATTAAAAGCACTGTACATTACGGTGTATCGCAGGCCTAAAATAGAGGTTCACCATTAAAAGCACTGTACATTACGGTGTATCGCAGGCCTAAAATAGAGGTTGACCATTAAAAGCACTGTACATTACGGTGTATTGCAGGCCTAAAAAAGCGGTTCATCATTAAAAGTACTGTACATTACGGTGTATCGCTGGCCTATAATAGAGGTTCACCATTAAAAGCACTGTACATTACGGTGTATTTCAGGCCTAAAATAGCGGTTCATCATTAAAAGTACTGTACATGACGGAGTATCGCAGGCCTAAAATAGAGGTTCACCATTAAAAGCACTGTACATTACTGAGTATCGCAGGCTAAAATAGAGGTTCACCATTACAAGCACTGTTACATTACGGTGTATTGCAGGCCTAAAATAGCGGTTTATCATTAAAAGTACTGTACATTACGGTGTATCGCTGGCCTAAAATATAGGTTCACCATTTTAAAGTATGCTCCTGTAAACGTGCATTTTTAACATTTATATTACGTCCCCAATGAGTATGGCATTAAATATGTAGTTGCAATAATGACAAAACAAAATATGGTTCAATTTTGAAAATAGTTATTAAATAAGCTTAGAGTTGCATTTACAAATTGCTACATAAAATTAAAGTGATGTACACCATACTTTATTATTCAATATTATGTGCCGAATTTCAGATTTTAGATGACTGTCTCATGGATTATGTTACAGATTGTTCATTGGTTGTCAAGTATATACCGTAAAATGGGTTTTTTCGCGAGCATAATATTTTTGTTATTTTCGCGACCGTCGTGAATTCGCTAAAATAATAAACAACAAAACTTACTAATTGTCTTAACTTTCGCGAAGTGCACTATATTGCCATTACTATTTCTTTATGTTTTAGATTTATCGAGTATATCCCATAGTGCACAAATTTAGTGAATCCAGCCGATTGTCCCGTAATATTTAATATAACGATTGCTTAGCCCGTGGATTGGCGGCGTGGGTAGTTAAATGCATTTCAATTACTGCCCTTAAACAGTCTCATTCAAACGATCGTGCAATATTTTCATATCGGTGGCAATAAAAGTTGCATTATCGTCTATTTCGACACATATTGCATTCGGTCGTGATGTATTGTTTTACTGTGCGTGACGGACATGATAAGTAGAAAATTTTGCACAACCACAAATGATTCACACATAATATCTCAATTTTCGCTCTGTTCCGCTACAATTTCTAATAAGTTTTAAATATATAGATATAACGTGACTTTCAGCTCGAGAAAATCTGAACCTGTCTTATTAAAACTAATTGGTGATGACATTGCAAATTGCAAAACTATGCCCAAGGTTATAAAACTGAGCATGGAAACCAGTCTCAAATCTCAAGCATCTGATTGGCTGAAATGGCGACTGGTCACCATTTCAGCCAATCGGATGCTTGAGATTTGAGACTGGTTTCCAAACTCAGCTTTATAACCTTGGGGCCTGGTATTAAGATCATGAAATAAACTTACTGTTTCGACCAGATTCAGTAATGTAATGTATTCATCTGTCGCTGTATTAACGATTGCAGCTTACATTAGAACTACATTGTAAATTTCAGAAAGTTTTGATAAAACTCATGCATCATCTTTCAATTCCTGCAAGCGAAAACTACTCGTCAATCGATGCCAAAGTTCCACCGTTCGTCGGTTAATAGCTTTCTTGTTTCCGTCACCAAAATCGGTTGTCATTTACACATAGTAACTTCTGTACTGTTTCATACATTGTGCTCGATTAATGCGTTTACCACAGTGTCTTTTTATTACTCAAAATTGTGTGTATGCCTCTTGACAATAGCCAGTTAAAACTGTAGGTGGAGCCAAGAATGAACTGATCCGCATTCCACGCACCTGCTTAACAGTGAACATGTACACACGCTTATTTTTGGCAAATTTTCAGTATCCTACATATGCATGTTAGGTGCTAAAAAGGATCTTGAATATTATCAAGTTGCCAAGTTTTCAGCAAAATTTGATCTATGGCTAACATCTATACTTCTACGAGCAGTTCTATTATATCTTCAATAACAACAATTACTTTTGATCTTACAACTACCTCTACACAAATTGCACTCCATAAATCTCATTGGTTCTCAAGACAGATATTCCGATTATAACGATTTCTGATTTTAGGTATTTGTAGTTGTTTTGAAATACGAAGCTGAGGCATCAGGAATAAACGATTTATAGAACAGTGCTTAAAGAAAAGAAGTTTATAAAAACAGTTAATGAAAAAGTACGAACATCAGAAATCGCTACATCCACAAAACACACCCCCAACACATACAAACAGCAAAAAGAAGAGAGGAAAAGAGATATTGGTTTTATAAGTATGTCAAGTCATATAAGACGCCACAAAGAATTAACGAAAAAAGTACCCTTGGGGTTACCGCCTTGGAACGGTCAGTGGCAAAACACTGAGGTTTTAAACCAGGTTCTAGGGAAAACCAACCTCACACTCACCCTAACAGGTTATCAAGCTAAAATTTTAATGACCCAAAATGTTTTTTATGTTTTGCCTGTAGACAGTAAAAGAAAGACAGTAAAGAAAAATCTTTTGACAACCTTTACATTTGTAAATGATAGTGCCGCTAGCTAGGAGCGAACCCGCAAAAGTGGTGTTAATTCTAGTGTGCTCCTGGTTTATATTCCTTAGGTTACTACACAAACCGTAAAATGTTTTATTTTTTTGTCAGCGACTTAAAACTTTTTTAATACACTCGTACAAGAAACTAATTTGTGCACTGGCCATTTTTCCATTTTTCAAAGAACATTTTGAACAGTCCTCGTCATCTCGTCATAAAACCTGTAGATTATATGTTTATTTCAGCAAAATATCGATTTTTTGTCAAGATTGAACACCAACAAGAGTGTTATAAAACCAATATTTACTGAAACAAACACATGTTCTCTGTACTCTTTGATTAAGTGCCAAACGAATATGAAAACAATTGAAACGGAGAAAGAAGTTTTAAAAAACAGGAGAGCAAAAGAAGTGAGAATAAAATGGTATACAACAGTTTCATAACATTTCATCTACCATGTTTAACCGAGAAAAATCAATTATTCTATAGAAAACTTAAAAACGTTATTTTTTACAATAATAACATTTTAATTTTCGGATATAAAATTTGAAATTTATTGGCATGATTTACAGATATTCAGCGGCTTTAAAAAACAGTTTTCTTGCCAAACAAATTAGGGTTATCACGTTACGCTTTGGATAAACAGATTTCATAAATGCTCAAATACAATATTAATGACCTTGATGTTTCTTAGACCCGCTTCATAGCGTTCAACCCCGTTGAATTCAGCGGATATTCTTCTCTGCGTATCGAACTGTATGGGTGCGAAAGAAGTTCTGCAAGTCCACCAAAGGTGATGACTAAAGTGACATCTGATATCGAGGTAAAATGTTGCTTTTGTTTTGAGTTGTTGTTTTGTGTTGTTTTTTGTTGATTTGTTTTGGAGGGGGGGGATGGGGAAGGTGGGATGGGGTCTGTAAAGAGACATGTATATACAATATTTTTTGCTATTCCTTTATTTTATGAAGCATCATCGACGATTTTTATAGACCAAAGATGTGTTTTATCACGAAAAGAAATTATATTATTTTGGGTAAAACGTAATATTTCTTTAACCTCAATTATATTTTAATCGCTACATTTATAAATCCCTTAAAACGTAGTAAAGGATGAACAGTTAAATGTTAAATTGAGTCAGCAACCTCCGTTAAGCATGATTTGAACGTCAAGCGATGGCAAACCCTAAAGAATGAGTTACTTTGGCAAAAATGTTTAGTTTTTAAGTTGCCTTGAGGAAATATATTAAATATCTATAACCTAGATAATAATATACACTATTCACAATTTTTTACCTCCGATTGGATATCCCCAATGCTCACCATGACGATTGAATATCCCAATGCTCACAATGACAATGAGATATCCCCGATGCTCACTATGACGATGGGACAACCCCGATTCCAACCATTACGATGGGATATCCCCGATTATTACCGTGACGATGGGATATCCCTGATGCTCACCATGACGGTGGGATATCCCCGATGCTAACCAAGACCTATGACAATGATGATAGATGGAGTACATCGAACCGGGCACGCCACGCGAAAATTGTCTTTGATACATCATTTTTATATATAAGTTGATTTTCACATGTAATCGTTCATGACCGGCAATGCATTATATTTTATTTAAAGAACATATTTTTGTCGTCAACTGTCCTATCGGTATGCCCTTTTTCTTTGTACTGTTCGACAAATACTTGTTCTACTTTGCTTTGCAGTTTGAGACGACATGGATACCAACTCAGAGCCCTATCGTCATAGACAGTTTAATAACAGTGCGCCCTTTGGGGAAGTTAACCATTCAGGCTGGTGTCAGCATCTTTTTTACAACACCCGAATCTGGGCTGGATATATTTGGTAAAACATGTTTGCTAGTTAACTATCGGTGTTCCTTTGACTAAGTACCTCTGCTATATAATAAGAAATCAAACATCTACTTTCATATAGAATCTGAAATGTGTTGTCATGAAAAGCATTATATATTAAACGATAAAGGGCAAATGTTACTTAGCAAGCTTCGAAAGAGATAAACAATAATTTTCCTGAAGTAATTTTATTAACAGTAGAAATATGCACATCAGGAATTGCCACACTCAGTAAACATTGAATACCCACACAGCCTGGGCTGAGGTTATAAAGCTGAGATTGGTCGCCATTTCAGACAATCAGATGCTTGAGATTTGAGACTAGTTTCCATACTCAGTTTTATAACCTTGGGCTCAGGAAGTTAAGAGGAAACGAGACCATGGTAAATAAATTTAATAATTGTAAAATAGACAATACAAACAATTCACAAACAATTAACAAAATTATGAGACCGATGCGTTACTGCGTTGAAACTCTCAGTGGCGAAACATTGCGCCACTCGGAGTTTAAACCAAGTGCACCAAACTCACACTTGCCTCAACAGGTTCTCATATAAATAAAAAGGAATACGTTGCCTTTTCTGTAACAAATCGTTATTTCATGCTTTGCATGTTGTTACTCAGCTAACGACATTGATACTCAGCTAACGACATTGATAATCAGTTAACGACATCGACACTCAACTAACGACATTGATACTCAGCTAACAACATTGAAACTCAGCTAACGAAATTGATACTCAGCTAACTACATTGATAATCAGCTAACAACATTTAAACTCAACTAACAACATTGATACTCAACTTACGACATTGATACTCAACTAACGACATTGATACTTAGCTTACGACATTAATAGTCAGCTAACGACATCGATACTCAGCTAACGAAATTGATACTCAGCTAACGACATTGATACTCAGTTAACGACATTGATATTCAGCTAACGACATTGATACTCAGCTAACGACATTGATACTCAACTTACGACATTGATACTCAGCTAGCGACACTGATACTCAGCTAGCGATATCGATACTCAGCTAACGACATTGATATTCAGCTAACGACATCGATACTCAGCTAACGACATTGATACTCAGCTAATGACATTGATACTCAGTTAACGACATTGATATTCAGCTAACGACATTGATACTCAACTTACGATATTGATACTCAGCTAACGACATTGATACTCATCTAACAACATCGATACTCAACTTACGATATTGATACTCAGTTAACGACATTGATATTCAGCTAACGACACTGATACTCAGCTAGCGATATCGATACTCAGCTAACGACATTGATATTCAGCTAACGACATCGATACTCAGCTAACGACATTGATACTCAGCTAACGACATTGATATTCAGCTAACGACATTGATACTCAGCTAACGACATTGATACTCAACTTACAATATTGATACTCAGCTAGCGACACTGATACTCAGCTAGCAATATTGATACTCAGCTAACGACATTGATACTAAGCGAACGATATTGATACTCAGCTAACGACATTGATACTCAGCTAATGACATTGATGCTCAGCTAATGACTTTGATACTCAGCTAACGACATTGATACGCAACTAACGACATTGGTACTCAGCTAACGACATTGATGCTCAACTAACGACATTGATTCGTTTGGATCAGATAAACTTAACTAAATGAATGTATGTTTGGTATTTTACAGGGTCACTTTCCGTTGAAGGCATACCTGGACTGGATGTATTACTTTCTTCAAATCACCCGGTTCTATCCGCAAGATCAAAGTGGCAGGGACTGAAGCAAGGTGCAGGAGGTAAGCTCAAAAATAATATGTTCTCTTAAATTGAAAAAGAAATTAAATATTCTTATTAAATGATCAATTTTAAATAAGACTCCACAAATAACTTACAAGGTAGGTTACGTAGATTATATGCAGGGAATTAAAACGACATATTAGCCAAAAAAAGAATAAGAAGAGTTTAATCGTGTTATAGAAAATTGAAAACGACAAATACAGACTTCCCGAAAGTTGAGAAAAAGTGTCAGACATTTGGTCAGACAATATGTGAAAATCTGTCTGACCGAAACAAATTCTGTCAGACCAAAACATGTTAAAAAGGGGTAAGCAAGTATTAGGAGTTCAAATTTTTGTCTGACATTCGGTCTGATAACATTAGAAATCATGTCTGACCGACCCAAATTTTACCAGACAGGTCCTTCGGTCAGACAACTTTCGGGACGTCTGCAAATAAAAAAAAAACACATGTAATTTAACTTTTAATTTCAATGTCTCTGTTAGCTCCATTTGAAGCGTAATTGGCATTGCATGTCCAGACGATGTCGCCACACGGGTTCGCTCCCCAGTAGGGGCAATATCATTTTTTCTTAAAACTACAAAATTCCATGCCCACGACTACAAGTGCATTCAAAGTATTAGGTACGTGCAAATCTATTTTAGGAAATATTAAGATGACGTGCACATCTATTTTAGGAAATATTAAGATGACGTGCACTTCTATTTTAGGAAATATTAAGATGACGTGCACATCTATTTTAGGAAATATTAAGATGACGTGCACATCTATTTTAGGAAATATTAAGATGACGTGCACATCTATTTTAGGAAATATTAAGATGACGTGCACATCTATTTTAGGAAATATTAAGATGACGTGCACATCTATTTTAGGAAATATTAAGATGACTCATGCAACGATTCGTCAGGCAGTCGTAGGCGTGCAAGGTGACGGTTCCCGAACGCATCTCTCTAGGACTAGCATCCACTCATGTCAGTATGGACTACGGTTGTCGGGTGGTTTGTCACGCAACTATTCCAGTGCTGAAATGGTAACAGGAATGGATATGTTCTTGTTTATGGTTCATGTACACAATAATGAAGATGGCTTGCAAGTATATGGGAAGACTGGCGAGGATGCAATCATCATAGGATACTCAAAGTTTGAAAATAATGACATAAGCGGAATCAGGATTACTAACTGGGAGGCAATAGAGTCAAATCTTTGGATAGATTCAAATCTTATCAAAACGAATCTCTTTCTGGTAAATTCATCACTAAACTTTAACCTGAATTACGGTATTTCGAACTGGAATTACGGTATTTGGTCTCAAAAAACATTTCACTGCAATTTCTACATCCTCAATTCTTCATTCATTGGAAACGGAAATAAAGGCATATATTACTACCGATACTATTCAGACTCTCTAAACGACTGTATCACTATATCTAACTCAAATTTCTCTGTAAACAGTTATGATGGTATTCAGATCTACTGTAATAAATGCCTACAACAAAACATCAAAATTGTAAACAATGTCTTCAATGGGCATTTACAGAAAGCAATTGGTGTAGACCTGGACTTTATGGTTACCGGTACAAGTTCAACTATTCTATTTGATAACAACACATTTACAAACAATATGAGAGATATCAGTGAAAATGCAAAATCATTCGTGCAAACAAGTATTATAAATAACCTATTCTTTATGGGCAGATTACCAATAGAACTCTCGGGCAAGGTTCTTGATACGAATAAAGCTACTATATCTGGAAACAATTTTACCAACATTAATGCTCAAACAACAAGTGATATAGCCGTTGAGATCGACGGAGTGATCACAGATATTACATCTAATACGTTTAACAATTGCTCAACGCCTTATCTAATTACATTGAAAAAAGGTTACAGCCATTCTGTGAGCTTTAACATTTTTTTCAATACTTCCTCTTCATTATGTTATTTGAAAGTTGAAGAAGCATACGATCCAATAAAGTACATAGTGATGGACAACAACTACTGGGGAACATCTGAAAAACTATCTATCAAATCTAAAGTGTGTGACTTCTTTCACGATTCAAGAAAAACAAGGACTGTTTTAAGGTTCCGCAAAGATTGCAAATGGCGGAAAGTGGCTAAATTTTCAAAATTGAATTTTAGGGGAAATACTTATTGCCACCTAGATTTTAGTAACGAAATGTATTAAGCTAAGGATGTAGTTAATGTTTGCATGCTAAATTTAGTCTAATTCATGTTCTAATTACCAGGCACATACTAAAACAAAAGAAAAACCGTTTGCATAAGAACTCTGAAATCCATGGACAATATACCAAAGCAACTCATACCTGAAATAAGTATATGCTGATCTACTATGTTTAGTGCCAATTTGTCAAAATAATGTAAGGGTTTTCAAGAAATTCAAGGAAAACTTACTGTTGCCTGTGTACAGTCCAATCGCGATGAATCGAAGTGCATGGGGACCGGCCAATTTTGTCTAGTCATCGCATCTGTCGATTCATCACATTTCAAGTAATTTCGTAAATATATGTAACTAACATCCCGGCGAAGACATGATTATTTCACGTTGTGAAGATCGGTAATATTAATCGGTTATTATGTAGATATATGACAATAAAATAGTAATAAACACCAGTTACTATATTTAAATGCACAAACGTTAAAAATAATAAATAGGGGTAACTTAAGCGGTATTGTTTACCTACGACACGATCCACCAGTTACATCTTTTTACATAGATAACAAACAAATTTAAATAAAGAGTTTACTTGGGTAATGTATTATTTATTCAAATAAATGTTACCGTAATCTGAAATAATGTGATTATGTGGATGATAAACAGATGATATTTCAGCAGTCAGTCCATTTCAGTTTATCCTCAGTGCACAAGCTAGGGCCGGTTTTGTGCATTTGGTTTTACCCTCGCCTCGATTAAATGTCATTGGTTTAAGAAGACACTTGGGGATTTTGCTCTTGATTTCACACAATGTATATACCTATTAATTAACACACAATGAATATTCCTTTCAAGTGCACATGAGTTATCTATAATGTTTAAAATTTGAAGACGCTACTCTAATACCATGCATGCAGAAAAATTAAAATTTTATGATCTGTGAAGGTAGAAAATCGGTTAAGTGTAGATCCTATTCGCACCTTTTTCGTCAGAAAAAGATGGAACAATTACCAATATTACACTTAGGTTGAGAACTGATGAAAAGAACAGTAAAATACAAGTATACCAAAATAAAGCACGCACACACATTCAAACATTTATTTGAAGATCCGTGCTATTGACCGAAAGAGGACTTAGTTGGTTGACATTGTCCAAATTGTCATCTCATATATTTGAAAGTGGTATTTTGTCCACACTGTTGCCTTAAATGATTAAAAGATGACGGATTGGGATTGACATTGTCAAGTTTCTCAGTTATATGATTAAAACAGGACTTTTTAGAAATGTCTTCATCGACATTTTTTTCAAAACCCGTTTCTTATAATTTTTCTTTCGTTTCAGATGTCATGTTGACGAACTTTACAGTAACTGGTGTATCCACATTCATCAGTGTTTTTGGAAACAAATCGAACATATCCGTCAATACCTGTTCAAAGACTGAAAATATGCAAACGTTTCTATACACCGATGTGTTAAATGGGGAGTTGAGGTTCGACGTCCTAAACTCGACTATCAACACACAGTCAACTTCATTTTACATAAGGACAAACAACTACGCTGTGTTGGACATTAAAATTAAAGACAGTGTTATAAGAAGCGAATGGTTTGTATTAGATGTGAGGGAAACTAACACACAAAATGATAAAAGGCAAAGCAATGTTGAAATTAAAAGTAGTTCGTTTTATTCAGGTAGAGACTGGCTATTCTACCTGTCCACCTGTCATAGTCATATTTCATGCAAATTTACAGACTCGTTTTTTTCGACTTCCATCTATTCTAATACTATTTATCTGAATTCGCCATCTATTGACTTAATTGCTGATGGAAACACATCTAGCGACACATCGAGAGTGATTCAATTTAAGTTCTGTGAAAATGTAAATGAACTTGTCATCTTTTCCAAAGTAGTTAATATTACTAACAATATTTTCAATAGTTCGTTCAATGGAGATGACATTTATTTCTATAAATACACGCTAGAAGTTGCTCACGAATTAAATATTATGAACAATATTTTTGAACATCGAAAGACAAATAGAAACGGTGTTGTCTTTTTTAGTGGAACAGATTATCAGCACTATGGCGTTCACTATTTACAGGTACAGTCTAACACATTCTCCAATATGGAGGGCAGAGTGTTTGATATAAGTTTCGCTTTAGATCGCCTGATTTTCATAAACAACACTTTTCAGAATAACACACAATGTATATACCTATCAAGATTTTCTAATCCTTACCAAAGTCCGATGTCAAATGGATTTGAAATTTTACATAACAAGTTTGCAAATAATAACCACTTAGGTGGAGTAATTTCTGTCGATCAACAATACGTTGGTATATACCCTTCTAATATAAGTTTTAACATTTTTTGAAAACAACACAGGAAGTATTCTGACGTTCCGATCTCCAGACATAATAATATCATTCAACGTTTTTGAAAATTACAATGCCTTATACAATCTGAAAATTGGATCTATCCCTAATGTCAATCCGGATAAAGTTGTAAATGCAACTTTGAATTTCTGGGGCACTACCAACAGCAGAGAAATCGCAAAGAAAATTTACGACAACGATTATGATGAAGATCTCCTTGATGTGATATTCATACCTTACCTTGGGTCTCGGAACAACAGTGATATTCAGAATGAGTATGTGAGTTTTGTGACTGGGAGTGAAATCGGAGGACACGTTAATGGAAATGTCACGTTGCATTTGTCGGGAAGTCCGTATGTTGCAGTTTCGAATATTGAAGTAGGAAAAAACGATATACTGATCGTTAAAGCTGGAGTTGAAATTCGAGTAAAGCAAGACATGGGTATAAACGTTCTAGGTAAGACTTGGTTTTTTACCATAACATACTAGTTATCAGTGCAATCATTTCAATTGCAATTATGCACGAGCTGACAATTTTTATCCGTAGCCATTGTAAACCAACGAAATGAAAACATTTATAATAACTAGTTAATCCGATAAACTTATCAAATTATCAAACACTGATGAAATAAAATAAATAATACTTAAAGGACATTAAAACCACGTTAAAAAACCTCTAATACTTAGAGGCTTACTGAAGCTGTGATAGGTTAAAATATTTTTGTTCTGGACTTAAGTCTAGTGTTAGAACCTTTTCTCATTGTTTCCATATCTATTCTAATTTTTGCTTAGGGAAATACCTGGTTTTATATGGGGAACAGAAACCGTTAAAATGTAATCATTCTGTTATTAATCTAAATATACCACATTGTAGGTTCCATGTTCACCGCCATGTCCGCACCATCGAGTAGGATTGATCTAAATTGTAATATTAACTTGTAACAAATATTGAGTTAAGCACAGCCCGGGGCTAGGCGGCATGGACAGTAATATGTATTTTTACTGCCTACGAGCAGACTTGATCAAACCGATCCTGCAATATTTTCATATTTGACGTGGTTGAAAGCTTTCAAAGTTTCCTCTTCATCTATTATAATCATATAACAATAGAAAATGTTGGCCGTTTTTCGACAACTACATTACGTTTTTAACATTTTACTTCAACAAAAGAATGTGATTTATATATTTATTTGATTCTTTTCTTTGTTAATAACACAGGGACGATACAAGTTCTGGGTTCGGAAGAAAGTCCGGTAAAAATTTATCCGGACGTTTCCTCTCTTCCATGGAGAGGCATTGATATCGATTCAAGCAGAGGTAATATTACTTTGTAAATTTACAGCATTTTGAGAAAAATACGCCTTTTTTCTGACAAAGTTTTTGTTATAACAATTTCTCAAATTAAACGATAATCTTATACAGTATTTTTGTGATTTAGTCGAACTTCACGAACCGATAGATGTTCAAGTTACAAGCCGTTGGTATTGAAGCAATCGGCATTTGGCGGTCGTTTATGACCCGCTGTTATTATGAAATTTTGTTTTTCAGTTTAAAGTTGCAAAAGATACACACAAATGGTTTAAAAAAAGTTGTTTGACGTAGGAAACGAAAGTTAATGCTAAACCGATCCAGCTGTGTGTTTCTCTGTCAACATGTAAATTATATAAGTTTATGACTTGTATAATTAATTGCGAAATCATTCAGTCGAAAATGAATTACACACTAATTTTTGAGGAATCTTGCCCTTAAACAATTGGAACTTTTTCGTTCTTAAAGAAGCGAAGTACAGTAATGTAATAAAAGAATAAAATTAATCGCAAATTCAAAAAAGTATTACTTGAAAAAGTCAAATTTTAGTCAATGATTGAAGTTGAGACTAAAGTGCATTTTGTCTGTTTCGATTGTAAGAGACTTCATAAATACGCTTTAAACTTAACAAATAAAACATTTAAAAGATAGTTTAGCAAATACTTTTATTAAATGTATAAACAATACCTGTACCTGATATTACTAATCTACAATATATAACATCTTGTTTAAATTAAAATTATTGTTTTCGGAGTTCGGTTTCAATCGTTTCAAAACGATTCGCGAAATTTCTTATAATTTCTTATAAACCCTTATCCGATTTAAACAAATGGACGCATATAAAATTTAATGTTATCCTTATTTTGTAAATAATTATTTTACAACTTCAGAGCTATGCCAAAGCTAAATAGGAAACGATAATTTGTTTACAGTGTGCACCTGTATTACGTTTACCTTTTTTCGTATGAACTGAGCGTGTAACCGTACATTACGCTTAGGATTTCAAAGTTCCCTTAGCATGTACTTTAATTTATATTTTACAGAGACGATTCTCCGATATCTAACTCTGGACGGGACGCTGTTAGGAATAAAGATCAGAGGATGTTTTCTCGAGGTGCATAACATTACTTCTGTTAATTCTAAAATATCTGGCATTACTGTAGACATGACTGGAGTAGACACTTCATTTAATTTATCCCGCTGTATACGACAAACAATACCGCAAGCGGTATATACATAACAGGAAGTGATTCAAATTCAAAGGAAGTTGCGGTTTATATATCAGATTGTGAGCTTAGTCGAAATTATCTTCATGGTATCGAAATCGAAAGTAATGTCAAGGTAGCAATAACAAATTGTTCAATAAAAGACAATGCAAAAATAGGAGTGAGAATACACTCTTCTGAAAATGGCTCAGTTTCAATTAACAACTCGATTATCTCAAATAATTCAGAGCATGCTATTTTAGCATATCTCACCAAAGGTCTCGTGATTCAGTCGAGTATAATCAGGGACCACAGCTATGGATATAGACCATACTGGAACTACTGGTCAACAAGAGAGTACATTTCCCTTTATAAGAAATCCATCTTCGAAAACACTACTGTGCTTATAAAGGATTCCAAGTTTATAAATAATATTGCAAATGGTATACGTTTCGACATCCTTAATGTTGACTTAGGAAGCTCTAAGGTCGTCATCGAGGGTAATGTTTTCTCTGGTGGGAACCGTACACTGGTTTTAAACAATAATTTTGGGATAGGGTTAACTAATTACCTATGGTTCGATATGAATGCGAATTCCATAGAAGACAATATGCAAATTGATGACAGACAAAGTGACCATCTACTGGAATTCAATCTGGGGACAATGAAAGAGTTCATTATGAGAAATAATAGTTTTCAGAACAATACGGCAGATACTTGCGTCTTTTTGGAATACAAACAGACTTCAAACAGCGTTTGCGATATTCAACAGAATAAGTTCTTGGATAACAGTTTTAGTAGCAATGTGTTCGATATCTTCTACACCAAACCGATACACTTTTCTTTGAATTTCAACGTTTTCGACAGTCGGTATCCTACAGAATGCATCATCAAGGCTCCCAGATTTGATTTGTCTTTTAATATCAATGCAACACACAATTACTGGGGAACTAAAGCTTTCCAGCAAATTTTCGAACTAGTGTGTGATTTTCAAAAAGATATGGAACAATCTTTAATATCTTATTTACCGTTTTATGAAGATGATAGATTGACGACACTTTCTCAAGGAGAACAAAATCATTTCAATGTTTCCGGTGTGTATGGCGGTGAAATATCACAAGATCTTATCATTACAAGATCGATGTTTCCTAAGGAAGTACGCATAAATAGGTCTATGATGATCAGGTGCGTATATACGTTTATTTAGTTTTAGTTAAAACGGATTCTATACATTGACTCATTTGCCACGAAGTTTACACCACGAATTTGAAAAAAATATTCTTCTTTACTAGATTCATTTAATAAGATCTCATCGTGTGCCCGTGCTTTTGCATGCGACATTTTAAACATTATGTAGTTGGAAGGTTGTAGTTGAAACACCAATGCATCTTGAGTGTACTGTTTGTACGCCATTAAATCTTGTTGAAATGTGTCAAAATACTTTTCCACTGACAGATCCAAGACCGTACCCCAGGGTTCCTGATCGCTGATAAATGTGACAACCATCATATGAAACTGATAACTACATGTAATTTCTGTCAATAGCAATACATTTAAGTTTCTTTAATATTCCTTTCAATAAACTCTCCCGTGTAAGCATTCGCTTTAAAAAGGTAGAAACAAATGTTTGATTTTCGGCGTGGATCAGACTGAGAAATTTTAATTTAAGATAAATTTTCTATAAATAGTTTTAAGCTTTCTTTTAATAGGATAAATATGCGAAGAAATCAAAAACAAACAATATGAGATAAGGCAGACGAATCACTGAGCACTGTGTGTCAAAATAATATATGGCACAGCTTCAATGCGGTACTTCTAAGCCAGATAATATTATTGCAACATTAAAATTAATTATTTAATAAGATGACAGAACATTAATTAAATAATATATTGTCATTTTGCAGTGTTGGTGCGTCGGTTTCAATAGAGAGTGGTGTAGTTATGAAGTTTGCTGAAAACAGAGGAATTTACATTCAAGGTATTTAAATCATATTTCACTTTAACGCCGTTTCTATTGTTGAAAGTTAATATGGAAACGGTATAAAGCTGTTTTTTTAGTAATACAATTAATTGTATAAATACTAATTACTGTTTAATTTTGACTTATGCATTTCGTACTATTATCATCACAAACATCGTTCAAAATATTAACCAGCCCAGTTAAGCCCCCGGAATATAAAAATAAAAAGATGTGTGAAGTTTGGAAACTTTTAAATCGGCGAACATCTTTTATCTTAATAATACCAATACCTTTCCTGTTGATGGTGTAATATATTTCAGGAATTTTGAAGACGTTAGTGGGGTTGGAACCAGTGCGACTTGAGAATTCTGCAGATACAAAGTGGTTTGGCCTGGTGTTCAACTCGACAGAAACTGGTACTCATTATTTTCGTCGCTGTTTATTGATATTCTTAAGTTCGTTGATATTTCGATGAACTAACAAACATATAATAATCTATACAATGACTTAAGTAATGACAAATTAGTTAATAAGTTATAATAAGTTAGTGGTATATTTCAATGAATTTTGAATTTATTATTGATTGTTCTCCTTTCAGGTAAATCGTCAATTTACAACACAAAAATATATAACACAAGCTATGGCGTAATTGCATATACCCCACAACTTGAATTTCGAAAAAGCGACATAATAAATTCGATGATCAATTGCTTGACTCTATACCAAAATTTGAAAATGAAAGTATACGATTTTGAAATGTCTCAGTTTGCTAACTGCTCCAATTATGGACTGGTCCTGATAGGGTCTGGTTATACATCTTTCATACACGCAGCCATTTCCAATGTCACCACTGGTGTTCGTTTAACTGCCGGATACGGATCGTTAGAGATGCGTTCTTGCAACGTTAGTAACAGTTCACAGGAGGCAATAAGTATCTCGTTTTGGAAAACATCTGGTACTGGCAATATAACTATTGAGCATTGTAACATCACAGAGAGTGCAAAGGGAATCCTGCTGGAAATGCTGGAAACATCGACACATAATATCAAAGTGTCAAGAAACCAATTTAACAATGTCAAAACAAAAGTTTTATATTTTTCTTTCACAACATATGACACACGATTTCACAATAGCACTGTTAATATCAACTTGAATACTTTTTATAATTCATGTGGCATATTTTTAGAAACATGGAACAATGTTAACTTAACGTTTAAGAACAACGTACTTACCGATGCTAATTGTATCACAGAAAACATGTGCTATATATATGCATTTGCAAACGGCAACAGCTATGCAACAAACAGATACTTCGACATTTCTACAAATGTTGTTCAGAACGTCAGCAGTAGTTGTATTGTACACTTAAAGACAAGTACAGTAGAGAAAACACTTGATGTGATCTTTGCTTACAACCAGATACTGTCCAACAAAGCCACAAATGGAGCAGTTTTAATCGATTCGTTGCGCTTCAACGTGAAGCAAAACATCTTCGACAACCCGCTGACCTCGTTCGATGTTTACACCGTTAACAAAGGTATGAATGAAGACTTGAAATTATCTTACAGTGTCTTATTGTGATCTGAGTTCATAATTTGTCCAATGTTCGTCATTAATGCAATATCAGTAGTAATTACACTATGTATTTTTTATTATAAAAAACACACTTAATAACTCTTTTTCTGTAATCATTTGTCAATAGAAGTCTTTGTTTTAACATTTAAACGTTAAAAAGTTGTGTTGGGACCAGTTTTGCTTGAGTTATACTTAATTTTGCTAAAAATTCATTTCACGCAGTTGAAGGTCAAGCAACCAGAAAACTACTCTGAATTCTTTGTTATGTTTTAATAGGAATGTACCTTAAGAAGAAAAAAAAAACACAAAATTTAACTAATCAACAGCACATTTAACTAATCAACAGCTGCAGTGTTCTTGTATTAAAATCTTGTTAAAGCAACCACCTTTATAATAACAATCCTTTCGATAAAAAACCTCTAATTTTCGGACTGCGGTGTAAGAAAATGATCTTGCTTTGATTTAAGAAAACAATAAAAATGAAGTTCAAAAGACATTTAGACACAATAGATTCCTAGACAACACAGCTGTATTTTTTAATCCGTTCTCTACACAGGAAAGAAGCCAAATTAGCATACATTGTAAAAATATACAATTGATGACCAATAAAAACTTTGGGAGAGTGAACATGAATCTTTCATATCATTGTAATTGTATGAAGTTGTACTTACTTGGAATCGTGAGTAAAACAAGTATTCACTTATTCCGCCGTAGCTTCACTTAAACTAACAAAACAGCCATCACTTAAGGCCAAATACTAATACTCTTTCTCATGTAGTGAAGTCACACATGAAAATAGTTACATCGTATAGGTGATTTTGATGTTGTCAACGGAAAAAAATGTGACTTTCAAAATAAACTTACCGAAATATAACAATTATGAGTTGGGTAATTCAAAAGTACAATGTAGTATTTTTCACTGGAAAAATAATGATCAATACATTGACGAAACAAGTGTAACTTACTGCTGACAAAAATCTTCGTACGTTCTGCTAGATTCTATCTTATCCAGGCTATGTTTCATTTATACTGTTGTTCGCAGGATCTGACATTGTAAACGTGAGCAACAACTGGTGGGGAAGCTCAGATGCGAACCAGGTTTATCACCGAATATTTGATCAAAGAAGGGATCCAAGTCTGCTGTTCTTCAACGTGACGCCTGTTTTAACCGAAAGGATGATAGACTGCAGCGGAGTGAAAAACTGCAGTTTGCTTGGTAAATGCGTCAGTCCCAATAGATGCCGATGCAATTCAGGTTAGTTTAGTTTCTTTGGTGCTTTTTCTTATGATTAAAATCTGACTACATGTAGCAACATGCGTTACAGTACTGTGAACGTTTAATGTTACAAAATTTGCGTTTATCGTGCGTCCGTCTATCGTGTATCGTGCGTCCGTCTAACGTGCATCGTGCGTCCGTATATCATGTATCATGCATCATTAGTTTTTAATTTTATCACGCAACGTGAATAAGTTACTTGCATGTGCAAATTTATGTGATGTGATTTCAATCATTCATCTTATATTTTGATAGATTTTTAAATTTTGAGAATTCTCCTACATAAATTATATGAATCGGCAGTTTCGTGTATCGTGCGTCTACCGTGTATAGTGCGTGCGTCTATCGCGTATCGTGCGTCCGTTTATCGTGTATCGTGTATCGTGCGTTTCGTTTGTTACATTAAACGTTCACTATACTTTATCTGATGTGTCACGTAAGTTAAAAGGATCGTCCCCTTATTTTAAAATACGTGTCAACGCTTATTATGAATTTTTGAAGCCATAATAAAAAAGTACAAACCAAATCAAACCAAGCCATTTTATTTTCATCGTGAAAATAAGCCGAAAATATGACTGAAGTCGACTTTCAAGATTTAACTTAATGTTTATAATCATCAAGAAACATGCATCGTCGGATACCCACGCTCGACTATATTCAGTTTTACTACATTCGTCGAATGAATGGAGAGTAACGGAATGGATCGGTCGTTGGTGTCCGACGATGGAAACATGTTATTAAGTGTAAATCTGTATATATTTTATAATTCATTAAGAGTTTAGATTACATTATACAAAATATCATTTTGAAGCTTTTTTATACATTTTAGGCAGTGTTTTAAAAGAGGCAATTCCTGATATTTCACTTCATACTGGAGTATGCAGGTTGAAATGTATTGAATTCGAAGGAATTTTCTTGTAATTTGATTTGTGCTATAATAGTTTATTATAAACAATTATAAAATGTATTATTCATTTTTGTTTTCAAATTTGGGCTACATTGTAATTTGTATTACAGCTACTTGCATAATAGGAAGTATAGCCAATTATGAATTCAAGAGTTAACACTCCATCAAAATAATAACAAAATTATAATGCAATTCTAATGAATTGATTTGTTTAGGTTGGAGTGGGACTTCATGTTTGGAATACGACTGCACCGGCGTAGGTGACTGTTATGGTAACGGAAAGTGTGTCGGACCAAACAAGTGTGAATGCTTTGAAGGATGGAGCGGGTTGTTGTGCATTGTTGCTTCTTGCAAGTAAGCATTTGCATGTATATTAAGTGTTCTAGTAACTTCAATACTTCTTACTAAAGTCTGTGCATTTAGATTTAGTTCACGTCGCTACCAATTTCAGAATTGTACATGGTTCATTTCAGTGCGCGTTGTATAGAATATTAGAATCACTTCAATGGACAATGGTTTAAAGTCTCATCTGAAAGACTGTTAGTAACTTTAGATGGAATAGCGGAATAGCATCCCTGGACTCAGAGGGAGACGCGCTAACAACTCAGCTAATGATCCGCTTCTAATTCTAATTAGACAAATATTATCAGTTTTATACTCCATCTCAATGTTAAGTTACTGTTAAAATAACATTGTATGTGTTATAAACTTTAAATTAAGCAGCGCCAATTTGGTTGAAAATTTATCAAGAATTATAGTACGTCATAAGTGTAACCTATTTTTGCTTTATGTCAGTGGTTTGCATTTTCAATAGGTAAAAGCATTTTATTTATTAGCGGTTTTCATTCTGTCTGACCTTTATTGACCTCTAAAATACATGTTTTGTGTGTGTGATTAATTTTAACATAAAATAGTCGTTATAGATAGAGAGCGAGGGCATGTCTGTCGGTTTAATAAATGTTTGTGTTCATGGATGACTTCCAATTCTTTACAGAAATGTCAACAATTGCAGTGATCATGGAATTTGTGTTCGACCTGATGTCTGCACGTGCGGGTCAAAGTTTACCGGTTCGGATTGTAGCAGTTGTGTCCCCTTACACTGGGGAAGTGAATGTTGGCCATGTCCAGACTGCCAGCATGGTCTCTGTGATTTACAATCAGGTAGTAAATTCATTGTTGGATACGCAACGAACTGTTCAACCGCTACCACACCAGTAGTTACAAGCAGTTCTACCTCAGCCTCGGTATCGACAACTTCACCTAACACAACAACAGGAATCTCTAACTCTACATCAACCATTTCCACTACTCCATAAAATGCATCTTCAATATCTACTTCATCGACAGCATCGTCAAAAACTTCTTCAGCTGTTCCTACTTTCTCATCTGAAAGTAACTTTTCATCTTCGACTGCATCGTCATCAGTTTTAACGACCACGGTAAGCGGAAGGACGACAACTCCTTCCAATGGGACTCTTGATGAACAGGCAAGTTCAAGTTTTCTCAGTTGGATCATCCCAACATCTATAGGTGCTGCAGTCTTTCTGTTACTTGTATTAATGCTCATTGTGTTCATTTATGCAATGAGAAAACGACCAGGGGGCGTGGTTCGCGGAAGTGGAAGTAGATACCAGGTGTCAGAACATTAGATAGGAACATCTTGATTGAGCTACTTGATATTAAGTTACCTGTAATATAATTGTAAGATCATCGGCACCAAAACGGCCGAACGAGCACAAGGACACAAAATATTCACGAAAGACTGTTCAGTCATGTTTTGGGGGAGCGGCTTCATCGGGAACTGCGATCCAAGGACGTCATCGGTAAACAAAAGTTGTTCCCCTTAAACTTTGCGTACCGTGAATTATGCACCCGAATTCTACTGGATTAATTCAACCAATTCTCGTGTAAATGGTAGACTTTGATAAAAAAACGATTTTCTTTATATTCAGAATAACGTTGTTTAATAATTTAGTACAAAATTTACAACAGTTAGTATTCATTTGTCAGTTTATCTTTAAGCATTTTGTGCACACTGTATTACTGGTGCGAGTCCAGATAAAATGTTTAAACTACTCACATTTTCCAGGTAAAGCAAACATCGGTAATCAATCAATTAATTGAAACACTTGCATTATTGACAGTTATTATATTTTAAAATCATGTCCTACTAGTAAGAGTAACTCTAATCTCACTTGATTTATACCTTGTATATGTAAGACCAACAGGTATGAAGTGTTAAACTTGTTATAATGTACAAAAGATTATAAGATGTAATTTATAATTAATTTCGTCATGTTTTTTTTTTCTTTTCGTAAAACAAGAGTTTTATACTCAACTAAAAGATAAAAAGACATTCTTACATTTATTTCACCGATAATTTATACGATTAACCGCCAAAACCTGTTGAATACACACAAAAAACATCTACATATTGTCAGTAGAAACTTCTGTTTTGTTTTGTATGCTACTGTGGGGTCATTATATTTCGCGGGGATTTTATTTCTGGTATTTTGCGCTAGGTAAAAAAACGCGAATTTTCACCCTAGAGAAATTTTAGCATGGCATAGCTTATCTAAGAATAAAAATCTGTGCGGGAATATGTCATTTATAGTGACTTTCGGACCCCGGAAAATGATAACAAAGTATTGCTTTTGAGATTTGTAGAGTATGTGAGTCGGATCAGGGACCGAGGAAACTTCGTGAGGTGAAAGCGAAAATGGTGTAAGGGATAGGAAATAAAGAAGCTGAAAGAACCATTTCGCTTTACTGTACCTCCTGGAATTGTACATAAAACGTGAACGTATTTGTAATGGAGAATCTGGCTAGAAGGACACTTTTAGGTCAACGCGCCATAGAACCTGGTTTAAAACTCAGGTAGCACATTATTTACTGAAATGTTTTGCCGCAAGCAATATCATGACGGTAACCTTAAATGTTTTTGTTTATTTTTATGATGATTATACATGTATTTGGAATTTGTCATCAAATAAAATATTTTCTTGCTCCCTTCTTGTTTGCTGTGCTCATACAACATTTGAATAGAATATACATTTCAATATTTCTAAAATTTTAGAAATAGCTATTAATTTTCAATAATTAAAAAAAAATATCGAAGCATTATGTAAAGTTCGGCTGTATAGGTTATGTTTACGTAAAAATGAATTCATTTACTGACCAAACTGTTTTACAAAAACCTTTTAACGCCCCAAAAAATAAATACATGTAAATAATAGTGTGTGGAAGAATGTCCACTTAAACAAACGCTTCCGGGTTGCACAGCGGTACCATAGAAATATCTACAGTTGATGAGTAATTGGTCAAATAACAGTCAGGGGTGTCCCAGGATAATTTTTACACTAATTTTATCACTGTTTTTGTTACACCGTACACAATTCAAATATCTGAACACAATGTATAAAACACAGTTCACGGTCCAAGACTTGACTGATCTGGGTTTTATACATTGATCCGAACCAAGTTTGAGGACTGTTTGTCAAACCGTCTTTTCCCTAGAACCAGACTAAAACCACAGTGGCAAATAGTTTTGCCACTGACAGTTCTAAGATGGTAACTCTTAAGGCTCTCAGTTTCGGTAATTTGTGTTGTCTATATTTAAACTGATCGTCAATTGATAACACGTGCTATTTTCCTCTCTACATTTTGGCTGTGTTTGGAGACTTTGTCTTCTGGATGTGGCCATTCTTAGTACTATGCAGATCTCACGTATAGAGCTTTAAAACTCCCTTACCTCCCGCCGTTTCAATTTTCTTTGTAATTATTTTATTCTGATCTATCGCTATTCCAAAACCATAACTGTCTGTGCTGTGCTGGGTGCTTAGATTGCTGTACTAATGACCTCGTCGCAATAAACTGACAAAAAGCACACAAATGCGTGCTCGGTTTGATTAAGCCTGTGAGTTTGCTCTAACTGAAATACAACTTTTTTTATTCCTGCCGATGCCACTTAGCCCCGGGTCGAGTTCAACTTAATATTTACACTGATATTATCTCACTCAACGGCCTACAAGGGCCTATTTGGTATCAGTACTGATTGAATGAACTGAAATGCAGAATAGTGTTTTTTACAATACTATCATAAAAGAGTTGATTCTTCTTATTATATAAATAAATGTCAATTTGTGGTCATTATGTATAAGGAGACTATATAAACGTGCGCTCCAAAATCACAGAACACATACTTCATATTTTGGAAAATGCGTAGTCGTTAAATATAGTCCTTGTTCGGTATTAAGATACAACAGTTAAATATGCATATCAGGAATCGCGACACTGACAAAACACAGCCTCCCCACGCAGCGAAAAAAGAAGAGGAAAAGAGAGCATGTTTGTTTTAAGTATGTCAACTTCAAATAAGACGCCACAAACAATTAACGAAAAAGAGAAACATTGGAGTTACCGCCTCGGAACGGCCAGTGGCAAAATAAATTGCCACTGGGGGTTTAATTCCGCTAGTACATGTACCATCACTATGGCTTTACATGATATTCCTTATGCCAAATAAAAATTATAAATCGGTAAACATTTTGCTGCTCAACACTCTGATCGAACAGTTTTAGTCCTTACGTATTTCCTTAAAAAGGATAACATGCTAACTCACTTTTCAAGATTGTGTAAGAGCCACTGATATATTATGTCACGTAAGAGATTTATAGTTCTGCCACTTGCCTGCCATATTCAAACATTCGTTTAAAAGATATAAACCGAAGTTACGAACATCGCGATGTTTGATTAGCTGCAATTTATGACTTCTAAAAAGTTGTTGTAGGTAGCTATTATCATGATTATGGCACTGAAGTTTATATAGTATACGGGCTATTGGTTTTAAAGATCATTTAAATGTTTAAATGTAAGACAAGTGACAACAGCTGACAATTCTATTGATCAAGATAACTTAAAAACCAAAATTTACGAACTGCTGACAAAATTACTTCCTGCTATCATGTACTATTACTATCAATTATGTTTTTTATGCTATCAGTTTCAAAAAGAAATATATATTTGACCTGACTTTCTCGGATAAAGATCAAAAGTTAATCGGGTTCTTTTGATTAACACCGTACGGTTGTTACTATACGGACATGACCCCAGGTATCGGCCTAATTTAACACATGACATTAATATTAATAGAACATAGTACCCGTTTAATACCAGAGTATCAGGAAGGAGTTCCCATCACATATTCATAACGGAGCGCAATGTCTTTCAAATGACTTATCAACATGTTCAAAATGAATGGCACTAACTTAACAAAAAGTGAAATATGCATATCAAGGATCGCCACACTCACAAAACACTGCCTCCCCACACAGCGAAAAAGAAGAGAGGAATAGATATAATATGTTTGTTATGAGTATGTCAATAAGACAAACATTTAACGAAACAGAGAACCCTTGGGGTTACCGCCTTGGAACGGTCAGTGGCAAAACAAATTGCCACTGGGTGTTTAAACCAGGTTCTAGGGTGCACCAACCTAACACTTGCCCCAACAGGTTCTCTTTACACAAAAAAATAGTTGTATTTGTGAAATAACTTCAAATGATTGAAACTCTACGAGACCACGGCAATTAAAAAAATGGTAGACCGCACAATTTGCAACAATAATGCTATTTGTTATACATAAAATGTAATATACGAAGCAAATAAAATGGTGGGGGTAGAATGTTCAGTCAGATTGTTCGATGTTTATCTTTATTCAAAATAACTAAATATTTTAAGCCTAGCTGTCATTCCTTTATTAACACTTTATCATATACTTGAATATGAATATGGACTAGATGCGCATGTTTTTTTTTGCATAAAATTTTTATTTACACATATTTATTTGTAAACAACGCATTTTTGTTTATCGATAACTAATTCAACAAGATATAGCTTTTCGAACAGCTAGTCGGTCAAAACAATTTAATCTATTTATAAGCATATTTTAAAGTCAGGTATTTCACTTTTCGTGCATGTCATGTGTACATAATATATACAAAATTCAAAATATATATCAACTTATAGTTATATATAGTGGTATAATTTACTTTCACGTGCTAACAATTTGCGAGCAAACGCCGGACATGATGTGTTTAAGCGGAATATTGTTTCTGTTAAGACATAATATTACATTGTGTGATTTCGCTCGGGTTTGAATTCGCGCGAAATATGCGAAATCGAAACCACCATGAAAAAATAATACCGCAGTTTTTGCTTTATTCAAGCTGTTAAATTTAAAGATGTTGCAAACTAACTAAAAATATTGGATGTAATATAACTGAAAATATGTATTGTATTTACAGCTTAAATTTACTGTTAATCATTTTGGTGTTATAATATTAAAGAAAGTAGTTGTATCAAATGACAGAAAATGTGTAGCTTAAGCAACACATATTGTATGTCATTGTAAATTTTAAGTTCAAATCAAATAAAATCTTTTAAAAATTATCAAATTTAAAAATATTTAAAAATTAAAATTAATGGTAGAAAATAAAATGGTCCGAATTTAATGAATCTCCGATAGTCACTGTTAACGTAGAGCGACTTATATAGCCGGGAGCGCAATCGCTGTGTTTGCGAAAATAGCTGGCTGGATGTGCATTTTTCTACTTGAGAGGTGATTTATGGGGACTGTGACACATTAATAGAACAACTGTCAAGTGCCTAAGTGGCTTAGTGCACACCTGTATTCCGGCATCAATGGTCTAATACAAGGTAATGAGGTGGAGTTGTAAAATTCAGGGATACAACATTTGCACACACTTTGGTTGACTTGGCTGACAAATAGGCAACATTGAGGAAATTAATGAAATTGGGCTACAATCTGAAATGCGGCAATTTAATGCGAATTTTGGGAAAAGACCTCTTTAACTAACTAGTAGTTTCCTACAACAATAAAACTTAAATGTATCAAACATGAATAACCTTACATAACAATCAAACACCTTATTCGAAAATTGAAAAAATTGAAAACACCTTTTTGCATGTAATCATTGAAACTCGTGTTAATTCATAAAAAATACAAATCCAGTGTTCTAGATTTTACCTCCAAATAAACATCAGAAGTCACCTGATAGTTCTTATGTATCTATAGAAATGAATTATAAAAACATTTTCTGTGTAACCTCAAATGTAGTTTACAGAAAATTCTATAGGTATTCGTTGAACTTTTTCGGAAATCTTCAAAAAACACATTCAAAATTTGTGATTAATCACGAACACTTTTCACAGTAAATTTTCCCAAAAAAGCAATAAAAGGTAAAGTAAAATTCTTATTCTCGGAACAACCCGCTTCAGTTTTGGAAAACAAATAAATAAGTGCTTGAAAACAAACTACAAAATCATCAGTCTTATGAGGAAATGCCGTCGCCTTTATGGTGTCAATTCTCTCTTTTCTTATTATGTATCGACGTAAGGGTTACACACATTGCCTTTATGTTTGATAAATAAATTATATTTTTTTAAATCTGCGAGGGGAACCTGATGACGCATTTGTTTGATTTATACATTTCAATGGTTGTTTAACATTTACTTTGGTCTTTATATTAAAGTACTGTAAATGTCTTAGGTGATTGATTTCTGGTGCTTTTCGAAGGGAATAAAGTGTCTTCAAAAATCTTATAAATACAGATAAGCGCTTACATTATTTCATTGGTGTATCACTATTATACTTAAAACGGACACGTACTGCATAACAGAAAATGTTCACATTAATATTTTTGTTATATGGATCCTATGTGTTAGTGTCTGGTGCTTTTATCGATAATCAAACCTGTTACAACAGGTTCGAATACGAGTATAACGTGCTACAGAAACTGGTCAACTTTGAAGAGAAGGCTAAAAAATTTGAAGGTAACTGTTAAAGTGATTCGGAATAGCTGACTAAGTAATATCTGAGACTAAACTGAACTTTTTCAAATCTGCTATATAACTTCGAATCATTGCTGAAATAATGAATATACAAAACCAAATTTAAAAGAGTAATCACTACGCAAGTTTGAATCAGCGATGCAATTTGCAGTAACTCCTATCCATTTTAGGTACGAGTAGACACATGTAGGCCCTAACATCCATTTTGACACAATAATTATAAATTGTGTTGCGCATGGATAAAAGAAGTTTATACACGAACATGTCTTATGAAACTTAATACAAATCGCTTTGATTTGAATATTTTTGACGCAATTTGTAAAAAAAGTCACTAAAATCATTTAATCATCTTAAAAAGATCGAGGTTGTGAGTTATGGCGTACATGTATTCACGCAACTATTATGATCTTTTTTAATTTGTTTCAGATAATTATCTTATATTTTTAAGAAGTTCTCAAGCATTATTCTTTTATATTGAATTTTTAGAAAAAAATAGAGGCTTTAAGACAGCTATCCCCGATCTGTTGAGATGCTGAGTTATTACGTGATTTGTTTGTCATTTATCATGCTACATGTAGCTGTTTGCAGAAAAAGTTTTCCAACACTATTTTTAGATGCACTGGCAATAATAAAAGAGCTGCAATCAACAGTGTCAGCTCTACAGAGAACATCGGACGGATCAAGTTACGTACGCTGGGGATATTCCGCTTGCCCCAACGGATCAATCGTTGTTTACGGTACCAAGGACATGTAGCAGGGGCACACCTCACCCACAGTGGAGGTGGCGCTAACGTCCTATGTCTGCATTCTGATCCTAAGTGGAATGAATATATTGACGGATTCCAAACAGCAGATTATATTTATGGAGCAGAGTATATCACAAGTGAATACAGATTCAAAGCAAACGCTCACCAGCATGATGTGCCTTGCGTTGTTTGCCGAATACCACGTTCGAATGTACTGATGGTTCCAGGAACAAACGTATGCGACAAGGACAACAAGGTAGAATACAGTGGCTACCTGATGACATCACATTACTCTCAAGCAAATAATTTTGACTATATATGTGTCGATGAGAAATTTGAGACAGTAAGTGGTGGAGCTGGAAGTAATTCTGGAAAATATCTTTACTTCCTTCAAGTAACTTGTGGAGCAATTAAATGCCCGCCCTATGTTGCAGGTCGAGAACTGACCTGTGCTGTGTGCTCGTTTGATCCGATTGCTCAAACAAAGCAAATGCAACCTTATGTCTAGCTATGCTATATAAGAACATAATTATATTGTAGTATCATTTACTGAGCGGGGATGAAATTCGTGAAAAAAGACATAAATGTAATTTAACTGACATACATAAATTCACGAACTAGTCTTGAAATATTCTCATAAGACTAGATAATGAATGGTTTGATTTCACAAAGATTTCGCGATCTTAGCTTAGCTTGAAGTACGCGACAAATAATCCACCGCGAAATATAATGATACCACAGTATACCGTCAACTGCTGTTTCTTGGCATTTGTTATTTTAATAAATTTTTCGAATATTAAATATTTCAAATTAACTAGAAAAGTACAATGCGAGTGGTTTTAATGTCCAGTGATTAATTAATCACATTAAACTCCTTTAAAATATTTCTAAATGTTCATATTTAAGCTACTATCAAGCCACGTACTTGTGCAATACGATAAAGTTAAACGGTATTTTATTATTGTTAGAGATTAGTTCTGATGTTATGATACATCTTTTTTGAGTAATTTTAATAAAGTTTCACTATTCTGCTTGCTTTGGTACGTCTATTCCTAGAATTAACTCTACACCCCCTCCCCACTCACTCGTTTACTCTCAAATACCACATTGAAGGTTATATGTTCACCCACTTTCTGTTACGTTTAAATTGAGTTATTATTTTATGCTATCTTGAACCAGAATTGGTCCTTTTAGTGTATTTTAGTACTCTTTTTACAGTCCCATGTCTTTGGGATCAGTGAATCAGCACGCTAATCTTTATGGAAATTGTTCTGTGTGCTATTTATAGAATAACTTGTTTAGCGCGCTTTACTGCAAATACAAGTATTACGTTGTGACGTCATTTAAAAATGTCAATGTAACCTAAAGTCGCTGCTCATATAATGGTAACCATGCTCTCTCCCTCTCTTCTTCTTGACTGTGTGGGGAGGCTGTTTTTTTCTGAATGTGGCGATTCCTGATATGCATATTTCACCTTTTTTTAGTTTCAATAATAGTATGTGTTTTCTCAGTTTTGTTAATAATTAATGTATGTTCCGATTAGTCACTAGTTGTATATGTTTATAATGTTTTGTTTCTTATCTTTGTTAAACGAAGGTTTTTTTTTTTGTTGTTTTTTTTTTTGTTTTTTTTTTTTAACGAAGGTTGTAAATAACATTGTTCTCCAGGAATCAGATCTTCAGTGTCGTTTAATTTGTTGAATTTGACTGATTGTTTTCTAAAAAAAATCAATACTTTTTATAATAGACCAGTCTCTTGATAAAAAAGGGGTTTGTGTATTTACTACTTGCGAGGGTTTCTTTCAATTAGAGCAAGCGATTCAGATTAGTGTTCTGATTGCTTGACATGTAACTGCATGAATGCATTTCAGCAAAATAAAGGATAACTCACAAAGAACTATTCCCAATTCAATTGTTAGAAGTTTAATAGTTAAATCGAAGACTGTTATTGACAAATGATTACTCAAACGTTTTGTCAACGTCTTTCTAATAAAACTTTACCAATTTGAACTTTGGTTAATGTATATTTATATGTTAGTGTAAAAAGTTTTTGTTTTCATATGTTTAAGTTTAAACATAGTATTTATCTGTATTGCAATATAATCTGCGTATTATAAATCGAAAAGATTCACGGTTCATCTAGTTAATTTAAAGTTCCCAAAAGAGCGGGAGCGTCACACTACGTAGTCCAAGACAGAAATTAATTTCAATTAGTATGATAATTGCTTAAAATAAAATCACTGTCGTGTAACAGCTGCCCTGTACCAAATGTTCAGTGTCCTGTGGCAGCTGTCAAGATGGCGACCGAACAAGCAAGAAAAATGGTATGTGTTTTATTGTTTCCAATTTGTATACATTATGTTTCGGTATAAAACGGTATACTTGGATCATATCATGAAAAGGAATGTTGATTCAGTTATCTTATGTTTCTTTTAAGCCCAGCGTGTTTGTTTGACACTGTGATTGATAGAAATAAATGACCTGGTTCAAAACTTAACCGAGAACGGCGACTGTTTAGATATTTTATTCTGCAAAAGTTCTCCTATTCTATGATAAGTGATATCACTTTTGAAGCGCCTTTGATTGCCTATCTTTTCATGTAACTATTATTATACATAGATCAATTAATTTGTTTTTAAGAAAATCTAATGCAAACAAATTGTTGTTGATACCTTGTACTGCCCCTCGGATTATAGGAGGATGACTTGTAAAACCGTTGGGTTAATAAACAAACATCCGAACACTAAAAACATAATATATCATGCTCAACGTATTTCAATGGGCGTATACTTACTTATAACTGAGCACTGACTAATATGTATGTGAACATTTTACAGCCGCCACACGACACCAAAACCGCTACTATGATATTGAAAATGATCAATCAGATATTTTAAAAGCATTCGAACAAAACAGATTGAGCACACTGCTGATTCAATACATATCATAGAATGAAAGAAGTCAATACAAAATATTAATTTTAAACCTTTAAACATTGGAAGATACACAGATTGGTCAGAGGGGAAAATTACTATTTTATATTAAAAACGTCGCGATGATAGAAAATATATATTTATAAATTAAATATGGATCTCAGGATTAGGCACACGCAGAAAACACAGCCTCCCACACCGCAAAGATAATAGTTAATAAACCAGTTACAAAACAGAAACTACATACATTACAAAAATGAACTAGGGTTAAGGATCATTTTGAGTTGAGTTACTCTCATCAGTTAGTCCATAGGCACTTCTGCAAGCAATAAATTGCGATAGCTTCTTCGTTTGCCCCAAATCGTGGTAGTCAGCTTGAAATGATGCCTTTCACTTTCACCTGGTCTGTTTACTATTTATACTCTTTTTGCGAAAAGGGCTATGGTAATTTTGTGCTCTGGCATTAATCTCTGTCGTTTTACATTCTGGTTACTTTGTTGTGGGGTCGCTGCGAATCATTACTCTACAATTGTCTGGTCTGAAGGTAGTGATCTTTATCTAAAAGCGGACCTAAAAGTAGTGCGGTTATTTTTCTAATGAGCCTTCCATCCTTTTTCTTGAGATGGTATTTATCGAAACTTTAATCAGTTTTTATGAGATCTTTTATAGCCGATAAAATCTCATTCTTTGTTTGCTCTAAGTTGTGTTCTAAGCGGCGAGTCGTTTCCTCTAAACGCCGAACCGAATGTCGAATTTGATCTGTTTCAAAATTTTTCAACGAAGATACATTCATTGTTTCTAAAATTGGACCGACAGGGGTTACAATGGAGGTATTGAAAGATGTGCTTCCTTCAACGATTCCTATGCAACATAAATCGTTCTCATTCCCTACTGTCATTACCAGTGAACCGGAATCTCCTTTATTTGAAAACAATGTGCTGTCGATGCTTTTAATTTCTATTTGGTTGTGCATGTCATGTATTATGTTCTCTGAAAATACTTGCGCCTGCATGCTGATAGCAACAAATGGAATATGATTCAAAAATTTGCCTACAGTTTTTCCTGTCGTGGCGCCATATTTGAAAACATTTAAATCATTAGAAAATCTCGATGGTCCGTATACTTTCCCGGCATCAAAACGCACAGTGTCATTCTCTGAAATGGAAATAATAATGGATGTCATTTTCGGTCAAATAATTATGATTGTCTTTTGAGACGAAAACCTTTTTGTTTGTTATGTGGTTATAGACCTTAACACTTTTTATCTAAGTATTTTTCTTTCGCACAATTATAGTGTTTTATAATGCAACACGGATTGATGTCACGAACAAAAGCAAAACAGCAATTTTAACTGATTTCAAATTGGTTTTCTGATCCTTAAATTATAGTATTTGTTTCAAACGGACATGTAAAATGAACAATTTGGAAAAATATCGAAAACTCGGGTTTCACTTTTTATAAAATGGGATCCATATCACTTAAACAAATTTTAAAGCTAAATAAATTTTATAACATATACGATATATCGTACAATGTTGTAGGTAAAGCGTAGGTAGAATATATGTTATGCGTTCAACGCGGAGCTAGGAGACTTGGGAAGAAATATGCAATGTTATAACGTCCCTTGAAGTGACAGTACAAAAATTGATCTGGCTATGTTTTCCTGTGTATCTTATTTTGAAGTTCATCTTTACATTGTAATACATTTCAACTGTCTGATGCTGACATAAAATCATTTGAAAGCGCATAAACATTATCAGAAACCAGAAGTTTGTTGGCGGTTTGAAAGTAACGATTTTCACAAATGGTTTGATGTGAGGTAGGTGAAAAAGTAAAACGGTCTGAGTGGTTTTGTAACTTGTAAATATGCCTATACTTTAAAGAATGTGATTGTCGACTATGTAATTAAGAAGTTTCTAATTTAATTGATTGAATATTCTAGGTCAATCTGTATTTTATTCCCATTTCACGACTTTCAAAAAAAAACGATATATATAATGATATTTTCTATATTTCTGTTAAACCAGGGCTATTGTTGCCTAAATGAATAACCTGGTTATAATTAAATTTCATTTTTGTCTTGGCCTCACTATAATTTTGAAAACCTAAATAGCCAGTATTGCAACAAAGAAAATAGATAATTTTGGAACTCAAACCTTGCGTTATCACGTTAACAAAAACTCCATCGTTCGGAAAGAACCTTTCTATTTGAAAAATAGCAGCATCTAATCCATGGCTACTGTCATCTCCTGTCGTTAAAATGGCTTTAACCAGTCGTCCAATCTTCACCGGTGTATCCCTGAACAGATACACGTTAATGTCTGCGTTAAAATCTAGCCAACAGAGTTCACTCTTTTGGTGTAATATCGACATCTCATTCTCGTCTAAAACAACATGCGCGCATGTAAGTCCACAGAGCCCGTATTGTGGATGGTCGATAAACCCACCAAGTGTACCCGATTTATAGCGGTTTTCTCCGTGTTCCGATGAGACTTGTCTAACAATTCTGCATCCCATTTTCAATGTTTCTTCGATATCGCTTCCAGCTTGCATGTTTGAATAGAAAACCCCTTCTCTAACATCTACTGGAAAGACTTCATAGATATTTTCAAATGCTTTTTCACCTACGGGAATTAAACCCTTTTTGCGAACATAAAAAACTAGGCACGTTTCCGAAATGATTCTATGTTGATCAGGAGTATTGAAACCTTTAGATCTAACTGAGCTTGCGTTTATAATTGATAAATTTCTGTGATTTGTCATCACGGTATGGGCAATTTTGTTTAAACACTTTCGTAATGCATTAATGTCTTTCGATGGTAATTTGTCAAATTCATCACTTCTTGCCATCATTACTTTGGCTTCATCACTAAAAGCATCATGACGTATAGTACACCGACGATATAACGGAATATCAGACAGGTTAATTTCATCATTAGTGTTGTCCATTTCCATAACTAATTGTACTTGTATATCGCCATGACTTCCAACCTCGTATGCTAGCCAAGTATAACGAATATTAACGTTTTTGCTCATAACGATTGTACGTACACGATTCTCAATTGTTTTCAGCAACACAGAGATGTTCTTTGATTTGGTCTGTAAATACGTCTTTTGCAATTGATCTAATTGGATTTTATTAGGGAGTCCCAGTGTCTCTATCAACGATTCGGTAAAGATTGTCTCGCCATTTCCGAACAACTGTATATAATGATCCCAGTCAGACGGTTCTGTAAAACATTTTGAATCAATATTGAAAAATCAAATGTACATGTCAAACGAAATATTCTAATATAAGGAAAAGCAGGCAATCTTGGCGCTGTCGCCGTGACGATTAAGTAATTGTTGATGACGTCATCTTAAACAACGTAATGGCGGACGCGAGAAGAAATTCATGCGTATATCAAGATAGAAAGAAGGTGCGGAAAGAAAACGACTGAATTATGTAATGCGTTCTAGGAAGAAGACCCGACATGTGCAGTTGGAGTTAGCACTTTTAGTGGATGGTTCAAGAATGGCAAGAGTCTTTAAAGAAGCTCTCCTCCGATAGGCCCCTGACAGTTATAGACGCCGATAAGAAAGAAATTGTTGCTCAACTTCTCAACTATAAAAACAATTTACATGCGAGGACATTGCTTATGGAACGGGGAGTTATAAGGGTTCCGTTCATGTTATTCTGACGCAGAATAAAGGCATGAGAAAGATCGTCGAAAAAAACTCTCAAAAACTGAAAAAGACAAACGTGCAAATTTGCTCTGAATTGTTATATTGCATTAGTGATGGAAATCGCGGTCAGAGTCTATACCATACATTGTAACAAATACTTTAGAGGTTATTTCTAGAGTGTTTTGGTGTCACAATCCCTTCTTATAAAATTCAAAATTTTTGTATTTATTACAGCATTACTTTTGCATTCATGTTTTGAATAGGAGAACGGAGATGTTGTAAAAACGCAGCGGTTTGTTTAAAAATGGTCATGTGCTTTGGTCTAGTGAAAAAGTAAAACATGCATATCAGGAATCGCCACACTCATAAAATACAGCCTCCCCACGCAGCGAAAAAAAGAGAGCATGTTGTTATATAACTTAAAGTTTGCGAATTCAAATAAAAGACGCCATAAACAATTAACGACAAAGAGAACTCTCGGGGTTACCGCCTTGAACGGTCAGTGGCAAAACAAATTTAAGTGAGCTTGTTTAAATTTGGGCAAGTGCTTTGGTCTAGTGAGCTTGTTCTATTCCTTAACATTTCAGTAACATTAAAGCGGTATTACTCCAATTAAACCCGCTCTTTATGAAATATTACATGTATTTGGAACTATAGGCACAAATTTGCAGCATTAGTTTGGGCTAATAAAATTTTAATTTACTAAAATAAATTTGGTCCGCGCGACTAAAAGCGAAAGTAGGATTTCCGAAACGTCACAGAAATCGAGATCGCGCATGAAGTGGTCTCTTCGTCTGTGCTAAATATAGCTCCATTATATTTAGCTCTTAAAAGTTAGTTAACGATAATTTAACAATATCATTCAATTTGAAAATCCCGTCTATAAGAAAGAATTCGATCGGACCTTTTGTGTTCTGTTAGAGAGTTTATATATTTGAGTCTATATGGACAAATATGATTTTTCAATAGTATATTCTTACTTAAATTTATCAAATACCAACTATTGTACAAAATGGCGTCATTAAATTTTATAAACCTCTCGGTGCAAATAAGTCAGTATTACTTTTTTCAGTATAAATATGTCACCAACCCCATTACGATGATCACACCAATATTTATCAGTTAAGGCTTGTGATGCGGTAATAGTGCAATAGGTAGCCTGCTCGGATTTATGTGTCTAGCCGCTTTTAGCGATGCTTGATTAATTCATGGCCTGAACCAAATATCATTAATTTTAATAAATAACATCTAGTTATTATCATGTGGAAGAACAGTGGTCTAGAGGTAGAGCGTCCCACGCCAGATCCGGAGACTACGGGTTCGAAACCCACCAGGGTGAGATTCGTCAGCAGTTTCCCCAATCCGCATTTGGCGCGAGTACTGGTTGGCAACCCAAGAAGCAGTCATCGAGCGCGATTAATATAAGTTGAAATAACTTGAATGTTTCAAATCGATGTAAAATAAATAAATTTTTATAAAATAACATATAGTCTTCCCTTCAATTACAATTTCCTAATTTAATATATTGTTTTACTGCAATTATTTTATGCTACATTTTGGGATGTTTGGATGTGTACCACAGATTAGTATTACCCATTTTTGCAAAGTGACAAAAATACAATCGCAGTGGTATTAGAAGCATGCATAAGTGGTACTAAATCATACAAATGCAAACGGCATATATGTGTTCATTGGGGATTGTTTTTGTTTTTTTTGTATCGGGTAAAATGTTAAAACAATTGGTGCAAACGTGATACCAAACGATCGTTTATAAGTTGGATTAAAATAGCATACAATGTATTGGCTTCGGATAAAATAAATGAGATATATATACCTGGAAGAGACTTCCCTGGAAGCTTTTGCACAGTCATGGCTTCAATAGATTGTATTATCTTGTCTCGCTCTTGTTTTTCATTTTTAAACTGCTGTATAGTTTTGTTCTTGAATTTATCCAGATCCTCCCGTATTTTGTTCACATCGTTACCGTGATCTCGAGAGATGTTCTTCTTTCTACGAAGCTCTAATCTTATTTTTGAGTTGTCATCAATTTGTCGTGGGAAGTTTCCAAACTTCAAATGAAAATAATTAAAGTAATTATTTACGATCCTTATGTACTGTGTTAAAAGTACTTCTAAAATTGCCTTTGTTTAAATATTTCGGCCAGATTTGAATTGGTTTCAATTTCCCAGCCAACATAGATTTGGATATTGTTCAATCACCCCAAATGATATACTTCCTGATTTTTACATTTTGCCTTTTGCGTTGTCTGTGATATGCAGGATTTATATTCTAAGATCCCCTGTCAAAATTCTATTCTATTTAGTTTCGCCATTTGTTTTCTCGTTTAGGACAAACCCATTCTTTTATCTGGGGACCATACGCCGCTGAACATGGAATGGTATTAATACCGCGTTGAAGGTTCCATGTCCACCGCGTTTCGAACGCCATTGTTTGGGTTGGTCAAAATAGTACAGTTTAGTGGTGTAATTGAACTGCGCTCAACCCGTGGGCAGTAATATGCATTTCCATTACTGTCCATGAGCAGGCTCAATCAAACCGAGCCTGCAATATTTTCATGTTTGTCGTGTTCGATGGCTTTCAAAGTTCCTTTTTCATCTATTTTGACCTCTATTGTCCATGCACAAATCACAAATCTTTTGCTGCAAAAACGAGTCAAGGTATCTGTCTTTAACTACTTTGTGATTATAATTATATAAAATGTATGTTGAAAGATCACATCATCTTAATCACTTTGTTAAAATACTGACTACCTAGCTATTGTGTAATACTTTGAAGAGTTTTATGGCAACGGCGAATCCTTTTGAATAAAAAGATGATATTTGTTTTTACCAGTGTCAGATATAAATATATTTCATCGATTGAGCTCCGTAATTCGTACTTTATACATGTATAACATATATAATTCCGGAGTTCATGAGTGAAATATATTTCTATCTCTCATTGGTATGCTTTTAGTGCGCAATATACGTTAACTAGACATAAAACTTGCATTAAATGGCACCAAACACGGTTGTTTATAACGGTACGTTATGACGTCATATACCCAAACTTGTACCCGTTTTTCAAACATTCTCATTCGGAACCTAATGTGTGTTTGGGTACCAACGTGAAAAAAACAGTGAAAATAAAAATGGTATTCCACTGCTTATATACTTTGAAATACCAATTCACAGGAAAGCATGAAATAAAAAAAACAACAATGTACTTTCTGCAGTATTCTGGCGTTATTTGTTGTTATCTGTTGTACTATTAAAGTGTTGCAAACAAACAAAACATAAACATGTATAATATTATGAAAATTCGAACCTGTTCTTTTTTGCATTTATATTAATTTGCGTAAAACTACATTTTGTTTTGATAATTCAGCTTTAATCTTTATAATTTAGAAGATATAAATTTTTTCTGTATTTCAAACTTTACATTCGTAACGAAAAAATGCCAGTCTACATGAATTATACGCAATAAATGATTCGAAAAGGGAACATGCTGAGCATAATGCTCTTTCAAATCGAACAAAACTATTCAAAATAATTGGCAATGGTACTCATATATCCTTATATAAAAGAAAATAACTTTATTACCAAAACGACATCGATATCACTTTCGTCTTTTCAATATATTTGTTTAAGACCTGCTGAAACGGCTTCAAGTAATGCAATTAATTTAAAAGAACATGTAATTTTTCCAAATTGTACTCTTCACTTCATCATTATTTAATAAGAGTCAAGCTCTTCACTCTCATTGTAAAAAAAGTTTTCAAAGAAAATGAATATATACGCGCACCTGAAGTTCTAACTGGTCATAAATTGTTTATGTTTATAATGTATAAGAGTTCTTGTCTTCCCTATGTCAAGAGAGTTGTGAAAAGAACTGTTTTGTCTTGTAATCAATTACCAAATGCCTCTTTAATCTTTATTGGTTAGTCTCTGACACCGCAGGGTCAAAATTGGCACAGCCTTTAATTCAAAGAGAGATAATTATGAAATTGGGCTTTGAAGGTGAAATATTTACAAACTAATAAGTTATTTATGTCTTTTTACTAACGTCGGGTATTATTTAAACAAAACAAGCCTTTTAAAGCAATTTATAATTGCTTGACCTGCCATTGCGTGAACTGCATTTTCAGCAAAATTTAGGATAACTCTAGCCAAACAGTTGCACTGTTAATTATTACAAGATAAAAGCTTAAATTGAAAACTGTCACAAATGAAGTTAAGTCTATGTGTTTCAAATAACAAATTACGAACAAAAAATGACCAATTAGAATTTTGTGTGAGTGTCCACATCAGTCATGGGTAAACAAAATATAACCTGATGTTATGAACTGAAGCTGAATAAAGCAAACAATTCAGAAAAGCAATCAATCATTCTTGGTTTCAGTCTCTCCATTGCTTTTCTAACTAAAAAGACTAGGACAAAAAGATTTGATTTGTATATTGTAAATTTTCCTTTTCTAGAACAACATCTTATCAAAGTTGCATCACAGAAAAACTTTAAAACAGCGATATAAGTAACATAAATTAAGAAAAACGTTTGGCAAACTTTATTTGCATTAAACAGATTATATGAAACAAAAAATCAGATGCAGTTTAAAATCACTAATGCAGAAGGTAGTCCTCAGTAAGCTTTAAGCGATTTTTTTAAACTAAAGAAACTAAAAAAATGAAATATGAATATCAGGAATGGCAACAAACAGAAAAAATAACATACCCACGCATCCAAAAAGTAAAAACAAAGAAGAGAGCATGAGTTTATAAAAAATTAGACACCACAAACAATCAACGATAAAGAGAACCATTGCGGTTACAGCATTGGAACCGTCAGTGGCAAAATACATTGCCACTTGGGGTTTAAACCAGGATCTAGGGTGCACCAACCTTACACTTGCCCCAATATGTTCTCATCGAACAAAAACGCACAGGTTGTCTTGGTGAAATAAGTACAACCCATCCACTCGACAATATTGCATGCAAAATCACACTAACATATTAATCATAACACGCTTATACCATTGTAAAGCAAAAGTGTGGATACGCTTGAATGTCCATACCGAGACCAGTGCCTGGAGTCAAATCAGCAAGTGCACGATAAGAGGAATCAAATAAACAATATTAAATACTCCATATTTTTGGTTAAACCCATCTGATAATTAAAAAACTATCGACATTAATGTTTTGTAATAAATCCATCTATATATTAGTTGATCGTTATCCTCTTTAATTTGCATGACGGTGTCACGGGTTTCAGAGTTTATGAAACTTTATGAAGGTAATCTTCTAAAAGAACTTAGAATCTCGATCTATTTCTTTTATTCCTGTCGTCGTGCTCTTGCTGAGTTAAATCCAATGGCTCGGTCAGGTCACTAGTACTCACCGGTTTGCTTTACAATGCTTTTGCTCTTATATTTGATATGTTTAAGTCCTTTGCATGTGACATTGTCAAGTTGATGGGTGGGTTGGAGCTAATTCACCAAGACAATTTGTTTTTAATTGTTCATATGAAACCTGTTAGCGAAAATGTGAGGATAGTGCACTCAAAAACCTGGTTTAAACTCCCAGAGGAAAATAATTTTGTAACTCACCGTTCCAAGTCAACAACCCTACTAGTTTGTTTTTTTTTTCGTTAATTGTTTGTGTTGTCCTATTTGTAACTGACCATTTTATAATTTTAAACCCATTCTCTGGTTTTAGTAAAATCACTGAGTACCTTGACAGTGCAATTAACTTCTTACGTTTTACATGTTTATTATATGCATTTGCATGCAACGTTGTCGAGTTGATAAGTGGGTTTGACAACAATACACTTTTTGAGGTTGGTGAAGACTAAAACATGATTTTTAAGCGAAATGTCAAAAGCGGTTTTTATTTTTCGTTAATGGTATGTGGTGTTCATTTTCAAAATTGATCATTTTTATATCATGGTTTCTATTGCTCATTGCGTTTGGGCTGGTGGGCAGGGGGTGGGGAGAAACCCGACCTTGTTAAAAATGTTTTCTAAAAGGGTGACCTTTATGCATATTTACTCTCCTCTTTCTTTCATTCTCTCCCTCTCTCCCCCCCTCTCTCTCTCTCTCTCTCTCTCTCTCTCTCTCTCTCTATCCCTCTCTCCCCTCTCTCACTCTCTATCTCTCTCTCTTCATTGGCCTGTGCCAATCTTAACTAAAGTAAATATGAAATGAATACTGTAGAACTGGTTTTATTCGCGTTAGTTTTATTTTCGCTAATATTCGCGAATCGCTTACCTCGCGAATTCATAAATATCGGTAATATATAATGAGTTTTCATATATCCTAAAATAAGTGTATTCGAAAATAGGCAACATAAACTCGAACTGTTAATCACTTCAAACGCCATATATGATAATTTTTGTCCTCCTTTCACGTTTATGATTTTATTATTTAAATTTATTTGGCAAACGTTATGATCAATAATTTACTCAAATTATTTTGTTTAAATTAAACACTTTAGCACTTTTTTATTATTATTCACGACCTCAGACAAACAATACAGCCTAAAGTCAGCGCTTGTTAACAATAATATGTTCATTAAAAGTTAATTGCACAATTATCAGCTTTCAAAATTATTCAGTAAGACTTCACAGTATCTTTAATTTAAAGCAATTATCTACTTATTTGAACTTTTAAGTAGTATAGGTCCGTACTTTTTTTATAAAGCGACTTTTTTGTTCACCATTTTCGGTTTACGACTTTCGGTTTTGAGTCTGACGACTTCGCGAATTCATAAATACGCGAATAAAGATAATAGGTGATTTTTGACAAAAATCGCGAAATATTGACCTCGCGAAACTAATGCGTTATACAATATTGTACTAAAAGAAACGTATTGATTGAGTAATCATTCTTTAATGACTCATTTTATTTCATTTCATTTCGAAAACTGCAATAGACGTGAATGTTTATTTGCGAGGATAAGTAATAAATATGATAGTTAAATAATATTGTGTAAAATAAGAAGTTTCAAATTCTAAATACTAGCCTAGTCAATATTATAATCTTCAACATTCTAAATACATGTACCTGTTTGAGTTTTCTGACGGCAACCGTAGCATTTTCATCGTAGATAAGATAAGTGGGATCTTGGAGAAGTAGAATAAGATCTTCAATTAGCCTTCGCAAATTATCGGGTTGAATGCCGCACTGTTTTCGTTGACCGACCAATCCAATTTGACGGAGCTGAAAAAAATGAAAAAGAATAGGAAAAAATGTTCCTCTTACAGTTGTAAAAGTTATGAAATTGACGATTTTGCCATTCCTCTCCAGGACCACTTCCAATCCGCTTAACACTTGTAACCAGTGTCTCCGATTACATTCTGATCCCATTTTGATTTCACTTCGATTGCAACCCACTTCTGTCGATCCTAACGATGCACTTCAAACTATCTTTGAACTCGGCTCCATTTCCTCTGCTCCCTTTAGATTGGTCAGTTTGAAGGAAAGCTATTTCGGAGTTTAAATAGTATGCCATTTATCTTGTGCAACCATCGATACCGAAATATTAGGATATCAATAAAGGTTTATTTTCATGATAACTCTTATGAAAAAATAAAACCGTAAATTTCAAGTAATGACAACAAAAACATCTAAGAAGTCTTTCGTGTTTATATTGTCATTTAAAAGGACGCTCGTGTATGATTAAATGTTAATTCGTATTCTTTATGAGTAAGTAAAATGTGTTTTAAAAATTTGAATTTGAACGCCCTTAAGTATAAATGTTAGTGAATATTGTTTAATTTAAAACAGAATTTTGTTTGTTTATTGATGCCAGTGAACATAATCGGTAGGAGCGGAAGCAGCTTCTTTTTATTACCGATAAGCTATTAATAGTAGCGATCCACTTCAATCCGGTCAAAATGCTTCGATCTTTCCGCGTCAAGCTATCAAAACTATCATAACAATTATTTGCAATTCCATTCCGGTTCCATTTGTTTCTCCCTCCTATCGCGCCCCTTCCAATATTGATTCTGTTCCTGTTCCAACTTTTCAGTTACAAATACATTTGTAATATTAATATGCGTTCCTACAATACCGAATGTGTCACACATACATGTAGGACTGATTGGTCTAAAACCTGGGTTAATCCAGATAGGCTAACTGCTTTGTCACTGACCGTTCATTGGCATTTTTGTGAAGTGTTTGTTTTGATTTTTTATAAGAAAGGCTCACATTATAAAAGATGCTTTCTTGTTTCTCTCTTGTGGATGTGTTTAGAGGCTATATTTTCTTGATAATTCCATGTAAGCATGTAGAGGTATCCAAAAATTTGGTCTATTTAAAATTTAATAAGATTATGTTCACAGATAACTGAGAAAAATGAGGACTTTTCCCGTTACAGTGCACTATTAACAGTGTTCGTAGAAAGGCGAAATCGCTCTGCCTGGTGCCAATCTTATTTTTGTTTATTTTTTGTGTTGCTTTTGTTATTGTTGTTGCTTTTGATGATGATATTGTTATTTTTACTACTTTATGGTTGGTTTGGCACTGCCGCTGTATTTTTATGGGGATTGGGATTATCTGTACATTTAATTTGTCATTACATTTGTTCGGTGGCTGTAAAAAGTCTCTGCGTTCTTAACTTCAGAGTAGTTATCAGTTTCAATAACCTTCCTTGATGGCATTTAATAATTTGAAATCATGCATATTGTCAATCAATGTGGATGGCATCATAAAAGCATACTTGAACTATTCTTTCTGGGGAAGCGGATGGCATGATCTGTGTCAGTCTCTCTCGTGCTAGACCAGGCTTTGCAGCCGGTTTTTGTAAAGCTTTGTGGTTATTTCTGCTTTTCCATCCTCTCTTCATCTCTCTACTTTTTGGTTTTGAATTTCTGTGGAGGTTGTGTTTTCTGAATGTGAATATTCCTCATATATCGATGTTACCTTTTTAAAAGTCTAATTTATTTCAATTAATGTATATTTATGGTATCGAACGCATCAATTTCAGTTGAAGTATATTTCCTTTAATCAATAAATGTTAAACTTTTTTTAAAAGAAATACACAATTGTAGCCTATTCCGTTGAATTTCATTAATAAAAAAGAGGTTAATTATATAACCGTTAGATGTAGCTACAAGATTATAATTTTTGTTGATTATTGATGTAGTTTTACACAGCGAAACAGACACAATTAATTTTTGTAAGATGATAGTTACGATTAAATGAGTTCTCTTACATCTTATGTGATATGTGATAACACGTCTCCAATTATGTTAAGAAAAAAACAAACACAGCCGAACGTGTAATAAATCGTTCAATGCATACCTGTTCTTGTTTTCAAGTGTAAGTATATGAATATATTACTCATGAACATGATTTTAACGATTGACATGGTTTGATATTAAATAATAGTGAAAAGTATCATTCACCGCTCTGATTGAACGACTTGTCTTAAAGTTACCGTTTCGTTAACCAAAATATTAAAAAATACATTGAACCATTGTGTTATTATTTGTTGTTTTGAACTAAGTTTTGAAATATTTTGAAAAATATGAATATAAGCTCATCAATCTCTTTACACGTAAGTAATGATAAATGTTTTCCGTACCTCGGTGCGAATAGTATTCAGTTTTGTCCAGTCCATTTTCAGATAATCCTTGAACTTCTTGTAGTTAAATATTATTGTAAGCATATTATTTAAATCGATATCATCAAAAGACGCCGGGTCAGAACTCGACATAAAACATTTACAAATCTGTAAAGCATCCGTGCACCATTTCCTTGCGTCTGTGTTCTTCCAAGTAGGGGTAGACCTGTGAGCATTGCGTATGGCTTCCATAAGTAGATTACACAACCCTTTTGGACATTGTTTGTTTGGCTTTTTTTCTGGAACATATTCATCATGTTCATAACATTCACATTTATGATCATCACAAAATCTTGTTGTTGGACACGAAAGTACGTTGGCCGTTGTGCAGCTGCTGCATGTACTTCGGTTGGTAGATTGAAGGAAATCCTTTTGAAAATTAATGAATACCTCCTTTATGAAATCTACCAATCCTTCTTGCGCTATACGAACAACAAGGTCTCTGTCTTGGCTGCAAAGTACATCTGCCTGCATGATTTCTTTGTGAAATTAATTATCATTCACATTCTTCTTTTTAGTGGAGCTGAAATCAAAGTCGTTAAGAATTAGTTGAATGATTACAACCATTGAATAAATCTTATTCGATTGTATTTACTCGCATAACAAAACCGCCATAATTGATCGCATGTGTAGACCATTAAAACTTGTTCTGGTCAGCAATTTTATGTTCAATGTATTTTCTTGACGCCTGTTTCTCGCAAGATAGTCGATTAAAACTCATACTAGTTCTCTTTCGATGCCAGGACGTTTCAGTGTATATTGGCGTGTACCTTAAGGTAATTTAAGGGAAGGATTCTATATTTTGCTATGGAAGTAAACAAAACCTTTTTGAAATGAAAACACAAAAACATTATTTCCAACCTAAAACTTGTTTAGATTTTTTTTCAAAAACAAGTAATTCGCAAATCACCCACGCCTAAAAAATAAATTCCTAGTCACTCCCAAAAGCCTGATTGCTTTTTTTTGAATTTGATAATTTTACTTTCATAAATTTTAATTCCGAGGTGTTTAAGCGAATGAAAATAATCGTAGAACATCTATATTCGTCTTTAAATCTTTGCCTCATCGTCAAAATATATTACTGTTTCTGCCATATTGCATCGCCGCACATCAATGTTCAAAGAAAGTCTGCTTGATTTTGAATTTGATAATTTTCCTTTTATAAATTTTATTTCCGAGGTGTTTAACCGAATGAAAATAATCGTAGATCATCTATATTCGGCTTTAAATCTTTGCCTCATCGTCAAACTATATTACTATTTCTGCCATATTTCGCCGCCCGACAATGTTCATTTAACATGAATAATTGTTTAGGTCAGTTTTGACTATCGTTTAACGAAAAATTTGACAAAAACAGAACAGTGAGTGTTAGCTGATGTAATTAAATGGGAAATCTTCCCATTAGGTAACAATACATTGGAATGTGGGATACCCCAAAACGGATATACCTGTCTTGTTGGCAGCGAGTTAATACCGCAACAATTAATGCACCATTACACAATAAATACAAAATAGTTGATGTTTTAACAATATCTGTACGTTGGACCCGGGAAAGTACGACAAGTCCTGATATCTTCGTTGTCAAATGTGGTCTCATTCATATCACAGTTACTATATTCGAGTGAAAACAAAAACCGAGAATTTATAGAATAATTTTTAGAATATACTTTTAAGTCTTATGCTTTTTCTTAAAGCTGAGTTTGTCACAAACAAAGTCGTTACTATTTAATTATTTATTTTCTGTTATTCCCGTGAGAATCAATTGTATACAATGATAGAAGCATCAAATCGTCAGACATGAAAAAAAGTTTATAACTTTTACGATTACGTTGTAAAAAAGCTTACCATTATTTTAAAATAGCTATATTTAAAGATAATTTTATCTTAATTTTAATCTATTCAAAATGATCATGTAAGCAATATTATTAAACAGCCGATAAGAAGTCATGCTAATAACGAAGTCTTTTTGTTCTACGCAAAGAAAATTGTATAATTTGATCTTCCTTTACACTTGCACTAACTGAACCATATAAGTAATTTTCTTTGTGGCAAGCCAAAACCGTTTCAGATATATTTAAACAACGTAATAAAGTCAAAGGGTTTTAGAAAACGACTTTAAATAAGATTTGATTTATTTGCATGAGTGGTGTCAATACAGATTTTAAAGCTTTGTATAGAGTAGTATCATATTGCATAAGTGGTATCTTTTGTATTTTCTGAACGTGACCATAACGCTTAAGCAATTGAAATATGGGTTTGAAGTATTTTAAGTGAAATAAATGTCATAAGAGAAAATAAAATAGTTTCTAAAGGTAAAATGTTGAACAAAAAATCGACGGCTTCTACCTTATTTGTAGCTGGCAATTAGGTTTTTCCGATAAGTCACATTTGAAAATTTATCAATTTTTGTTTTCGCCATTTGCAATGATTGACCACCCGTAACAGACATGCACTTTTCCAACCGAGATATCCGTGATCTGAAAACCACAAATTATTCTGAACTTGGTTCACACTGTATACATTGAATAAAAAGCTGCCAAATGCGCGTGTTTTGTTGTAGCGACGCCCAGCAAGTTTGTTGTTTTTGTTGGTTTTTTTCAGTAGAAATTGAAAAAAAGTCATAGGATTACTTGTCACGATATATTTACTAAAGAAGAACTTTGGGAATCGAATAAAAGATGTATAAAGTTATCTACAGCTGTCTAACATCGTGAGTCTGTTGACTATGCTCAGTCTTTCTTGCCTTGACATTAGCCTGTTTATTATTTACATGTACCCGCCTATCTTCATCTTCTTTAAAGAGATCGTCATTGATCACTCATTTTACGCTTTCAAAAGAGTTGTTCAACATTTCACCACTGGATATTTTGCTCTGAGAATAAAGTCGTGGTATTAACAGTGCACATATCTTTGTTAAAAATTGATGATTGTAAGAATTTCGAACACCTTTCGTGATCACATACCGATGAGATATATATCTACTGATACAAATACCCACGGATACTGCTTTGTGACAATTCAGCAATACAATAAGTAACAGACAAACGCGAACGACTGAACTCGTTTTGAATTCCTCTCGAATAAACTGGTTTCTTACATAAACAAACTTGTTTATCTGAAAACTCTATGAGCATTTTAAATTGAAATTTTGGCAATATATCACAGCATAAGTGTCATAAAATTACTATTTGCGTATTTTATGGTCTTATCTTGTCGACATCAAAGACCTTATGATAGAAATGAAGACAACGGCCCTAAACATTGGCATTCCTATATATTGTTATAATGTTGTTTGTGTAGGTATAATACACAAAAGTGTAAAAATGTATTCGTTTATCTTTCACTTGTTTACTACATTGTAATTTAATACATTATTGCAGGTTGCTTTTTGTTTGACTTTATATGAACGTGTATAATGGATTAAAACGTTAAATAAATGAAACCTTTATATTCAGAAGCAGTTGTTTATAAATGTGAATGAAGAGCAAGACACGCTCTCTCTATTTAAAACTAATGAAATGATACGACTTTATTTCTATTAAAAACCCCAAACCATCCTCTACGTGTGTTAATGATTGAAAATGTTTTGTATTTTGATATAGTAAAGACATACACCTGTACTAAATACCTCATCAACGCTCAAAAGTTTCAGACTACAAACAAATAAAGAATGGTTTAAGATAAACCTCAAACATGTATTATTATACTTACATTTTTTTTAGCAATAAACCTTCATAAAACAACTCTTGTTGGTAAGACTTACCATTGCATAGTCTAAATAGTTAGATAGTAAATTTTCAATCAATAAACTTAAAACAAATACTACCGCTTGCTGATTTATTTTAATATTATACCTTCTTCAAGCGTACTACGGTATATTGATTATGCAAAAGTCTATTTTCAAAAAAAAAATTAAACGCAGCTTTGAAGGTATTTCCTTGTTTAAACTAACATTGGTACATGTAAGTATTTGCTTTGGGTTTAAATCAAAAGACTATGTCAGTATATCGCACATTGCCCAGCTGCATGATATGCGATTGTTTTTGTGCATGTGGAGAAGGTGTGAGTGAGTGACAAATTATCACTGACAAAACGAAAACCAAATTTTTTCAATCACTCCTTACGGAGACATATTTGAGATAAAACAATAGCATCGGTTTATACATTGTAATCAATGTAATGCAGGAATATGGAATTCGAAAAAAGCGAAGTCGGTTTATGCAATTGTTTCTGTGGCATGTTGTCAGTCATTGGTTACTGTAGTGTTTTCTAGATCTCTTGCACATTATTAATTATACGCACTCTTTTAATGGTTTCTACTGGTCGTTTATTTTAAGTAGGATTTCAGGTATTCACCTTATTAGTCGGTAAATTTTAAACGAAAGTTTACCAACATGATATTCTTCAGCGCTTTGCATACTTGGTGATGAACCCATTTCTGCAGTTGATCACTTTGCTTACCTCTTTGTTTACATGATGGTGACAGGTGTTAAGAAGTTTTGTGAAGGTTTCTCAGACAGTCCTGTAAAAGATAGTGGAAGCTTGATCTGTTTCTGATGTGCCTACCATCGCGAACTTGCTGATTTGACACCTGGTGCTCTGACCCTCTGACCCCAAGGTTATAAATCTGAGCATGGAAACCAGTCTCAAATCTATCTCAAGCGTCTGATTGGCTGAAATGGCGTCTAGTCGAGATTTAAGACTAGTCGCCATTTCAACCAATCAGATGCTTGAGATTTGAGACTGGTTTCCGATCTCAGTTTTATAATCTTCAGCCCTTGTCTCAGTAAAATCATTGAGTACCAACCTATTTCGCCTGACTGTGCCATAAGCTTGTTATTATTTAAATATTTGAATGCTATATAGTTAAGTTGATGGTTTGGTTAGAGCTCAGTCACCAAGATACATGTAACTGGTACTTGCTTGTTCGTATAATAACTTTTTACCGCGAGTGAGAGGTTGGTGCTTCTTAGAACCTAGTTTAAACCGCCAGTGTCAACTAGTTTTGCCCATGAACGTTCCAATGTGATTACCCCTTTTTTGTGTTATCTTAATCGAAATGGGCCATTCCTTTTTCCTCTCTGCTTTCTGTCCGAGTAAGGAGGATTTGTTTCTGTGGCTTTACATGATATGCATGATACAGTTTTTTGTTGACTGAAACAATAACGATTTGTAACAAATATTCAATGGCAACTTATCCCTATTCCGATTAATTTTTTTCCAGGTCTAAGGAGCTAACGGAAACACTACACCTACTTTGTCGTATAGAAGCTATGTAACGCCGCATAGGAGCAACGCCGCATAAACAAATGTTAACGTTTATGTGGTGATTTTCAAAAAGGCACAATTTTGCCGCATAAAACATTTAAAACACATACAGTACTTTAACAATAGATATTATATCATCACTTTCGGTCTTAGTTTTTTGCGTCGAAACTTTAAGAGCGGTACATTCTGACAAAGATTTAGTAATGTCGATTAAAATGTGAACCAAAACAATTGACTTTTTTGTGTCCTTTTAACCAAGCTTTGAAGCAAACTTTAAATAGGTAAATTCTGACAAAGAATTATTAAGATTGGTTGAAGTGTTAATCAAACCAATACATCTATCTGCAAAATGTTTAAATGACGTTTTTTTGTTGTTGTTTTTTTTAAAACTTAACTTGTTTTATGTCCGTTGCGATAAGTCGTAAGTAATGCAAATGTGATTTTTAACCATTGCACCAATCCCGGGAAATAACGGGGCCTTTGAAAAATGAAGAGTCGCATAGAGAATCTATCTAAGAATAAAACACGAAGTAAAATAAAATCAGGTTCGCGAATTGTTGTTGTGGCACCTAGAGAAGATATTACCGAACTTATTTCCCAAATTATTATATATTTTTGTGCAACCGTTGGACCGATAGATAATGAATTTTTCAGTTTGTATTGTTTATGTAATCACAATGACCGTTGTGTTACATACTACATGTTCATTTTACAATGTTTATTAGCATCGAGATAAATAAATGATTAATTGAATAATCCTGTTGTGGTTCAGTTTTTAATAGTTTTTGATACTCTAACTGAAATTCTCAAAGTGCTTATCCTCTTTAGTTGTTTTTCTAGAAATAAAGGTTAAGATACGAACCTATAAAATGTTAAAACATTTATTACACTTTTATAAACGTAGCATACGTATTTTGAACAAGCGTTGCGAATATTTGCGTATAGAATTATCGTTACTCAAACAACAAAACAACAAGGATCTACGGTCAATAATATTCTTACTGATGTTCTGAATACACTTCGATTTTTTGGTTTTTATAAAAAAAAAGGAAAGAATCCTTGAACACCATATAAAAAACAGTTTAATATGCTTATTTACAATTTGATTGGTTTATAGTCATATTGAAATCTTGCAAATATTACACGTCGAGAGAAAATGTTCACATTAATATTTGTGTTATTCGGATCCTTTGTGTTAGGGTCTGGGGCAATTATCGATAACCAAACATGCTACAAACCTGCTACAACAGGTTCGAATACGAGTATAACGTGCTACAGAAACTGGTCAACTTTGAAGAGAAGGCTAAACAATTTGACAGAAACTGTGAGCCCATCTTGACCAAGCAATGTTCCGAAGTTAAATCTACTTAGATCAAGATTTGTTCTATGAATGTATGACAACTGCATAAAATATATTCATCTGTTAAGGTACTGATCTTAAAACAAAGTACATATAATCACACTAAGCAGTTGGCATTTAGTACGTACTATTGCATGTTAATACATTATATGTCAATGGAAAGTTGATAGTCACCAAAAGAGACAAATATGAAATATGGCAAGTTCGGTTTGATTATTCAATATCTGAACAAAAAAGTATACAATTTGATCCATCCCATACGATGGTCTTCATATGTCTGCTATCTTGGAACCCTTAGTGCTGTATTTTCAGATCAATCTCATTCTAAAGTTAGCGGCGTATCGCTCAAATAACAATGGTTTGTCCTAATCAGAAAAGCATAGTGGAACAACACTAACAAGAATTTTGACAGGGGCTCAGAATACCAATTCTACAGATTAGTGAAGACGCCAAAGGTAAAAAAGGCAGGAGGTACATGTATGTTCTTAAAGTCAATGAAATTCTTTAAGTCATTTAAGATTATTAAAAAGGACTTATGGTGAAGACAATGACATGGAAACCAACCTTCTAATAAAACTGGTCGTAATAATAAGACTGAATAATATATTATAGGGGAAATATTTATCTACATAAATAATCACTTGATAAAAGAACAGTGTATATGAGGATAAATTTTCGTTCTGTTTGTCATTACCCGTGCGAGGGATAATATGGTACCTAGAGTGTTTATATATCTTCATATACATATATCTCGTCAATTATCCAAATAATTAATATATATTTTCGGGCAGGCAAAAGAGAGTAAGAAAACATTGTTGTTGTTTTTTTTATGTATTTTGCTTATTTTATTTCGAACGGCATATTTCTAGTCGCGAACCTCATAAATCACACGTATGGCGCCATTTGTTTTATTTTCTCGAGTTAACTACTGTAAAGCTTTAATGAACGGTCGGTCCATTCGATATTTCTTTTGAAAAAAGATTAATATTCTTATTGTTTTCAGCTTAAAACGAATGACGCAGTTATTTACTTAAACAATTTAATTAAATCCAAAAGCATACTGCTTAAAAACTTAAGAGATCGGCGTTACTGTACACATTTTCCTGAAATTCAAAACAAGCGGACGACAACAATTTGTGGAAATAAATACACTTGTATTTATATAAACAAGGCAGTCGGAACGACAGCAATATCCCCCGCGGCAGATGTGAATGTGGGAAAGGTTATGGATGGTTAAGAGCAAATTTAACAATAGCTCTGGGCAACGGGCAGGCAGGTGGAAGCCAATTCAAGTGCAATGGTATGTCATGTTCAGATAAAATGAGTATTGGCCAGCTCAAATACCACAGGCGCCCTTGACCTTGAGCCAGCCAAGTTGGAACATGGGTTCTGCAAATCAGGTTCATGAACTGAACATTTCACTTAAGTTTCATGATATTAATTACAGGGGTTCAGAAGATATGAACTGGACACGAAATGCATGGTTCAAATCTTCAAACACCACTGGTGACCTTGACATTGAGTCGGCCATGCTGGAACATGGGTTCTGCAGATCGTCTTTATGGGGAGAACGTTTGACTAACGTTTCATGAAATTCGTCCTAGGGGTTAAAAAGTATAGACCGGACACAAGGCATGCAACTTTCATGAAATTCCTCCAATGCTTTAAAAAAAGACACTGGTGACCTTGACATTGAGGCGGCCATATTGGAACATGGGTTCTGCACGTCGTCTTCATGGGGAGAACGTTTGACTAAAGTTTCATAAAATTCCTTCTAATGATTGGTTGAAAAGTTATGGACCGGACACGAAATATGCTTAAACACCACAGGCAGCCTTGACCTTGAGCCATTCAAGTTGGAGCATAGGTTCAGCACATCACGTTCATGAACTGAACATTTCACATAAGTTTCATGATATTCATTTCAGGGGTTCAGAGACCTCCAATTAACTTGCCAGTTTGTGTACATACACAGTATACAGCTGAGACCTCTCTTAAATTTAGTCTTAACATTTTGAGAATGTGCTACAAATTTGTTGTTGTTGTTGTTGTTTTACTTACACAGTGAATAAAATATTCAGAAAAGCCTGATTTTCAAAATGCTGTAAAAAAGAAATTTTATTTGGTCAGTATCCATAGAAAATGACAAAATTTACCCTATAAAATCTTCCAGAGCAAAGTTCTTAATATTGCATAACACAGATCTAAGCAGCAAAGTTCATTAGGTCATTGACCAGCAACTGGATAATAAACTCTGATAATGCATCCTTATACATCTTATGATTGAATCTAAATATAGCTGAAGACAAGTAGAAATATTGGAATTTTGACACTTGATATTTTCACTCTGCTACTAAAATTTTCAAATTTTATCACTGAACTACCAGTGAATGAATTGTTCAGGAAAGATTGAATTTTAAGATGGTATAAAGTTTGGGTCAAATTCTGGTTAATAACTGTAGAAAATCAAAGGTTAAAAACAGAATTTAAAAGACAAAAATGTTAAAATCCCCAGGGCGGGGCTCAACACCACAGGTGGCCTTGACCTTGAGGCAGCCAGGTTGGAACATTGGTTCTGCACATCAGGTTCATAAACTGAGCTTTGACTAAAGTTTCATGAAATTCCTTCAAGGGGTTCAGAAGATATGAACCAGACTTCAAGTAGATTGTTCAAATCTTCAAACATCACTGGTGACCTTGACCTTGAGCCGGCTATGTTGGAACGTTTGTTCTGCACATCGTCTTCATAGGCTAAGCATTTGACTAAAGTTTCATGAAATTCCTTCTAGGGGTTCAGAAGATCTGAACCGGACACGAAATACATGGTTCAAATCTTCAAACACCACTGGTGACCTTGACCTTGAGCCAGCCAGGTTGGAACATGGGTTCTGCACGTCGTCTTGATGGGGAGAACATTTGAGTAAAGTTTCATGGAATTCCTTCTAGGGGTTGAAAAGTTATGGGCCGGACACGAAATGTGCACGCACGGATGGACGGTCATTCGGAAGGTCAGACGGATTGACGGACGGAAGGACAGACGGACGGACGGACGTACGGACGATGACCATTCCTATGTCCCATAGCCGCTATGCGGCGGGGGATAAAAAGCGGATATTATATGAACATACACAAACAGCAAATTATCAAATTGAATTCAAGGAATCGTCTCTTGGGTATAATAAATTATCTCATGTAAATAAATAATTACGTTGCATGTGACTTCTGGAACACCAAAATGCACTTAAACTTATATTTAAGTTGTTACGCTTAACATATGGTTAAAATTTGAACAAAATGACTATGTTAACAACGTAATGTCAGCCTGCCTTTACTATGTACAATTTTACAACCTTTTTAATCACGAAGCACAATGATTAACACAGAAAATGAATTTTGTATTAATTAGTTCATTACACAAAATGCCTTTATTTAATTTCCTTAACCAATGTTAACTTGTGATGTAACAGCCAATATTAAAAGATTCTTAGGCGTCATTAATTTTATCGTCAAAAACGAACATCGTGTGCTGCAGAAACAGTAAGGTAGGTAAGATTACAGTAATACATGTAACAACGCGTTTATGATAAAATATGAAGGTTAACAAACGAGAGGCCACACTATTACATTTAATTTAGGTGACACTCGTATTCTAACGGAATGAACGTTAGACACCTATTTAGAGGTCCTTTTCTGGCCAGTATGTCAGTAAAGCTAAATAGGCTTAATAAATGGGCGATCTGTACCACGAGATGCAACTACAATAAGCCAATATAGCTCTACTGACATACTGGCCAGAAAAGGACCGCTAAACAGGTGACTGAGGAATGAAATGGCCATAATTGAAAAAAAAAATTGACAAGTAAAGAAATGCCTACGATGAAAAAGAAGCATAAATGAATCAAAAGTAACCGATGAAAATGTATAATAAGCTTTAAGTCTACAAACTACGAAGATGAAGCATGTTTTTTTTAAACAGAATATATCGTTTAAAGTGTTGACCTGCTTACATTTCGCATACACTTACTAGCGGATAACAGTCTACACATATTGAAATTTTATTGGTTTTACGGTTCAAAATGTTCGTGATTTTGATTTGCTTTGAAACGAAGTACCATGTTCTTTTATTTTTAAATTATTGTTGGAATATGGAAGGAATTAATACAGAGGGTTTCAGAGTCTTCTTTTGAAAGTTTGCAATAAATAGTATGTTAACCAGATCTGCCAGAGACTGTTCACTTTGTTTAAAACTAACTTCACCGTATTTCAATCCAAACCAGTAGGTTGTCAGCCCATAGACTTGCTACTATTTGTATCTGACGGCTGTTAGTACTAACAGAAATCGATTACCACCCTTGACAAAATTCAGTAGGCACATGACACATTAGGCTGATTTGACGTAAAAGGTCAACACGCCTAATCGCGCAGAGTTAATTACATTTTTATTGATTCTCGTTTGTTTAGTACTCCAAGCACCTTCAACTAAAATTGTCAGCCAGACATTGCTTATAACGATGGCAAAACCTCTGAAACTTAAATTTTGTTTTATATGTTTAATATCGGGTAAATGCAAATATAATTATCCTACCGACTAATTAAGCATTAATGCATTAGAAAGTCTCTTATTATATATCTATCTTGTTTGTATTTTCTGGATTTGGATTATTGTGATATGTTTGTTTAGACAGAAAACTAAGGACAACCATGATAAGTACATAACATTTCTCTACACTAACAGATGACGACCTTTAAAAACAATTTACGATTTCATTAATATTGCAACAATTCTGTGTTCTCATGTTTATCAATGCTGTTTGCCTATTGAGATCAATACAGTCATGTTTTTATAATTAGACATCATGAAAGGTTAACTTTACCCCAAAACAACATACCGTAAAGATTATGCCACAGCTGTGCACGCAATCAGCGTATTTTTGCGCATTACAGAATAATGTCTTAACAAACGCGTCATTCAACGGGCTAGAACATCTGGAATCTTCTTTTTTTACATTATAATGTTGATAGGTCTTGCACATTTGAGTGTCATATTTTTATTGCGCTTTGAATCTGGTTTCCTTTTAGGGTCGAAAACATGAAGAGTTTACAGATCATTACTGTACTGGCTGTAATTCAAAATGGGTTCACTCAAGCATCAAACAGCAACTACGGAATGTTTCAACCCGATCGCGAACATCCTCGTGGTCAAATATCTGACACAGGCAAGTATTCAGATGCAACGGCAAATTATAACGGCATGAATGATGAGCACAGCCAAGCCCAAAAAGTAAGTTCGGTAATGGCAAGATTAACAGACAGCCATGACCTAAAACCGGCACTAAAAGATCATGTTGCAAAAATTGAGTTTGGTAAAAGCCAAGGACAAGAACGTGGAAATGCAAGTGACATAGGATACGACGAACATTCTAATTTTACTGAACAGAGTCAATATTCAGGTAAAGTTACCGACTTTGGACAAGTAAAGAACAATTCTTTATACCCTAATGTTGAAGATCCACGTTGGACTATACACACCAACTATTTTAGTGCGGAACAAGGTCCAACTCAATCAGGCGATTACAGCTAACTTCGAAGTCAAGGATTTGAGAATGGACATAACGCAGGATCTCAACAAAAACATTGGCTGAGCCCTGAATTTAAAGCTAACCAAACTCGTGATTTTGGTGACACCGGAAATCCATATGCTAACAAAAGTGAAAATGATGGTCAAGGATTTGGAAATGAAAATACGAAAAATCGAGATTCGCGCTACAAGGGACACAGTTCTCAAACAGACAAACTTGCGGTACAAGAAACTCAAAGTACCAATTTTGAAGATTCATGGGGAGGCATCGCAGATCAACGTCTTCATATTGAGAATAGGCAAACTGAACAAGGATTTGGGACTGAAAATGTTGCATACCCAAGCAGAAACATTTACGGACAAAGTTCTCAGGTAGACCAAACCACTCAGCAAGGGAAAAACACTACAAATAGTGGATTTCAAGACTTAGCAGTTGGAAAAAAAATTAGATTGGAAAATCATACCGCGAAACAAAGCTTAGGGACATTAGATTGGAAAATCATACCGCGAAACAAAGCTTAGGGACAGGTAATGTTGTATATTCAGACTTGGGCAAAGAAGGAGAAGGTCCACAAGACAGACATGATCAACCTACGAGACAAGGAGCACCTATTGAGAGTACCGCTTATCAAGACGCTGAACAAGTGCCGGTAGATCAAATTGATAGACTTGGACTGGACATCTCAAATACCAAAAATCTAGGCGTAGAAAAGGGTGGACAAAATAGTCGGGAACAACTTCCAGCGAACCACGGTTTGGATACATCATATTTTGGATATCCTGGTGCTCATTTAGGTAACAACGACTCTCAAGGAGAAGAGGGAGAAAACGATCTACCAAAGAAACATGGAAACACATCTGCTGTCGGATATTCAGGTGTGGGCGTTGAAGACAAGGTAAATAGAGGATGGCGTGGATCGAGTACTGAAAACGCCAAACATCCAAGTGAAATAACTCTAGAAAAGGGATCTCCAGATTTCAGTCAACAATTAGGCGTCCGAACGAAAGTTCCTGAAGGTAGCGGTGACAAAACTTTGTCCCAAGAACATGAATCTGAAAATACTGGATATCGAGGAACAAGCCTAGGGAGCGATTCCCAGCAAGGGACACTAGGACAAGGCTTTGGTAGATCAGACTTTAAATATGCAGTCGAGGATGTCTGGGCAAAAGTACCTCACGACCTTCATAACCAAATTTCTTACAGTGATTTTACATATCCTTTTGTACGTGCACCTAAATATGGTCATGGTTCAGTAATCAGTGAGTATCACCGACCGAAGGATTCAAGGAGTCACTTTGTCAAATATGGTCATGATGGAAAAGGTTACAACGGATGGGGTAACATTATGTTTTCGCATCTAACCGATTATGATCCGTTTGCATTGTATGGGTTACTCAGTGGCGACCACGGGCATGGAAGAATGTACACGTCATTCAATAGTGGGTATCAACTCACATACGGACACGAAAAACGGATTTGGAGCAGAAACTATCGTAAGTATATATTGTTTGAATTATTTCAGCAAAAAAAGATTACAAGCAAGCTCTTAATGTATGAGTCAGGAATATGTCTATATATTTTATACAAGCAATCACTAAAAGGCGATCAAGCATAGTAACATTATATTGGAATAGTCAACTGCATGTATTTTCCAAAATAGTTTGTTTAATATGCCACTGAAATTAATAAAAATACGCCTGTGATAGTTTTTATTTCTTAATATTTTCATTATATCACATTGAAATTTTTCATTGTGATACATATAAAGGAATAAACATGTTACATCAAATTCAGCATCCTTAAACAGAAAACAAAATATGTAAAGCAATTAAATTAATAAAATGTTGTTTTTGTTTCTTCAGAACAAAAGAAACTATATCGTATGTGTCAAGATCTGTCGTTTCTGCTCCGGAAAGAATGGTGTATGCCAACAATGGCTTTTCTACTTCAATGTTTCTACTAAAAATGGTTATGCACCACCCGAGAAGAATCTAACATTAAATGCGGGCACCATGCCTTCTTATCATACCTTATTAAGTTCGTGGTACGATCACAACGGACACCGATCTGCTAACATTTGTTTAAGACTTTCATATGTGTAAACATATAGAATTATGTATTGTTCGAACGTCTTTACTTTTTGTTTTCTTTCGCGTGTAACGTGTATCGAACGTATAGATCACAATATAATATAATTTTCTTTTAGCCTTCTTTGACTATCTGATTGTATACCAATCATTCCTCAATAATTACGATGGATAAACAATGAATGATCACATACAATGAAGTTTGTTTCTATTAGAAATAGTTATATACCACCCCAGATATTTAGACTTCAACTCTTAATATGGGCAACATGATTACTTTTATAATGATATTGTATTGTTCGATAGATTTTTCTTTTTTAATATAGCGAGTATTATGTTACCAGAACAAAATCAGCTTGACTGAGCTGGTTGGTAATACATGTACAAACTATGACCATCAACAGAACTCTGTGGTCAAAAACAGCTGGTAATCCCTGTCGTCAAAACGTATTACTCACAAGTTTATACTAAACTTTAATAGAGACCATCAGCAACAGAAACCAAAAGATCTGTTATCAGCCGTAATACCACACGACTGACAATGATATGATCATGAACAATTATCGTCACCAATGTAACCGCATATCAGTCATCATTACGCTTCAAGCATATTCAGCTCAACATATGCTGACAGCGTTATCACAAACAAGTCACGCTATACACACTATTGTATATCCTTGTTGAGCCATTATTACTCGACTTCTAATGGAGTTCCAACTACCAACCGGTTATAATCCTAATTACTCTAACTAGTACATAATTATACGACCCTCTAGAAAGCTTTGCGTTCACAGAGAGCTTTAATGGAGGAAGTTGATGTAGAAGATATAAGCACTTAAGTCTCAATCGGCGCTCTATTGCAAATGTCTCTTATAGATTTAGACAGCTTTCGCTTTCTCAGATCCGTATGGAGGAACAACCAACTACATAATGTCAACTCACCTTATATATCTTAGCCTTATCATGTAACTTTCCTGGATTGGCTGAAATAGTCTCTCTCATTAAGCGCTTATTACTTACTTCTGCGACATGACTCTTAAGCTTTGGTGTTGCAGGACGCTTTTGTTACCATTATATGGCAAAATAAAAATAAGTGGAGTTAACTATGTATGTTACACGTAAATTTTAATTAGGTAACGTAACTGATTTTTTTGTCTTTGTCAACATATGACATACGCACAGTCTGATAGTTCGTTATATTTCATTTATTTCCAACAACAAACAACGGTTTGCTAACCTGTTTACTGAGGCTAAGTGGTCAAAAACATTGTAAAGCACTTATGGCAAGCATGCTGTGTTGAGTCTTTTTCTCATGTAAGTTCTTCACATGTAGATCTATGTGAAGAACTTTCATGAATATATCACAAATCAAACATGTGATTTACTGACAGTATTTACGATTGAAAAAACGAACATATTTAATTTTGTAAATGCTGCTTACAAGATATATAATATATGGAATATTATAACAATATGCAATCTTTAGATTCGTATTTTCAAGTTGGGTATGCAAACGATAGCGTGTGATGTACATACTAGTGATAGGCAATCAGCTGGAATTTTCTACATCCATTAATAGGAACTTTTAATGAACTAATTAATCGACTAATCGGCAATTATCGAACATTTATGAAATTATATCCAATCCGTGCATTATACACTTAAGATAGAAACAATACACTTGTCATAGTCTAACTCATCATTTTTAATGATTATCTTTCATTATAACCGGTTAACTGGTAAAGCAATAATCATTATGATTAGTTAAACACAATGCATATTCAGATCATAGTTCCAGACTGACAACAACAGTTTACTTACAGTAACTGGTAAATGTTTAATAGTGGACCATAGGATCAATATTAACTCAAAAACATTCCATTAAACATGTACTAGTTACTGTTAAAAAGTCCAGCCTATTGCCAATCACTAATTTCACGTCCAAAGTTTTCTTTGATGGCGACCTGGTTAAGTTTTCAAAAACCCAAAGACTTTCCAACATCAAAAAAATCCATTTTCACGGATAATCGTAACTTTTGTCGTGGTCTTCCTCGTTTTCCTGACATACGTCCGCCATATTTAAACATTAAAGTCTAATCTGCGGCTTTTGGGGGGCCCAAAGTCTACTAGACTATTACATAGCTCAGTGCGATGTTTCAAGCTGTTTATCTTTCTGTAATAACTTATTTGGTTATTTACCATTATCAATAAAAAATAAAACGCACGACAAAAAATGCTATTCATAGTGGACTTGATACCTTCAATTTAAAATAGTACTTCATGAGGGATGCAGATATAAGGGCCCCACTTTATTGCTTGCATATGATCGCGTAATACTGTTTGGTCAAATATAAGTTACTTCCCGTGGATAAATTGTACTCTAAGAAACGAAAATCCACGAACGGAAATTAATATGCAGAAAAATTTTATTAATCAAAACTGTCCGCTCTACGTCGCCGATCGCTGGTTTTGGCTCGAAATATTCGATTGTCGCCGATTGTCGGCCCATCACTAGTACATACGCAATGAGAAATAATACAAACCTACAGGCTGCATACTGTTATAATGCTCCTTTAACTGTATACCCTTTCCGCTCAAAACAAATATATATACACAAAACAACAAAATTGTATACATCTATGTGGTTTATATAAAAGAAGAAATAAATATAGTAACGCGATAATACATTTATGAAAGGCGTAGAAAATTCACGAATGGCGTAAGAATATCGTAACGGTTATAGAACAGCGACGGAAATTTCCTATTTTTGATTTCGGTATGTGCCGGAAAATTACGATCGGAATTCATAACGTAGTGTGACGTATTATGACGTCGAATAGAACACGGGAAGCTAGTCGGTTTTATTGACAATCAGTTAGCCTCCTTCGTTCATTTATTTGCCATCCGTTACAGTATATCCTTTTGAAATACTTGTAAGGCAAGTGCCATATAAGAAATATCTGATTGCCTCTAAAAACTTAATCGGATTGTCTCTATAAACTTCCGGAAGTTGCATAAATACAGAATTAGAAAACCACACTATGAGATACGGAATCATTAATTTGACAAGTTGTATCAATCTTGCGGATAAACGCTGTGCTATGCTTAAATCATTCATTGGTACATATTAAATCATAATAATGAAACACTTCTTTAATTGCGAGCGTATGTGTCTGTGTGTGTTCGTACGTGCGTCCGTGCGTTATTGTACGAACCTACTTATACTTGTTATCTAGAGATCTTACTAGGTTCAAGTTGAACTGGTACAAGATGTAAAAGCAATATAACTAAAAATTCGCTCCGGGACCGTTTAAAGTCTTTTAAAAATATCACAATAAATTAATATGTTTACATGAATAAAACATCATTTTGTTTATCTTTTGAGCGTGGGTTAATTTTTAAAATATGCAACACATTATTATAAATGTATGCTAATTACGAAAGATCTTCCTGATGGATGAGTGATTTTCACTATTTAGATATAATTGTTAAAATGCGAATATTTTCATATACATGTAAGTATGTATTTTTTTTCTTTTCTTAATACAGTTATATTGTATTTATGAAATTGTTATAACAGAAGTTCATGGTTAAACTAAGTTACATGTTCAGAACCTTCGATTCCTAGACGGATAATGCAAGTGATAAGATTAAAAAGGTCATCTGACGAAGTATTAAGGTAAGGAAGTCATCTTAAAATGTTCGTTTCCTGTTGCAGTTCATTGTTATTTCGATCTGAAACACATGTACTTTTGCCGCGACAAATCCAATATGGCGGCCGATTAACGAATACTTATTTCGTCGCATTGTATATGACTATTTTGTTTGTATATCTGTACATGTTACCTTCTTTAAAAACAGATTTATTATTATTATTATTATTATTATTATTATTATTATTATTATTATTATTATTATTATTATTATTATTATTCAGAATAGATATCTAGATTTTATAATGATACGCTTTATTTTTTTTGCGAAATATAACTTTCTCAAAAAAACTCCTTTTAAATTAATGTGTGTGCATTACTCCACCCAACGAGCACGTTTGCATCCTTCTAAAGATACATATACGTCCGAACGTGACTAAGTTGGTTATTTAACTTGCATCCACAATTTTTGATAAAAATCATGTGAGTGTTAGTTTATGACAAACCTAATAAGTGTCAACGAATCAGTGCACCGCACTCGGCATAATAAAACATGTTTCAAGAAAGGCGGATGTCATAATTATATAACCGCAACAAGTACACTTAATTGAATTACTATACCTTGCTCATTGTAAACGAACAACTTCCGTATTCGCGATTATACCATAAAGCTATCATTGAGTCGGCGAAAATGTCAGGTCGGTGAATAAACAGCGGCATATTTTATTAATTAGTCCATTAAGAAAATGACCTCTAACTGTTACACATTCATAATTTGCTAGTATGTTGTGTTTAAGAGTGATCATGTTAACAAAAACGGTGAGTGCGTTTAATTTTGATTAAACATATAAAATATTTTTAACTGATATTAAGGTGTGTGTGTGTGTTAGTGTTTATTATTGACTATAAACAAAATTAACTTGGCCTAGCGCGTATCATGTCATGTGGGCGTTTAAAAAATGCTATTTGCTGTTTAGATTTTATGTTTGTGTGTAAAAAGAATTTTAGGGAAATTTGGGTCTAGATTTTTTCTTCACTGTTCTAACTTGTTTAACATAATGCAAAATAAAGACACATTGATAAAACTCATTTGTGAAAAGTTAAATTTAACTGCATTTTGCCGTGAATGAGTTCTTGAGATATTTCTGTTTTTAACGACGACACTCCCATGCCTTTTATAGACGGCTCTGAAAACATTGACTATCATGAATATAAAATTTTGAATAAAAAACCATCTCCTAAGCACTAGAGAGCACATGGAAGTGGATATGTTTTTATTTATTATGCTTTATTTATTGAGTAGGACGTGTTTTATTTTGACACTTCATAGCAGATACCACACTTTATTAAATTTGTAAATATTCATTTTTCCGTCATGGCCTGATGTTGTTATCATTATAAAATGTTTAATAACATTATAAAAAGTTTAGTTATTCAAAAATGCAAGAAAAACTTAATATTTAATCATTTTGAAACCTCATATGTTTTATAATAATATGGCCGACGATAAAGCTGCAAATGTTGATCTGCATTAATGTTATATGTATTTGTGTGACCTCTTCTTGTTTTAACAGTGTCCGTTATGATAGACGATCGCCATGCTTGTTTTTTAACATTATGGTGATTACAGTATATATAATATATAAACCTGTTGGAAATGTAAAAGTCGTGTGCCTTGGATCTCTGTAATTAAATGATAGTACTTAAAAAATGTTTTATTGAAGTTTGTTCATTCGTTAAATATTTTAAAAAATATCACATTTAATTAACGCTCATTTTTATTAACCCATTAAGTTAGATAGGAACACGTTTCAAACCCTAGTTATAAGTATTTATTCATTATTTTGCTAACTTACGAGGGGTGATCATTAGGTTCGTGGACAATCCTTTAATTTAGACATTTTGCGCTGAAATAAAAACTGAGTGAGCATGTATACATTTGTATCACTGCATTATTCATGTTATAGGAAAAAAATCATAAAAATATACAGTAGTTTACAAATAATCCGTATTTTCCTACACTATATACATGCAACCACCGCATCTCTCATGACTTCAACATTATTATTTTTCAAGGTACTGTCCACCGAATAGCATACAGCGTTGATGCCTGGGTAGCCATTGTTGCAATATTTGCACACAGAATGACTTATCATACCCTATTAACACAAAATCTGTCATTTCCCTTGTCGTAGTCCTTCTGTCATTATTATGATTTCCTTGACAATACAGATGTCGTTGACGTTGTGTTTTGCACTCGGACGACCACATATCCTATAATAAGTCGGGGGACTTTCTTGTTTGGGAAAGTTGGGGATTCCCCTTTTCACTTTCCCGATCAGGAAATATTGATTGAACTATTTCACGTTCGGGAAAGAAAACACACGTTTATATATACCTCGGGGAATTAGCATAGGGCATCACAGAATACGTTGGAGCTACATATTAATTGCTTTTATCCTTTCTTTAAACAATTATCTAAAATTCTATCCAGGCCGAAATTTAAAACATTATCGTTTGTGAGATATTCAAGCTCAAAGTTGAATGATATTCAAGAAAACCAACCATTTTCAGCACTTTCTCGTTTTGAGCATATACTTTCCCGCACTGGTAATTTTATTGGCATTTTCTTTTTAAATGCATGCCATCGTTTAACATCCAAATTGTACTGTTTACTGTGTAAATATTGAGTTGCGCTCAACCCATGGCTAGGCGGCGTGGGAAGGTATATGTTTAATCATTACTGTCCATGAACAGGCATAATCAACCTGATATGGTATTTCGAACACAAAGTAATTAAAATAGGCTAGTTTGTATATGAAGTCTATATGAAACTGAGTGCAGGTGGTCACGATTCCCCGAGGCCACATTTTCCCATATGAACAGAGCTTACATGAATGCTTTTTTTCGTTATTTTAATCATTTAATATGATTTTTGTTCGTTTAACTTAGCATTTTAATGGTGGGTGTGTTATTGGTGATGAATGTATTTCTTATTCCTGATAGTGGAAGTTGATGCTTTACTTTTAGAAATGAACATTTATGATATATGAAAAATATATTGTGTATAATGTTCTGTAACCAGGAAAAATGTAACAATGGAAGAGACCCTTTTGTTTGAATCGATTAAGCGTCAGGATATAAGTTGGCCCATATAAGCATTATATTGTCCATTGCATCATAAAACAATACTGAAACATTTGCCATTTTGATCACTTTTAATGCGAAAATTATGCATTAACAGCAGATAATGTAATACTATGTTTTTCAATGTTATATAAATTAATTTTATCACATGATATACCAAACCTATAAAAATTGAGGTAATCAAGTCTGAGATTTTGTCATGTAAATGTTGTTAAAATGTTGACGATTAAAAGGTCCAGGACCTGCAGGCATTTTTAGCGGACAGCTTGACGTAAAATTAAAAAAAAAACGGATTTCAAATTTATTGACTCCAATGACACACTTTCTTTAAAAATAATCATTGATTTCACGGTCTTTATCAATCAAAATAACATGAAATCGTCAAAAATGTGAAAGAAAGTAAAATTATAGTATTCCGTCCAGTTTTCAGTACCGTCCTATTTTCTATGTTGGTTGGTTTACTGCTATGCACATTACAGAAACACACTGGAACGTGTTGGCTTTCTGTGGTAGGCTATAATATCTGACAAACGGCCCAAAACAAGTGCAAATCAGATTAGAAACATAATTTTTGTGTGAAGTTACGATTGACCATATACTTTTGTAACACTTTTTTGTGATTCATCAAATAGTAATGTTTCCCATAGAAAACTAACAGTCTGAACAAAAACTCAAAAAAGGCTTCCCTGTTTAAGGTCTGCTGCATAAAGTTGCATGATGACATGTGAGTTATAATCTTGTATTGTACATTGTAAATGTTTTTGTGTGTCTTGGATCAGTTAACGGAAATAGGACGTATTTCCAAGATGGCCGACAAAATCAATGCATTAGGCTTTTTTCTTTTCTTTGAGTTTTAAAGAATGAACAAATGAATAAAATTTGTTTTAATATGGAGAAGGATAAACACATTTAATGTAAATCATGGCTTTTACTAAGTTGCTGTTTATTTACATGCCGGAAATCAAGTAATCACTTAATATACTGAAAACTGGTCGGACGATGCTAATAGATAGCAATTGCGGATATAAAAAGAACAAGCAAAAGACTACTTTTCTAGGAGCGAAGAAGTGTTCATCTATCCTAATTTAAATATCCATTTGCAACAATCCTTCCTATTTTCTGTTTAAAACCTGACCCTATGATTTGATGTAAACAAAGCTCGTTGCTGTTGTATAAGAATGAAACACTTTCAATTCCTTGTCGTTACATATCGAATACCACGGTAAACACTTCCAGCATCTTCGGATCTTGTTCAAATTTTGCTGTTATTATTTTTAGTCCTTCAAAGATTTGAAAGTTAAATAATTCTTTATCCGACAGAATCGATCATGGCGCTTGAAAATATAAACTTTTGTTCGATGACGTAGAGATTTATGGTTTATTGTGACATAATTGCTTTCACATTTCACTATTTATTATTGATTTAGAGCTCATTAAATTGGGAGTGAAATAAGGGTATATAATAAAAGGAACATTATACGAGTATGCAATCTGTAGGTTTGTATCATTTCACGTTACGTATGTAAACCACATCACGCTCGACCTTGGGTCTCGCTTGATATTGTCTACGGCAAATACTAACCTACAGATTGCATACTGATATAATATTCAAACAGGCATATGCTTATAAAATGCATAACTTGGAAAAATTCTACCAAGCTGCCATTATATGCGTTCAATGTGCATTCGATGACAAAGTTACTGTATAGAAATGTTGACCACCGAATATGTGAAAAAATGATGCTAATATCTAAAGCACTATTATATAAGTAATACAGTCATACAAAACTGTTAATAACTGGCTAAAACTCATGGATCAATACAATGCTTACATCATCATTTTAACACAGAAATTCAATTTGCACTTTGATTCTAAAGTTTGATTCAAGTACTCTAATTTTACAGAAAAAAAACTAGCTCAGTTTGGAAATAAAGAAATTGATGTTTATTCATCTTTGCATTATCTACTATACTCGTCAGTTTTATATACCTCACATGAATAAACAAAGATTTACACAAAGTTGTATTGCGTTGAATTGGAATGGCTCGAACAAACAGGCCATCTGGCTCTCCTCAGAATCGATCCAGACGACTAACTTTAAGGTGTTTGTTCCGCTCACTGCAAAGCATGTACAAAGGCTGTTGTTTCATGGATTAAAAATGGTGAATGGTATGTTGTTTTTTAACATATTAATTCGTAGAGATTGTTCTGTAATGACTCGAACCACCTTGTTTCATCCGAGAAAAAATATTAAGTACTCCGCATGCAGTTGTGGACACCTTTTTGTCAGGTCAACTTATTGTACTATCACTTGGTCCCACAATCAGGACAGGTTTCTTCTCCGTATGTTAGCATCTCTGGCAGTATAAAGCATGTTACTGATAGCAATAAAAATTCAAAATGAAAACTTTACCGATTTGCAAATTGCTTTCTGGATCAGGAAAGTTATTACATGAAAGCTTGTAACAGAAGTAGCCAATATATACCGAGTGCCAATGAAAACTCAACACTTTTTTTTGGAATATTTTGATTTGTGTAAAAGTTTAATAAATTCGCAAAAATTGATGTGTTTTAAAAGGAAATAGATGTTGTTGGGCCAACCGAGTAATTGTTCAAGGCGAACAATGTATTCGACGAGCGATTTCAAGTCGAGACATACCTCCTTGGATCGTGTCCAAAACCTCATGTCGCTGGTTGTCTAAAAGTCTTTGCATTTTCACATTTGTATAGAGTAAAACTTGAAAATTGAAGATGGGATTTGTTTACCCATAAGTAAAGGTTAACAAATGGACTTGTTTTGATGTTATTCATGCATGTCTACATGTCAAAATGAAACTTTCGTTCGCTTGTACGGGGTAACTGTTGGCGACAGAGTTTAAAGAAGTCAGTGGCCAATAAATGTATCGATTGGTTACTTTTTTATTTAAAAAATGATCATCCCTCGTAAAGAAGCAAAGTTATTGTTAGCGTGCATGATGGGTGATCACCCGTGGAAAAAATACTGAGAATAGAGATAAGTCTTTTTTCACAGCAACATTACTGGTTATAAATGTGCTACACTTTTATGTAACTTCAGTTAAAATATGTTACCATAAGGTAATAAGATTCCTGTTAAATTCCATCCAGATAAATAAGAATAGAAAGAAAGAAAGAAAGAAAGAAAGAAAGAAAGAAAGAAAGAAAGACAGAAAGACAGAAAGAAAGAAAGAAAGAAAGAAAGAAAGAAAGAAAGAAAGAAAGAAAGAAAGAAAGAAAAGAAAATAAGGAAGAAAGAAAAAAAGAAAGAAAGAAAGAAAGAAAGAACGAAAGAAAGCAAGCAAAGAAACAAACAAACAAATGATAAATAAAATATTACCATTTTATTGCAATTAAACTTACAGATGTTTAAAACAACATTTTACTATATGATGACTTATTAATTATTGTGATTCATTAACTTCTTCCCGAAACCTTACTTGTAACAAAGGGAAAGTTTCGACTGACATTTTTTGCGAACATTTTATTTTTTGCAATGATTTTAGAAATTCAAATTTGTTCAAAGAAAAAAAATGCATTTTTGTTTTCATATTTTACAAAATTACTTTTGGATACTTTCATTTTTGATGAGTATATTATTCACTTTTTCAGGCAAAATGATGCAAGTTTTAGGAGTACTCCTTCCACTGACTATAATTTCACACGCATATGCTCAACGTTCTTTTAGCGTAAGTCAAGGAAATGCTATATACTCCGACACATCTACACAAAGAATGGACATGGCTTTTGAACTAAGAGGGCAATCTGTCCGTCAAGATTTCGGAGGTGGAACTCACGGAAATTTAGGCGGTGCCATGGAAGGCCATATACCTCAAGGACATGGGCAATATACTGGACAAGAATTTAGAGGTCCCGATTATCATGGAGGTGTACAAGTTGGGCATAGTCCTCAAGTAGCGCATGGGACACCCGATTGGCAGCAGTTTAGAGATGGGGAACCTAGATACCAAGGCGATGTCTTGGGACGTCAAGGTCACCAACGAGAACATGACAGAGGAATAGCTATACACTCTGAAACATCTAACCAAAGAATGGACATGGCCTTTGAATTAAGTACTCAGCGAGGGCATGAACAACCTGTTGGACAAGAATTTGGAGGCGTAGGTTCTGGATATCAAGGCGACATCTTGGGTGGACAAGGTCCACAAAGACAGCACAAACAACAGTTTGGGCAAGAATTTGGCGGTGTAGGCCCTGGATATCGAGGCAATGATATGGGAGGCCAAGGTCTGTTAAACTATTCTGGCAATGACAAAGGAATAGCTGTACACTCTGACACTCCTAAACAACGAATGGACATGGCTTTTGAATTAAGTGCTCAAGGAGGGCTCGGACAACCTGCTGGACAAGAATTTGAAGTTAGAGGTCCTGGATATCAAGGCAGTATTATGGGTGTACAAGGTCCACAAAGGCAGCACGAACAAACTCTTGGGCAAGAATTTGGGGGTGTAGGTCCTGGATATCCAGGTGGTCACACCGGAGGACAAGGTAGGTTAGACTTTTCTGGCAATGACAAAGGAATAGCTGTACACTCTGACAGTCCTAAACAAAGAATGGACATGGCTTTTGAATTAAGTGCTCAAGTAGAGCTCGGACAACCTGCTGGAAAAGAATTTGGAGGTGGAGGTCATGGGTATGGAGGAGGTGACATTGGAGAACAAGGTCCCCAAAGACAGCACGAACAACGTGTTAGACAAGAATTCGGAGGTAGAGGTGCGGTATATCCAAGTGGTAACATGGGAGAACAAGGTCCTCAAAGACAGCATGGCCAACATTCTGGGCAAGAATTTGCAAATGTAGGTCCTGGATATCAAGGAGGTGACATGGGAGGGATAGGTCGGCTAGACTCATCTGGTCACAACAAAGGTAATTCTATATTCTCTGACACTTCTAAACAAAAAATGGACATGGCTTTTGAATTTAGTGCTCAAGGAGGGCATGGACAACCTATTGGGCAAGAATTTAGAGGTGGAGTTATTGGATATCAAGGTGGTAACATGGGAGAACAAGGTCATCAAAGACAGCACGAACAACCTGTTAGACAAGAATTCGGAGGTAGAGGTCCGGTATATCCAAGTGGTAACATGGGAGAACAAGGTCCTCAAAAACAACACGAACAACCTGTTAGACAAGAATTCGGAGGTAGAGGTCCGGTATATCCAACTGGTAACATGGGAGAACAAGGTCCTCAAAGACAGCACGAACAACCTGTTGGGCAAGAAGTTGGAGGTGGAGGTCCGGTTTATCCAAGTGGCAACATGGGAGAACAAGGTCCTCAAATACAGCATGAACAACCTGTTGGACAAGAATTTGGAGGTGGAGGTCCTAGATATCAAAGTGGTGACATCGGAAGACAAGGTCCACAAAGACTGCATGAACAACCTGTTGGGCAAGAAATAGGAGGAGGAGGTCCTAGATATCAAAGTGGTGACATGGGAAGACAAGGTCCACAAAGACAGCATGAACAACCTGTTGGGCAAGAAATTGGAGGTGGAGGTCCTAGATATCCAATTGGTGACATGGGAAGACAAGGTTCACTAAGACAACACGAACAACTTGTTGGGCAAGAATTAAGAGGTGGAGGTCCTGGATATCCGAGTGGTGACATGGGAAGACAAGGACCTCAAAGACAACATCAACAACCTATTGGGCAAGAATTTGGAGGTGTAGGTCCTAGATATCCGAGTGGTGACATGGGAAGACAAGGTCTTCAAAGACAACATGAACAACCTGTTGGGCAAGAAATTGGAGGTGGAGGTACTGGATATCCGAGTGGTGACATGGGAAGACAAGGTCCTCAAAGACAGGATGAACAGCCTGTTGGACAAGAATTTGGAGGTGGAGGTCCTAGATATCCGAGTGGTGACATTGGAGGACAAGGTCAACAAAACCAACATGAACAGCCTGTTGGGCAAGAATTTGGAGTTGGAGTTGCTGGATATCCGAGCGGTGACATGGGAAGACAAGGTCCTCAAAGACAGCATGAACAACCTGTTGGGCAAGAAGTTGGAGGTGGAGGTCCTCGATATTCGAGTGGTGACATTGGAAGACAAGCTCCGCAAAGACAGCATGAACAACCCATTGGACAAGAATTTGGAGGTGGAGGACCTCGATATCCGAGCGGTGACATGGGAAGACAAGGTCCACAAAGACATCATCAACAACCTGTTGGACAAGATTTTGGAGGTGGAGGTCCTGGATATCCGAGTGGCGACAAGGGAAGACAAGTTCCTCAAACACAACATGAACAACCTGTTGGGCAAGAATTTGGAAGTCGAGGTCCTAGATATCCGAGTGGTGACATGGGAAGACAAGGTCCACAAAGACAACATGAACAGCCTGTTGGGCAAGAATTTGGAGGTGGAGGTCCTAGATATCCGAGTGGTGACATGGGAAGACAAGGTCCTCAAAGACAGCATGAACAGTCCGTTGAACGAGAATTCGGAGGAAGAGGTTATGTATATCCAAGTGGTGACTTAGGAAGACAAGGTTATCCAGGCGATGTAATTGGAGGACACGGTACAAAAACTGAGCATGTACAAACTGCTGAGAAGGAAATCGGAGGTGGAGGTTCTAGATATCCAGACAGTGTCATGGGAGAACATGGTCCTCATGTAAGTCCTGGAAAAGCTGCAGGAGTTCGAGGGGGCAGATATCCGGGTGGTTACATCGGAGAACTCAGTTCTCCGATACATGATGGTCAACCATCTGGGCGACCATCAGAACGTCCTAGATATTCAGGGGATGTAATAGGAGAACATATCCCTCAAAGAAGGCATTGGCAGCGTGATGGTCAAGCATTTGGAATTGAAGGTCCTGGATATCCAGACGGTGTCCCTGGAGAACATAGTCTTCAGCGAGATTATGGGCCACCTTCTTGGCAAGCATATGAAGGCGGAGGTCCCAGATATCGTGGTGACGTCATAAGAGGACGTGATCCCCAAGCAAAACATAGACAGCCTGATTGGAACGAATTTAGAGGTGGAGAACCTAGATATTCAGGCGTTGTCAATGATAGTCACGGAAATCTAGAATGGCATGGACAACCGGGACCAGAATTTAGAGGTAGAAGACCCAGATATCCCGGAGGTTTAGAAGGTCATGGACCTCGTAGAGCTCATGGGCAACATACGGATCAAGCGTTTAGAGGAAGAGGAGACGGCTATCCAGGAGATATGATGAGGGGACGGGGTCCTCAAGGAGACCATGGACAGCCTGCTGGGCAAGAATTTAGTGGTGGAGATTATCACACTCTAGGCGGTATAACTGACAGACATGGTCCTCGGAGAGGAAAATCCGACCAAAGAGTTGGCAGGCCATTAGGAAATGGACATCCTGTTGGGCCTGAATTTAGAGGTGGAGTGAATAGAAATACTGGCGTTGACATACGTGATTATGGCCCTCAGGGCAGTCATGGACAGTCTGCTGGGCAAGAATTTAGAGACTGGGGGCCCAGAAATACAGGCAACAATATTGGAAGAAATGGATCTGTAGGAGAACATAGACAACTTTCTGATCCTGTATCTGGAGGAGGTCGTGGGTCTCCCGGCAATGTTATGGGCGGTCAGGAACAAGAGCCACGTAAGTTCATAATGGTTTCTTCCGCTTATTGTTTTCTCGTTTATCCATGTTCCAATGTAGGTTCCACATTTTCTGCGATATGCATACCAATGTTTGGGATGGATCAAAATTGTACTGTTAACTGGTGAAAATATTGAGTTGCGCTTTACATCGGGATAGGCGCCGTGGACAGTAATATTCACTTTGTTTCCTGCAAACGAACAGACAATCACATCGAGCCAGCAATATTTTCATATTTGTCGTATACGGTAGTTTTCAAAGTTCCCTTTTCATTTATTTTCTATTGACTAATAAAGCTCTTTTTTCATAATACACAGTTATTTTGAAAGAATCGTGTACTTTTTTGAAACAATCTTTCAGCAGCACTGTTATGTAAAGCAGACTACATTGTTCGGAAAATAATGAAGATATAATTAATAAAACACTACATACCGTAACAATATGTTAACACAATAATGTTAAAAGTCATGTTAATAAAAGCTGATTGAAAACAGGGCGATAACATACAATGAATTAATTAAAAACTACATTATGTATTTATTTTTTAAAACAATCGTTCAACTGTACTGTTATTTAAAGCAGACTATAAAGTTTGGAAACAGGAAACTAAAAAATAACAAACAATGAATTTATTTAACACTACATATGAACCTGTTCAAAATGATTTTAATAGCACTGTTTTTAAAGCTTACTAATATATACATGTTCTTCGAAAATAAGGGGAAAAAGCAAGCCAGGTGTGTTTTAAAGGGAAATAGTTTAAGTTTCTTCCAATAAAAATTAAACACGCTCTATTGCTGCTTGCTTGGTTAAAGCCTATGTTCGCCCCGCAGGTGAGGAGGAAGAACTCCCTGAGGAAACTCATCCCTGGAGGGTGTGAAATCACGGGATATTTATTGCTTTATTGGTAAATTCTTTATCATTTTGCAGTAAGCATGCAATATATAGTATCGCATTATTACGTATTCTAACACGAGATCCTGGCAATGCATTTGTTCTACAAGATAAATTCATGGAGGTTGAACTGTTATGTTGTGAAAACGAGGCTTTGCCGATTTCCCGCTTAAAAATGTTCAGCCTTGTTAACATATGTTGCTACCTTACAATTTAACCGAATGTTACATGCCATGTCCTTTTTCTTGAAAAGCTTTTATTGCTCATAACATTAAAATTTGAATTTATGTGAACTGTCTTAATTTTGTGTCCATAGACAAAAATGTTGACGTTAAAAATCGTTATTTTCGAAATGACGTCAATAACTTGATAGCATGAAATAAAATACTTGATAAGCTGACATCATCTACAAAATAAGATTTTGCACGCGGAAACAACTATCCACTATCCAAGAAAACCGCTCGACGTTTTACACTCAGCAAAAATGAAAAACTTGACAAAAGTAACATGGAAACTCCTATTACATTAATGATGCCAGTGAATGTAAATATCTGGAGGAATTTGATCACCAATATGTTTATCTAAGTTGACGGTTAAGTATCTGTCAGTTACAAAAAAAAAGAAAAGAAACAATGATGTTGTGGCAACTTAAGCGTTGGATTTCGTTCTTTTTTAATTAAAAGGGAGGTAGTTTCCAAACACGGATATTTAAGTAACTGTATCTTACAGTCAAACCTGTCTTTAGCAGCCACCCAAGGAAGTGACAAAAAGTGGCTGCTGTATACAGGTGGTTGTTAAATACAGGTTAAAATGAGAACAAAATGTCAGTTTAGGACATATTCAAACTGGCTGTTTAAGATAGGTGGTTGCTATTCGCAGGTGGCTGCTAAGACAGGTTTCACTGTATTTCTTTGCATCAGTGGTCTTAAGCGAATATGTTTTTCTTCAACAATGTATACATGCCATAATCTGAATTTAACATTCAAATTATCTGCTTGAGAATTTGTTAAAAATTATCGATCTCCTCATTATACAGGAAAGAGATGACTAAATAACAACATCTCCTCGCTTCATCAAATGTCTAGTGCAAATTATATAAAGACAAAAATAAAGTATCACTGAACATTTTGTTAATTTGAAAACTAGTCAGTTTTCATTTTCGCTCAGTATATAATGTACAAAACACAGATGACTGTCCAGCACATTGTCTGTGAAGTAACCGCTAGTAAAACTGAGATATAAACTATTACTAAGAGCAGAATCGCTTCCTGCTGCTTTGCATTTAAACATCTGGTTTGCAAACGTACTCTGTATACTCTGTAAAATAGTAAAAAAAAGTGTTGTACATTGAATTTCGCCTATTTTCAGGACAATGGTACCGTAAATGCCTGGAACGTTCACAGTGTGAGGAAATATTTACATTCCTTATTCTTCAAGATCTGCTGTGAGAATAGTTGCAGACGTTCGATTGCAAGATTTTCATCCTGGAAATCCTGGTCTCTGATGTCTCAACTTATTGTTTCGTTATGTTGCAAGACATGTGGTGGCTTGTTAAAATGACCACGGTTTATGGAAACGACCCCGTTCTGCCGGTTTAGCAGTCGTGATTTGAACAATCTTTCGAGGGGTTAAAACGACTCTGTTATGCCGTTAAACGAAAGCAGTCTTAAACTAAACTATCTCTGATTATAGTTAAAGGACACTGTTAAGCCGTTAAACGTAAGATGTCTTAAAATGAACCATCTCTAGAGGGATTTAAACGACTCAGTTATGCCATAAAACGTGAGAATTCTTGAACTAAACCATCTTTGGAGGGATTAAACGACGCGCTATGCCGTTAAACGTAGGAAGTATATAACAGAACTATCTCTGAATGGATTTAAATGACAGTGCTTTGCCGTTCAAGGTAAGCATTCGTGAACTGAAATTGCATGGAGGGACTGAAACGACACTGTTAATCCGTTAAACGTAAGCAGTCTTGAACCGAACCATCTCTGAATGGTTCTAAAGGACACTGTTATGCTGTTAAACGCAAGCAGTCTAAAAGTGAACCGTCTCTGAATGGAGTTAAACGGCACTGTTATACCGTTAAACATTAGAAGTCCTGAACTGAACTTTCTCTGGATTTAATTGACGGTTATGCCGTAAAATGTAAGCAATCATTAACTTAACAATCACTGAATGGATTTAAACGACACTTTTATGTTTGCCGTAAAACATAAGCATTCTTGAACTGAACCAACTCTGAATGGATATTAACGACACTGTCTTGCAGTTAAAAATAAGCAGTCTTAATTTGTACTATCTCTGAATGGTGTTAAAAGACACGGTTATGCCGTTAACTGTTAAGACTCGTGAACTGAACAATATCTGAAGGGATTTAAACGACTCTGCAACTCAGTTTTGCCGTTGATCGTAAGCATTTGTGAACTGAACCGTCCGTAGAGGGATTTAAACGACACTGTTATGCCGTTAAACGTATACATTCGTGAAAAAAAAGTTTCTGAAGGGATTTAATAACAACAACAAGAGGTTGTTTATATGTCTTATTAGTAGAAGATTTACATTGTCCCCTGATAGCTTGTAACCTGTCTTCGGATACATGTATAATGAATCCTTTCGTTTATTGAATTTGTGTTAATACTGTGATACATTTATGTGTGCGTGAAATTTCGTGGTTTCGGTAAAACATCATTTTCGTGAGTTATGAAATTCATAGTTTGAAATTTTCTTTATAATATCCTGTTTTCGTACAATTCAATATTTCACGTGAGTTCGAAATACATGCATCGGACTGCCTTTGAATTCAATGGAAATAGGAGCAACATGAATATTGGCGATGATGATTTTATATATAATAAGGTAAAGTATTGTCTACTAATATTGAGTTCAAAGTACTGTGAATGGACTTGTACGTGTATTCGTGGGCATAAAATTTCGTGGTTTTCCGATGGACAACATTTTCGTGGATCTTAAGGATCACAGTTTTCTTAAATTAAGTGTAGGTTCAGTTGATTATTTCGTGGTTGTTATAAATTTCTTAATCAATCGGTGCCTAAGGTTATAAAACTGAGCATGGAAACCAGTCTCAAATCTCAAGCATCTGACTGGTCGCCATTTCAGCCAATCAGATGCTTGAGATTTGAGACTGGTTTCCCACAAAATCCACGAAAAATAGTATGCAAGGAAAACTGATGATTTCACAGTATTTATATTCTTAGTTTGAAATATGTGCATGTCTCCAAACTTATGAGCACAATGTCATGAATGTTATTTATGTGCTATGGCAGTTGTCATGTTATGGTCATTGACAACAAATTGCACAAATCAATGTTATCAATGTATGTTTATTTTACATACGTAAATAAAAGTTAGAATTGTTGTTTTGTGTTGCTTCATTTTTGTGTTTGATTGCAAATAGAATTTTAGGGAATTATATAGGTCTTCCTATTATTCTTTACTGTTCTATCATGTAGCAATGACGAAAGGAGCAACGCTTTCAAAAGGTTTTATTAACTATGCAGTTGTCCCATTTTGACACGCGTGTTGTGACCTTTTTGACATGTCCACCGTCATATGCCTGTCAAGTAAATAGATTAAGTCTTTTAATGGCATGTTTTATTTTACTATTATGAGCCATAACATGTATGTGGACAATAAATAAGAATGTATTTACGCGGTTTAATGATTAAAGTTGGACTACACTACAGTTCTATTTATAGAACATATAAATTTATTACATCTCAAGCCATATGATGGCACATGAGCATTAAATCCGTGTACATGTATTATATATAAACAATAATCACGGGACAAGGCACATATCTTAACTTATTTCTATTATATGTAGTATAAATAATCTTCTAACCACACCGATCATAAAATTGTAATTTCTCGCATGGAATTGGAATACAATATTCAGATTTGAACATTAGAAGAAACATCATTTTAACTTTTTATAAAATTACCATCAAAATTACCACTCTAAGACTTTTGCCTTCGTAAACCACGGAAATTTAATTGGGATGGGTAAAAAATATATGTCACAAAATCGACTGTAGCTTTTGTACAGAGGATAAATCGAAATGGGAAAAACCTGCTCTTAAGTCATTACAGAATCGCACACGAGTCATTAAAATTACTTTAGATCCATATTAAATTCAAGAAAAATAAACCTTTGTTAAAGGAGAATAAAATTATCATAAAATGTCAGTGGTTGCCAAAGGCATGTAAGGAATTTGATGGTTAATTCATAACAAGAAGTGGAAATGATGCAAGTAATTATTTTTTTCAAATTTGAAGAGTATAATCTAATTCCACGCTGAAAAAGTAAACAAATATCACCGGTGAAATTAGAACATTCGTGATGTGCCTGAGCCGAATATTATTTCAGATATTATTCGAAATTTCCAATATTGAAAAGCCTTATTTTCGATATGAAAGCTTTGTAAATAAATACGAGTATATGTGGAGTTATGTTCAGCACGTGCTAGGTTTCATTTTTTCATCAAATATCAAAGCTACATATTAAATAAGTCATAATATTGTATTTAATTTACTTTTTTTTACTTATTTCTGTTTTTGTTTTTGTTGTTATTGTTATGTTATTTATTGATGTTCATACATTAATGAAGTTTGTTGTTAAACACTGTATAAATAATTTTATCAATATTGTTAAGCAATTTTATTTAATGAATAAATAACGGGTAATACAAAACATCTAAGTTTTTTCATTAAAAAAACATTTGTAGGGGTGTTGGCGCAGCAGAACAAAGTTTTACTTTTTATAAACGACAACTTTTCACTCTTATTTACCCCTTGTTTATTTTGTGCGCAACTTCCCTCCCTTGCGTACTATCGTTATAAAATAGACTTATCTGTGAAAAGTTTCTATCTTGAAAAAGGCTTGAATTGAAAATTGTAATGAAATATTTAGTAATTGTCGTTATATTTTGGGGTACTTTTATAAAACAATTAAAACAAATGTGATTTGCTGTTGCTCCTTCCCTCGAAATATGAATTTAGGAACAGCGGATCGTGTACATATCCCAATACGCCATTTTGATCGAGTCGCTGCGAACAGGTTATACAGACTGGAGTAAAATATGTGTGTCTTAAATAAATTTTCAAATCATTTATATTATGCCACGAAGGCCTATTGTATCAAAGATTTGATTCAAGTGTTAAGATAATATGAACAGGTGACCGTTCATAAAAAATAATGTTTCTAACTCAACATTTCTTGTTTTCCAGGTACGTTACAAGGTGTTCTGTTAAGTCTGCACGAGTTACTATCTAACATCACACCTAATTCCACTTCCGACATAAGAATAGCTCTCATCACCTTAGCCGTTTGATAACAACATTTTAGTCTGGAAAACCTGGACTTTGCTGTGTGTGCCGATTGCTGCATTGTGTCGGATGACGAGTGGTGCCGTATAAGGGTTTGATCCAAAAACTTCATTGTGCATTCAAAGTGTGCTGACGTGACTTTGATCACGTCTAGGAAGTGATGTAAAAATCCAGACATTGTTAGCATAAGTTTGACTGATAGCCTGTGATAGGACCTTCCATGGCCGTCAAATTATCCGCCTGGTTTCCTGTTTATCTGTCGGTGGATAATAATTTGTTTATATGATGTTAATACATTCATTTGTGTGGGTTCGAAATTTCGTGGTTTCGGAAAACAGCATTTCAGCATGTCAGTTCGTAACTTTGTCTTTAGTAAAATTGAATTCACATTTTTTTATTTGAAATATGTGCATGTTATTGTTTGTTTATGCACAAAGTTTTTTTCAAGGATTAAATCAATATTTGCAGTATGGTATGAAACACATTTAGGTTGTTTATACATGTAGTTTGTGAAGACCAAAGCTGTCACATTTCATTCCATTTAATCTGAAATAGAGAATGGCGAACTGTACTACTCACCCCTCGTTGTTCTATTAATAAATGAGGCGTTAGCAAACAGTGTATGTACATTTTTAAACAAAATATTCCTAAATAAATTGAAAACAAAATCATGATTTATTATTTTGAAATCTTCTTGCAGATAGAGTGTACTGGTTTTTATCTAGAAAATGATTTCAGTTAGTTCAGATAGCCACTTAATTTAAATAATAGTCTTGTTTTTTTAAGAACAAAAGAAATAGACGCAGACAAAAAACTTGCTCATTACAAAGGGAGATTCGAAAGATTTCGACACTCGCAATGCTGTAGAGCTCAAGTTGTCCCCCTTTCACAAGATTCGCGGGAATTTAATTAAGGGATTGCATCGGACTGTCAATCCAGGGGTCGTGAGTTCGATCCCCAGCCGAGGCGGGAAAAATTTCTACGTGACAATTGAACTCGGACATTGCATCTGAGAGTCATTTGTCCCTCACCTCTGATTCAAGTGAGGAAGCAGTCAGTCGCTTGCGGAGAAATTGGTTAGTACTGGTTAGAGACCCAGGAACACCGGTTAGGTGGACTGACCGCCGGGATATAACCAGAAAGTGTTGAAACCAGGCGTTAAACCCCAAACAAACAAACAAACAAACAAATTAATTAAGGGATTACGAATTGTGTGGGGTCAGATGGAACTGCAAAGATCTTGCATGTAAGACTAGAACGTCTTTCACGTGCGACATATTCAAAAGGCAAATTCCGATCCGATGAAAGTTTTGCAGCAACAAGGTTCTGTCGGGTTAGCGGCGAATGATCGAAGCTATGCAAACAGTTACCCAAAGGCCTAATTTTCTCATCCGATTCTTGATTGTGTATTTCATACGTGCTCAATTAAATGTATTATACAATATAGGCCCTGTTTAATATTATTTTGAATCTACAATTTATTATTGTGTTTAATTTGGTGAGTAATTAATGATTCATAAAAGTATATTTACGTCGTACATGTATCGAACATCGAAAAGCGTATTTTTTCATTTAATTACACCTACAGTATATTAATTATATGTTTCAAAAAGACCAACACAGTAACGAGATCAAGCCATGCATTGTCTTATTAGAAGCATAAAGAATCTACTATGTCGTCAAGTAATACAAAAATGATAACTTTTTTAGCAACAGTTGTGCACTTTGCATTGAAATCCAGAAATAATACCTAGTGTAATAAAATTATCGGGTTCTACTTAAGTACTGTCATCAACTGTTATGTGTTAAAAAAATTGTCTTGATGAAAGTTGTTACTGCTTGTATTTCTGTAACTTTTTGAAAATCTCTCTTGGTAAAATGTAACGTTCTTGATTTTCAGGTCTATTTTATACATGTTATTTTTATCTTGTGGCTATAAATTTGCTACCTGCTATTTTACGCCAAAAGTTTATGTTATGTTATGTTATGTTATATTAAGGATCAAATGACAACTCGGTCACTTAATCGCTATAAAAATTAATAAAGAAATCATGTTTCATTTCGGGAGTATATCAAGCCTTCTAACAATTTTCTATCGATGATCTCTACAATAATATCAATTCAACTTTATCTGTAACCAACCAATCAATGCCATAAATGATATGCGATAGACGATTCCGGGCGTGGTACATTGTGTATTTATAATAGAAAGACATTAGACGAATGCGTGCAAGGTGCACGATAGACGACGGACTGACGTACGAAAGACGATAGACGGAAGCACTATGCACGCACGATAGGCGAACACGCACGTTATAGCTTATTCGTACTTAGTATTGTATGTGCATGTCCAGTTTCGAGATTATATTTAAAGTTATAATAATAATAATAATAATAATAATAATAATAATAATAATAATAATATATCAAAAGCTATTTAAAGAACGCATATTCATGTATTTATTTTAGGGTTATAAAACGTAACACATTTTTAACATTTATTTGGTGCATGACTGATACAACGTCAAGGTCACGTTAGGTTCATGAATGAAAGTCACGTTACGTTAGAGTAAACACCTCGGAGCATGTAACGCACTAACGTTTGTTTTACTTGCGTTCGTATGAACATGTCCATTTGAAATATTAAGATAAAACGATCGGACGCAGAGGTGACAGCAAAAGCAATTCAGCCGACTATTTTTATCTAAAGATATTGCTAATTTATGTGTTTGTAGCCTTTCTCGTGTGATGTGTACGAATTGCAAGAAAATAAATAGCTTCTCTCTGTTTTTAATTTGTTGTTTTGATTAGAGGGTTGTTTGTTCAACTCGTATTTTTCTGGACGAATGATGGGTCATAATATATTATTACTATGTAACTATTACTTGAGTATATTTACTTTAGTACAATTAGGCCGGCTGAAGGGGAGTTTAGGCCCGGCTTTAAATAGAGGTTTATAGCGAATGCTGAGAACAAGCTGGCCCGGCTTTATATATAGATCGTTGAGTAATGAACGGGAACCATGTTGTATGCACTTTAAGTTCAATGTCAAGCTATTTATAATTGAGTATATAAATATAAATATTGAATTGAATTATCTCCCCTTAACTATAAATATAAATATATATGCATGTATAAATTATATAAATAGATCGAGGAGTCGGTGTTTCCTTTTAATTATGCGAATTGAAAGTTTATTGTTGTAAGCAGTTATAGAAAGAGTGTAGTAAGAGACATTGTTCAGATAGTTATTCTTGGATGATATTAAAGTTTGTGTTCTGTTTACGAATATTGGCAATCCTATGACTTGATTTTCGGCGCGTGAATGTGACCTATATTATGATGGTTCTTTGTTTACAAATGTTTTTGATGTTGAAATAGATGGTTCTTGTGGGTTTCTGTTTTACAAGAAGGCGATTTCTTGTCTATAAAGTAAATAATTATTGTATAACCATTTTGTGTAGGTCTTTTTCTGTTGTTCAGAATAATTGTGACTCATCCCCATCCCCTCCCATCCCCCCCCCCCCCCTGGTTTACGGGATCAAGATGCTGAATATAGAAAGTTAGTATAGATTTTTCATCCTGAAAGTACCAAAGGAATTGCCATGTACGTGGTAGAACAATTTTGAAAGATACTGTTGAATTTAAATAGAGCAAATTCATTCAATGTGGTTAGTGCTATGAAAATACCTGCATGAACTCTTACACCCAACATCTAACCTCTTTTAAATGTCGTCCACATATAACACATCTGTGTTATACTTTTCTTGTTCTGTAAAGTGTTTGTACATGTATTCCTTACAATTCTGGTCTGGAATACCGAAAACCATATCGCAGCTTTCTATCGGCATCAATTCACTGATGGCACGCGCCTTAACATAGGCCCATGAAAACCAAAAAAGGGAAAAAAAAGACGAAAACGACTAACAATGCTCAAGAACCTCAGACCTGTGCCTTAATTTCCAAGCAGTTGTCCGAATATTTTATTCAGAGTATAACTATTTTCGCATTGTTTATCGCTTTATTATAATGCTCAAATTTTCGACTTAAAATATCAAACACCTTTAGCAAACAGTTTTATTTTTAAACATAATATTCCGTAGGTTGTTACCTAAAAACTGTAACAACCTTGTGGATTTACTTTTCGTTCAGCAACGCCGCTGGTGTAGCGTGTGTAGCTAGTCATTTTAGAAACAAACGAGCATGCTTTGCAGAAACAAATTAATAAATACAAATCAAGTCGATGACATGGTCGTTGTCATTGCTACGTAAATTTATTGATCACTGTTGACATCATTCAGTATTTCTTCTTATCAGCGCTTTTCGACGAAGAAATAAACCGTCATGTGAACGAAAACTTAGTATTATTTCCCAGCTTCAGTCTGCATTATTCTGACAGTAACTACTCATAACAACCAAACAATACTACATCATTTATTAACATTCTGTCAAATATTACGCCCACTATATCCTCACTAACCAGGGATGCAATGGTCAAATGAATACATGTAAAATATACAAATATCGTTCTTAATAGTCTTTTATCTTCATATATTGTCTTAAATTAATGCATGTAACACATGTGTTTAGTAACTCAAATGGTCTAACCCCTAAAGCGATATCAACCCGCTAATAAGACCATTTGATGCAGACCCAATAGTGGTCTTAATAGCGGGTTCTTTTGTTTACCAACTACAGTTTACATATGTTATATTAAACGTCCTTTACAAATCAGAGTTCTGGAGCTGTTGTCGTCTTTTGGGAATGGCTTTGGCGGAGCGGCGTCGGTCAGAAGCGGCAACCATTTGTTTTTTTCTTTAACAGTGGTAAACGTCTATCTATCGTCTTCCTAAAAAATATGGAAAGTTTTGCTTTTCTCCGTACATGTAACTTAATACAACGAAGCATTTCCCGCATTCTGTATTGCATGGTCAAGAACAAACTGTACCCATGGCATTTGTTGTGCTAGCGATTTACTGATTTTAATATTTATATAATCTAAGGATAGTTTGTTTTCCGATTGTTTATTTACAATACGAGGTGGTTACCATTTTGATGTTAATGACAGAAGTATTATCGTATTTCTGAGAAACATTCTACGGGAGAATGCAGTCGGCCTGCGAGGTATATGTACATAATATTATTATGTAATCTACGCAAGTTTTACACAAAACAATGGAAGTTTGACCACAAAACGACAGAAAGCTCCATGGATAAATATGTTGTAAGCAAAACTCCTTTCTAATCTGAGACTGATCTCCATTCTTAGTGTTAAGATCTCGGGCTCAGTGGCCGTATTCATAAAGCATCTTAGAAATTTTCTTAAGGAAATTTCTTATCTATAAATTTCCTACTTAGCTAAAAAAATTTCTTAAGATATGATTCTAGAAAAATCTTAAGTAATTCTTAGCAAAGAAATTTCTTAACTTAAGTTTTTAACTAAGTTAAAAATATTATCGTTTAAGAAATTTCTTATCATTGTCGTCAAGGAATGCCGGGCTTTTCTCCGTCTAAAAATAGTAACGGTGCTTACATACAACAAATTGGCGGGCAGAAGGAAACAGAACGACCGTGTGCAATAATAACTGGTCGGTGTAAGCGAACGGAAGCATTTTATGATGGAATACATCAAGATACTTTAATTGGAATATATAATGGATCAGCCGATAATGGAAAAATACCGGACATTTTATTATTGTCCGATTTATTTGCGTTTTAATGTTGACATTGTTGTTCACCACTTGGCTTAGTCACTGTGAGACAGTGAGAGCGGGGAGATCGGAACGATAGAAATGTCTAAACCGTGAAGTAAATCAGATAGGTCACATTTACTGTATGATTTGATAATGTAAGTATCATTTTATACTGTTTATGTTGCCGTCTTTGCTGCGCCTAGATCAAAAAGTATAATTATTCTCGGATTTTCCGTAATTAAAAACATGACTAAAATAGTTTGGAACACCCGGATGTAAATAAAAATAAAATACCTCAGCAGCAGAAGTTGTTTCCCGTTTCAGTAATCGTGTCACGTGCACTATGTCGTGCATCCGTTATACTGTTGGACATGTATACTTAATATATTAAGGCCCTGTTACAATATAGCGCGTTTCCACTGCGTTGCCACGGCGTTATTTAATTTTCCAGAACGTAATGATATCACAAGAAAAATATGATATTTTTTGTAAAGATAAAGATGTCACGGCGCCCTCACTTCGACCAATGCGTTGCTACGGAGCTCACATGGCTTTTTAATGAGTTCCTTAGGAGTTCTTGTTGGCGAATACCTCTGTTCTTAGGGCGCATTAACGGCGCGTACACTGCGTACACTGTGCTTTCACCTCAGCAGTGACATACAACCGCTTAACAATAATGTCCAGAAATAATCGAATACAAACTCTCCCACGCCCTTGGACCCTCTCCTTCGTAGTGTAAGAATGATTTTCATAACGTCTGCATCTTGGTGTATCTGCTTGACATGCATGTATGCCGGCAGTTCCCCACTTGCTGCAGAACTCGTCTAATAGAACACGTCCAGCCATGCCATGGATGATGCATAACGTCCGCATCTTGGTGTATCTGCTTTACCTGCATATAGACCAGCAATAGCCCGACGTCGCCGTACATCAGTCATGGCGAAATGAATGTTTGTTTGCAAAATAACCTTTTACATTTTTACCATTGTGCTCGTGTTTGTCATGCAAACGCAAAAGGACGCGGTAAAAGCGCATTAGGAGCGCAACGATCGCCATGACAGCTCCGTAAGTCGTTGAAAGAGCGCAGTAAAATAATTAACATTCCGTGTTAGCGCCGTACACGCGCCATAAAGCGCGGTAGAGTCAAAGTGACATCTCAGACAACGCAGTGCAATCTTCATGCAAACGCCACAAATTGCATTTGTTATGCACTAAAATTTGGGTAATTTTGTTTTCGTATCTTATATTGTATTTCGAGTTTAAGTTATAAAACTAACTTACAAGATTTTGCATTTTAATTTTCGTAAAGGTATTTGTTGACAGAATTCATGGAAAGTTTTGGCAACTAACAAAGATCATAATCTAATCAAGTCAGTGGTTTCAAAGTTTATTGAACAAAGACACTTTTAGATGTCAGACGGATAAATTATTTGATAATCTCATTACTTATGCAGATTTCGGCCTTTGAAGCATAAATGTCATTTTAAGACGCGATTATGACACGTGCTTGTGGAATCGGTCCAGAGGCTGGACTTTTACAGAGTCCTCAGGATTTCGGGATTAATTTTGATTGGTCAAAATTTTAATTAATCTTATACAGTTTTGTAACAATTATTTTGATTGGTTATGATTTGTAATGCAACAATTAAATGAGCAGTTCCTTTCCAGTAGGAATCACTTTGAATTTGGATTCCACACAGTAAATAACATTAAAACAATATATATGTAAAAGAAAACTCTTTGTGTCTGTTTTAGGTAAGTTGGTTAAAATACTTTGTTTGTTTAAACACTTTAACTGTTGCATGAGAAACATTTTAAGTTAAGGTAGAGTTTATTAACTAAGTAAAGCTTGTTGGTGTCATATGTAAATATTAGTGTATGTTTAGTTGTTTTCATAGAAAAACACAGAAAATGATATTAAAAAAACAGTAAAATAATGTTTAAAAGATGTATATGTATGTAAAACTGTGAATGGTACAAAATCATTGTAGAACTACAAGTAAGATTCAAAAGACTATAGCGCAGTAATCGTGATTTTGGCTCTTTGGGTTTAATTCAATATTTACGTCATTAATAAATTCTCCAAAAGGAAAGTAGAAAGATGGAAAACGTTTTTATTTAAATATTTTGGCTGTTTGTTTTAAAATCTTGTAGAGATGTAAGTAGGAAAATTATTTATTCGTTCACGCATTGAAAGAAGTCAGATTTTGTACAATTCACGAATGATTTTTGATAAATATCGTGTTAGAATTTTAGTGTCATTTTATCGCTTAAAAACACTAAGCGCCCTATTCACCATGATTTAGATTTAAAACATTTATTGAAGTTATTGTCTTTTAAAGTAATTAAAAAACTATATAATTCAAAAATATCTTAATTGATTCGACAGATATATGATTAAATATACATTTGATAAATAATCAATGTTGATTTCTATTGACATTTATGTACAATGTATATTGATTTCTATCACTTTGAATTTGAATCACACAGTAAATAACATTAAAACAATATATTTGGAAAGGAAACTCGTTGTGTCTTTTTTAGGGACAAACCAGAGGAGACCCTTTTTAGGGGCAAACCCAATTGACCCGTGCTTCGAGCATTTTAGGGCACAACAATTTACCACAGCTTTCGTACTGCGACCTCTGTTCGCGCCCGCGGACCTCGTGTGGCGTAGTAGGAGACTTTACTGCGCTGCTTCGCCGACCGTTAAGCGACATTACTGCGCTCTTACCAGAACGCCAAGCGACTGCGTTTGTTTCGTGCATGCTCAAAGTGAGCGTAGTGGCTAGGCGTTCTAAGCGATCTCACTGAGTCTACTGGCGATGCCATTGCGTTGATGCGGCAATGCTTGCGATTCTAAAGCGCTCATCTCGGCATTCTTGAAGGCCTTGTGATCGCCGTGAGAACGCGATACATAAACTGAATATTATGTCTTTAAATATCATGATCTTGTTTTTTTCCACATTTACAGTCATTTCCATCCCAAACAGTATTCATATAAATTGTCTAACCCTTTTCGTAATCCTGATTCTGTTTCTTTGAAAATAACTATATTTCATCTGTATACAATAATAAAACAATTTTAAGTGCAATATTTATCCTTTCAAATCCATTTAACATATAAAATATTCCTCTATCTCATTTTAGTACATGGAAAAAAGGAGATATACTATTTTCCTGTCTTACTCCTTATATGTTATGTAAGTAACAAATTATCGGTTGAAAATGATGAGTAAATAAAACAAAATAATTAAAAATATTGAAAATAAAAAAGATATTACCTCTTTGTGGCGTCTTATTTGAATTAACATACTTATAACAACATGCTCTCTTTTCCTCTCTTTTTTTTCTTCGCTGCGTGGGGAGGTTGTGTTTGTGAGTGTGGCGATTCCTGATATTATGCATATTTCACTTTTTTCAAAGTAACTTAGAAGAGAAATATTTGGAATGAACGTATACTCGTGTTCTGTTCCTCGTGAAGATGAGGGAAGTACATTTGTATTAAAATGACTACGTACGACCGTGCTTCAGGATTATAAATGACAAGACATGACGCTTTTGTTTTTATGTTTACTAAGCAAATATCGTGTAAGCCTCTTGTCATGATACATGTATTTGAGTGTAGCTATGCCACAATTAATGTTGCGTTTAACATTTTTGGGGGTCATGCATTATATTTACACTAAACTGTTACTGGATGATTGTTATCAATATGTACATTTATTCCGACCAAATGACAAAAGAAAAATTTGAAGCTTCCTAAGAAAGTATTTAAAGTAGTTTGTTTGTGAAAATTTACATTTTTGCAGTTTTTTCCCAAAATGTCTATGCAACATATTGTTGTAAAATTAGTTGTGTTAAAGAATGTGCTATTTGAAGCAAGATGAATATGAACTTTTTCAACGTCCCTTTAACAGCAAATTGATCACTGTTCTTTACTTGATTTGTAGAAGCATGCTACTAACATTTTTCTTTCAGATTTACTTTAAATAAGTTCATTATAACTGCCTGAACTGGCAATAAGAATTTTCCGATGATGCGAATTTCAGAGTTAGGAGAACCTTATTCTATTTTCTAAATAACTGTGTTAATAAAGAACAACATACATATTTGGGATAAAGTTGATCCATCTGTCATCATGGAATTCTGAGATTGTAAAACTTAACATTGGCATGCATCTAGGTGTGTCAATCAAATAGACCAAATGTCGTGTTAATTATAGAATATTTATTATACGTATAATAAACAGTATTCTTGTTAACTTAATGTATAAAGTGTCCGAAAACGGGTTAATAACCTGCACAATTTACGTTTTGTAAAGACGTAAGTGACTCTTGCCCTTGTATTGTTGTTTACTATTTTTATCAGCACAAATAGTGACATCTATTATTATTTTTATAAAGCCTCTTGATCAACTGGACTTTTTACCAAAGTTTCAAAGGTGAGTTTATTTTTGTTTATTTGTTATACAGTATTTCGTACATTTTAGAGTGTTTAATAACAGAACAAAATAGAAATATTAAACCGTATTTACAAATTTAAAACTTCTAAAATTACCGGTGATATTATTTAATGCTGTTTACTTATTCAAATAGTTCGGACTATGAATTTCTATATTAAAAGATATATGTAACCGGGCAACAGAATCATTAAGTAGAATCCCCCACATTGAGTGGCACTTGTTACCTTGTACGATTTGAACGTTCTAAATGATTTTATTTTTAATACAGCTTTTAATAAAGTTCATAACCTTTCTCTAACTCCGTACATAATTTTTCTTAATTTATGTTAAACATAGTTAATTAATGACCGAAAAACCGAATAGGATAGTCATTGACAATAGACAGAAAGACAAGCTGTCAAAATGGATTTTAAGCAAATATTGTAAATACGAAAAAGTAGACACCTTTCCAATATTTCGATTATTTTTTCGGTTATCTCCCCTATCAAATCACGTGATATGAATAAACATAATTTTGGTGTATAGCTGGTGGTCAGAAATAGTATAGAGCGCAAGAACCATGAATCTTTTACTGCTATTTACAGCGTCGTTGCCCCTTGTTATGTTCTTTGGAGCCTTACTTAGTGACTTTATCTTGTTTTATTACTGATCTTGTTTTTGGAGTGGTGGAAAGTTGTTTGCAAGGAGAAGTGCACAGTGGTTTGTGGAATTGATCTGCGTAGTTGTTGTCCTTTCCACTGCACTGGAATTTATAGTACTGACTGGTCCATTCCAACCTTCATTTTCACTTTTTCCACAGACAAGACCCTCCGGTGGGATTGGTCAAGTAAGATAACTCATGTTACAATTATTAAAATGTGAAAAGTTCTATAGATTAAGTTTTAAATATTTTCTTTACAGGTCCATTCCTTCCTCCATGATGATTGTAACACTCGCAGTAGCTTTCTTCTTGGTGTGCAACGTCTTCGCTCAGTCTCCTAATCAGTTTTCCGGCGGACAGGGACAAGTTCCTGGTGATACTGGAATAATTCAGTTTCCTGGTGGACATGCGCAGTTTGTAGGTGGTACGGTGGACTTCCCCGGAGGTACCGGACAACACCAGTATCTGTCTGGACAGGTGCATTTCACTGGAGGATCAGGACCAGCTCAGTTCCCAGGTGGACAGGGCCAGATGTCTGGTGGACTAGAACAGGTTCCCGCTGGACCGGGGCAGTTCCCTGGTGGACAAGATCAGTTCCCTGGCGGACAAGGACAGCTCCAAGGTGGACCGGGTCAGTTCCCTGGTGGACCGGGTCAATTCCCTGGCGGACCGGGTCAATTCCCTGGTGGACTGGGTCCGCTCCCAGGTGGACAGGGTCAGTTCCCTGGTGGACCTGGTCAATTCCCTGGTGGACAAGGTCCGCTCTCTGGTGGACAGGGTCAGTTCCCTGGTGGACCGGGTCCGCTCCCTGGTGGACAAGGTCCGCTCCCTGGTGGACAAGGTCCGCTCCCTGGTGGACAGGGTCAGTTCCCTGGGGGACCGGGTCCGATCCCTGGTGGACAAAGTCAGCTCCCTGGTGGACAAGGTCCGCTCCCTGGTGGACAGGGTCAGATCCCTGGTGGACAAGGTCCGCTCCCTGGTGGACAGGGTCAGTTCCCTGGGGGACCGGGTCCGCTCCCTGGTGGACAAAGTCAGCTCCCTGGTGGACAAGGTCCGCTCCCTGGTGGACAGGGTCAGTTCCCTGGTGGACAGGGTCCGCTCCCTGGTGGACCGGGTCAATTTCCTGGTGGACAAGGTCCGCTCCCTGGTGGACAGGGTCAGCTGCCTGGTGGACAGGGTCAATTCCCTGGTGGACCGGGTAAATTCCCTGGTGGACAAGGCCCGCTCCCTGGTGGACAAGGTCAGCTCCCTGGTGGACAGGGTCAATTCCCTAGTGGACAGGGGCAATTCGCTGGTGGGCCTAATCAAAATCAGTTAAGTGGTCCTGGACAATCCGCTGGAGTACCTGGAAGAATACTAAAAATTGTTGGTGATCGACGAGGTGGAAATGGAGAAGAGGGCTGGAGAAGTAGTCAGTTGTCTTCAGGCGGAAATCCCGGCGGACAAGGACCAAGTGTCGGAGCAAAAGCAGGATTGAACAGAGGGGTAAATGCAAGTCGTTCAGGAAGTGGAATGTGGAAAAGTGGTCGATCAGATTAATAGATGAGCTTAGTAGAAACGCCTGTAAGTAGAGCTGCCAGTGTCTGTTTAAATCCTTATACCGGTATATAAAAATAGTATTTTTTATAAAGAACACAATGATAACTGCATAAAAGATTATTTATTTATTGATTTATTTATTTAAACACTTGAGCAAAAAAGAAACGCCTCATGTATAGTTCATTAACATTTTCTATACCCGCAAATTAATTCGACTGGATACTAAATGTATAAGGGGAGATTCACTCCTATCAAAAGATTAAACGGGAACTTTGAAATCCAACAAACACGACACATGAGAAAATGTTGCAGGCTCGGTTTGACTGGACCTGTTCATGTGCAGTTATGGAAATGCATATTACTGCTTACGCCTCCTAGCCCCGGATTGAGCGCAACCTAATATATACACCAATAAACAGTACAATTTGGAGCGCTAATGAAACAAATGTGTGTTTTTGTCAAGAAACGTTTGTCTTCTGATTCATTATCTTAGAAGAAGTATTTTTTGTGCCCGAGTATATTAAAATTGTAAAGACATGCAAACTGTTTTGGTAGTTGAATATTTCCAGAAGGAATGCATGTTGTAAGCATGATCATATGGATCGTGATCAACATTTATGCAAATACACCTATAATGTCTCAATGACTTTGCTTATGCAGGGTGTGATTAAAACCTTGGAGTTTCGGTAGAATTTAAGGGACTAAACTTAAGCATCTTCTTAAGTTCAGATAGGAAAATACCGCAAGATGAGTAACCGAAAAAATTAGTTGCTTAACGGTCGGATTTTTTCATGTTTTATACATGTACGATTAGTAACATAATGCTAATTCATAAATATTCATAAATGTATTTTTTCCTTACAGAGATGCAGTTAACAAACGATTCCCAAGTTGTTGTCGACTAGCGTTCCTGCTCATTACGGGTCACCGTTTTGATATGTGATATAGAAATTACTTTTAATTTACGCAATAAACCATGTTTTATATAGTGGTTTCCATATATTGACGTGCATGGACTATTAAGCTATGACAAAAAGGGATATTAGCCAGGTTACGAGGGTTGTTCTAAAGGTAACGCAAAATTCATTTTTGTTGTCATATTGATGAGTGTAAAAATGTTATATGATTGTCTGCTGACAGCAAAATCTTTTGTCTAACAAGTCTGAAAATTTCATTTACCTAAGTCAAAAGTGTTTCTCTTTTGGACTGGCTAAGACACCGGCATTCAAGTTTTTAAAACTGATAATTTTGAAAGTAAAATTGTAATTAAGTTATACATTGTACAAGTTAATTTTCTTACAGGAAATCACAATTTCTACATAGTAATAAGTCAGGAATAATAAAGGATGATGAAGTGAAATTGTTTTTGGTTTATTATACTCTAGAAAGGTTTTGACACATCTACTTTCGTGTACTCAAAACTGGCCGATATATTTAGAATATTTAGGGGAATGATTGATGCATCTAAAACAATTTAAAACATTTAAATATCGATTTATGTTCTGCAATATTACTGCATTTGCATAACTTTTTTTTGAACACCCCTCGTATTACTTTGACGGCATTATGGGTGGTCCCGTAGTTTGAGAAATGATTTGTTAAATTTGTTTTAATTAATTTTCAACCTACATGTTTTAAAGGTGATGCATGTATTCATTGTTTATTATTAATTTTTGTGTTGTTTTTTCATAAAAATAAACACTTCTTTTAAAAATGTTATTTCTTGCCTTGCTAGTTAGTTACCTGGTTCTTACTTGGTTGGTAAGGGCGAACAAAGATAAACAATCCAACTAACACTATAACTTAAATGTTCACCTGTATTCTAAAGTGTCTTCAATTATAAATCAAAGCGATGAACGCATTAAAAACTGTCGGCATTCGAAGGAAACTGATCACAACTGATCATAACTGTAAGAAGTTTAGAGAACAGACTCAAATCTCAAGCATCTGATTGGCTGAAATGGCGACCAGTCACCATTTCAGCCAATCAGATGCTTGAGATTTGAGTCTGGTCCCCAATAGTTTGGTTCGAAGTACAGTTTACTGTAGCAGCTGAGCGAGTTTCAACGAAAGAAGGAATGACACATGTTGGATAACATGGCGCTTTTGTAGCTATCCTAGAGAACCACTTCTCTGAATAATCACTGGCAACAGCAAACCTAAGTTAGCGTAATCCTCCGCAACAGCACACCTAGGTTTACGTAATCTTAGGCAACAACAGACAAACGTGTGATAAGCAAACAGACTTTTGTAGCGTATAACTTCATAATTTTCACGTGTCTTTGTTCAGTTTTCCTTAGAAGCAACACCATTTTGCGAAGTAAGATTCTCCTTTCGAAATTCTTAACAGTTGCAATTACTTACCAGTCTGGATTACCTGCCCCTTGATAGTTACTATTATAGGAAGTTGGGAACAAGACTATGATATTTCTTTATCGCTATATAAAAAGTCTGACGGACATAAAAAATCCCTAAAAGTCGATTCGCATTCAAACTCAAAAAACGAAGCATCACTAAATATCAGTTTAAATGCCTTTATAAGTAATGATTTACTGAAAAAAAAATCTAAGGTTCTCTTTTCTAACACATGTATACATTATGAGATACTTGTAAAAGTGTGTTCGACCTATAATTTCATGTTTGCGAAAATTGATGAAAAAAAAATTGTTGACATCTCTCTTCATAATTAGAAGTTCTTTTAAATAACCTTACATATTTTGTCAGTATCATTTTAATCAAGTGGGCATTTGAATTGTTTTTGTTTTGCGATGCTTCGTTCATGTCGTTTTTGTGTTTGGTTGCAAATAGAATTTTAGGGTTTTTAAGGTTTATCTATCTTCTTTACTATTCTAACTTGTCCATTGTTTTCTCGTAGTTGGGAAATGTATGCAAATTTTTATGAAATCTAATTGAAGTGATTTCACTATAAAATGTTTTGAAGGTCGCCATGAGGTTATACTAAAGACTTTTGAAATTATCTTAAGAAATGAAAAAGAAAAATCTGTAGGGCCAAGTTTTTCTACGTAATTGTGAGCCAAGACGGTCCAAATTTAGATAAAAATAGAATCTTTCAAATGAAATGATTTCATTATGAAATATTTTTAAGGTTGCAGTAAGGTATCTAAATATTGTGCAACAACTATATAAACTTTTCATCAGCTCTCATGGTCACCACAGAAACCAGCTTACTTGAATAATCCTGATGGCAGAGTTATACACGGGAAGTAAAGAAAGTGCGTGTCGCCGTAGAATGTGTCTTGTTGATTTCCAGTTTAAGACTGTCGGCAAGCTGACAATCTTAAAACCTTTATCACGAGGCAACAACGGCGTTCCATACTAATATCCTTACTACTTGTGTCTGTATTTTATGAACGATGACTTCAGACTCACTAATCGCCTTTGCGAAATCAGAGAGTATGAATGACTGAGACTAAAAATTGACAATATATGTAACATTAATTTCAATTTACATACGTTAAGAAAAGTTAAAACAGTAAAGAAAAATAGCTAGACCTGAAAATTCGCTAAAATTCTATTAACATACAAAAACAAGAACTAAACAACACAAAACATTATTAAATTAAATGCCCACATGAGTATTATGATAGTGACAACAATATTTTGTGTCGGTTTTAAAGAACTTTCAATTATGAAGAGAGAAATCAACGTTTGCCATTATTGGAGTACTTCTACGTTATAATAAGGATGTACTCGAACAATAACCAAAAGCAAGACACCGACGGGGGGCTGACGACAACATCATAAGTAGAAATGCTCGAATTGTCTAGCTACAAACTCTTGATAAACCCGAATATTTTGCATTATAAGCTACCGTACTCATTATTTGCCTATTTTAATGATCACTTTTTAAAGACATTAGCGCATATGTTTGCTAAAAAGAACAACACTATGCGTGACTGAAAAACAACCCAACAAACATCAAGGCCAAAAAGGATTTATGAATGAAGTTTATGTTACGTTAGAGTAAACAACTGCTAGCAAATAACGCACGTCGAACGTTTTGTTTGCTCACGTTGGTATGACCGCGTAGTGTACATTTGAAATATTTTAGATGAAACGATCGAAGGCTGATGTGGGAGTAAAAACCAGTCAGCCGGTATATTTAACTGTCATGATAAGGCAAATTAATGTGTGTTTTTTAGCCTTTGACATGTAGTTCTTGTTCAAATAGCACGGAATAAATAATAGCCTGTGTCTGTATTTTTATAAGTCGATTTGACTCTTCGACTCTTTTTTGTCATGAAAGTCTTTTCTTTTTCTTTTATGACCTGGGAAGTCAAGCTTTTCATCGGCTAGAATTGGGCAAGTGAATAGTAAGAATTAACCCATTATGTTATCCAAAACCGTAAATGAAATTATTTATAGATACAAACATCAAACATTACTCTAAAAACGCGGCTAAAAATACCGTGAGCGTACAGGTTTTTTATAAAAATAATCGCTCGGAAAAGCAAAAGTAAAACAAAAACTGCCATAATCTTGGGTGTACACTTTCCTTTAAGCTTCGCCTTTGAGTCCATTTATATTTTCTATTTTCCATAGAAATAAGCGAGAAAGCTGATCGTTAAAAAAAGTTAAAATCAAGTCGGTGACACGGTTGTTGTCGTTTTCTATGTAAATACAACAAGTTCTGTATATCGATCAATGTTGACAGCAGTGTAATTATGACCCATTTCTACTTATAACAGCTTTTCGACGAAAAAAATAACCTTAATGCCCATGCAAACTTACGCTAAACTTGACATTCGTGTTATTTCCTAGATTAAGCCTACTATTCTGACAGTAGACCTGGAACGGTATTCATAAAGCTCCTAAGATTTTAAGTAAGGAAACTCCTTAACTAATATTTTTTCCCCTTAGGGAAGATTTTCCTTAAAATCGCATCTCAAAAAATTCCTTAACTCTCCCCTTAGGTAAGAAATTCCTTAAGTGAAAAAAGGCTTCTGAGGAAAGATTTAATTTGATATACGGTGACGTCACTAGCGGAAGTACGCTATTTAAAATGGCGGGATGGTGGCTGAAGAAAATGTAATCGTGGATTTATTCTTCATATTTTGGTGTTAACACACGTCTTTTTAATAATTCAAGCATACATCCGGAATTGCGAGGTTTACACTTATAGTATGATTTGAACTTGATGTATAATTATTCAGCGTCAAGTTCATCTACGTACTTGTTTTGCCGACCTTCGCGTTTCTTCATTTTGGGTTTTTTGAACGGATAAAAATAGAAACGGAAGTAGATGCGCTGTCAAAAGCAGACGACGAAAATCATGGAAAAACAAAAATCACGCGCCCAAAACTTCACGGAGCAAGAGTGTTTGCTTCTTGCCGACCTAATGGGAGAAACGGCAGATGGGTTTGCTTTGTCGAGGCACAAACTTGACAAACATAGGTTCACTAACCGTAAGTAACAAATCCATAAATCGAATTCCCTACAGTCTTGCTGTGGGTTAACTAACTATCAACATTTTGAAGTACACTCGCAGTAGAAGCTGTCCAGGGTTCAAGTTGCCATCATAAATTTGACTCTTCCCTTTGGGTCTCTTATTATGTCTGGAGTAAACTGATGTGGTCCAGGATGTCCATGGCAGAGGGGATACTGTAAACTGCCAACTCCTCTTTCGAGTGTTACAGGCAGGATTTAGTGAACGTCTGGAGTGTGAAAAGATATAGATCTAATGCCTGACAGATAAGACAGTGATAGGTATGTTTGCTTGTACAAAAGGAGGTCCCCGGTCTGTTATAAACAGACAGGAGTTTAACATCTGGGTTTCTGCAGACTAGGGTATTACTGCAGCAGTGCAGTTCCATGGTAACGAAACAATGATGGGGAATACAAAGGCCCATAACCCCTTCCTGTTTTAATTTTTGAATTAAAACCATTGCAAAATTAATACAAGTGGTTAGCCTATTTCTAAGGTGAATTTGCAATCAACTGGTAAGGCAAATTGTTAAATTTAATAAAAATTGATGATCAATACACATTGAAGGAGTGGATTTGGACTGACTTTTTAATCTGCTAATTCAGAGGTTGATAGTCCTACACAATTATCTATGATATTCATCGCTATAATAAAAAAACATTTTTGATCATTAACATGTTTTTAAATTTAGAAATCACCAGTGCAACAAAAAAGAAAATGTGGGAGGAAGTAACTCTAAAGTTCAACTCCTCAAGTACGACTCCCAGGACTGTAAGTGAGCTCTCCAAGAAATGGGAGAATTTAGTGGTAAAGCACCGTGCCATCTTTGCTGATTACCAAAGGCACATATCTTTGACAGGTAATTGTTTTTAAGTTTCCATTACATAAGGATTCAACAGCCCAATTGAAATAGTTCTAAAAAAAATGGTGTTCTGTCTGATAAATATTACAGGAATAAATTTTGAAATTAGCCATCCAACAAAGGAAAAATGAATTCTCAAAGACAAAGAAGGTTATCTTTGTAACGCTGCAAGTTTCCATTTTGAGAAATGCTGTTAATGCATCAGCCTATACAGGGCTCTTGATACATGGAAATTTTAGGGAGAAGTGACTTCTCTCTCAATTCAAGTTAGGGAGAAGTGGGAGACTTTGGCAACAAATGATGTGTACTGTGCTTCTACATCTTATCTATTAAGTTTTGTATAAAAAAAGAACAACAACTACTTACTGAAACATTATTTGATGAAACAAAAAGATCAAACAAAAATGGGAAGATTGACTTTCTTAATTTTGCAGTTGTCAAAATTCTGATTTTAAAATTACATTTTAATTTGAAAAAAGTAAAATAAGCACATCAGTAATGGCCACATCCAACAGCCAGAAAATATTAAACAATAATAACCATAATAACCATAATGATTAACTTATGAAATAGTAATAAACATAATGATAAAGTTAAAGTGTCTAGATCTCTCTGTTTTAAGGAGCAGCACCAGATTCACGGTGTAAGTATTCAATAATCACTGAGGCAGTGATCGGGGTCATAGGGAAGGACAGTGTAAGCGTTGCTGGGAGTGCTGGCCAGGAAATGGACACCACACTTATTCAGCTGAGACAGTAAGTTGTTCAGTTGACATGAATTCCTGTTATATTGCACTAATGAAGATATGCTTTTAATTTTTAATCATATTAACACCAAGGCTTTGAAGGTGATGCTTTTCAAATTATGACTGAAAAAGAATAATTATGAGCGTATTAAGGAATCAAAATGAATGTTGCTAAATATTATGGAAATATGAGATAGAACTAGTGTACTACTTTTGCCAATACCATGGTTGGATTAACTACTGTTTTTTGACTGGGGGTTTGCAGGCTTGAGACCAGCTAACATACCCCGTAGTCTATCAATTATCGCGCTTGTAGATGTATTTTGCTTTGCTGCTCTTTGTATACTTTTTCAAAACATATATTTTTTTCAATTTTCAAACAAATATTAAAACATCATGAATAATCCTTGCATTTTTTATATGTTCCTTTTCTTGTAGAAGTACATCTCAAAGTGCAACCACAGATAAAGATAATAACAGGTATGCACATGACTTCATTGTTACTACATGTATTTTAATTTTATAATTTTGACATAGTATTTCTAAACTATGTTAAAATTGTTCTAATCAGCAGCTTGTAAACAAATGTTGTTAAATAGCTAAAACAAACCTTAATTAGACTGTCAATGTAAGTGAAGTATGACACCAAAAGTATAATAAAGTTTTTATCATAGTGTAGACACAATTGAGAAACTAACAAATTAAGCTGATTAATGCATAATGAAAATCATTCAATACTACATGTACTTTTTTTAACAACATATATTTCAGTCAAGAGGCTGGAGGGATTTCGCAGATGACAGGGAGATCCTCAGTGACATCTCTTTATAGATCTGTCCCATCATCACATATTTCACAGTCCCCAGGATCCTCATCAAGGTATTATAGCTTGACAAACTATCTTGTTTGCTTTCAGTACCACACCCTCATTGGGAACTCACACATTTGTAAATATTGTCACATATAACAACAAATGGAATTATGAACTTGGCATACAAGTTTAATTGACAGAATGTCCAGCAGTGGGCATACGTTTTTATGTTACAGTTCTGTCAAAATATATTTATTATATCTCAGGTAATTTACAAAGAACAGAATGGTGTTAATACATGTAATTCGTTTTAAACCTCAATATTGAATCCATCCTTCTCTAGAAACCAAAGTTTGACAGTATGTTTGGGGGCGGGGGGGGGGGGGGGGGGCAAATTTACATACCAATCACCTGTCTAATATATGATTATAGATGTACATTAATAATTATTATTTCAGCAATTACTGCCAGTGTGATCCAGAGATAAACATGCTCCAGAAAAGAAAGTTGAGGCTGGAGATAGAATATTTTGAACTCAAAATAAAGAAACTGAAAGGAGAAATCTGTGTTGAAAATGAAAGTTAAAGCAGCATTTCACAGTTTCAGGATGAAAAAATAAAATGTCTTTAATTATCAAAATTTATAATTTTAATTATAGAAGACCTGTAAATAGAGTAAATGTGATATAGTATTCTTATGCAGTAAACGTGTGTGAATATATTTGAATTTAAATTTGTTGTAAAACTACTAATATAGAAAATTCACTCGCAGCAGATCCTAAATTATACTAGTAAGTCTTTAAAGTTTGATGAAAATTTGCTTCTGTTCAGTCATTTATGAACATTGTATAGAAGTACAAGTATTATTTAACACATGTGTGACATTGAAGTATTCCACCCATAAACTGTGATTAAGCAGATTTAAAGATTGTTCTGAAAAACACACTTTTTATGCATTCTGTCAGTTTTGTTGGTGAAAAGTTGATAAAATTATAAATAACTGTGAAATTGAACTAATGTGACTAAAGTGTTAGTAAACTGATATCTTTAATGGTCTAGATGTATTTTCCTTTCATTGGTATAGAAAATTGATTATTTTATCTTACTTTGTTGAGGTGATGACAAACATATTTTTGAAATCTGTGTAAAGAGAAAGTAATACCTGCATTAATTGTCTTAACAAATTTTGAAGTTGGCTTTCATGCTTTGTCCAAATTTGATTATTTAAGGGCTTACCACACTCCTCCCTAGCATGTTCATTGTTAAAAAGAAAATTATGAAAACCTCAAAATGCCGTTCAATGAAACTTTGCACAAAAGAGTGTTACTAATGTATCTTTATTTTGCATATGGTAAGACACGTTAGAACTGTTAAGAAAAATAGCGAGATGTAAAAATTTGCAAAAATTCTATTTACATATTTTCACAAAAACTAAACAACACAAAACATCATTTTAAATGCCCACATGAGAAATATGATACTGACAATACTGTCTTGTGTCCTCGTTTACAAAGATTTTTTATATTGCTTAGTTATTGTGAATTTATGTAAATAGAAGTTGAAGGAATCTTTAGGTCTAGCTTTTTTCTTTACTTTTCTAATGTGTCTTACTGTATGCAAAATAAAGAAACATAAGTAACATTCATTTGTGAAAAGTATCATTAAACAACATTTTACAGTTATTGAGATTTTGATAATTTTTTTCTTTTTGTTGATGAACATGCTGTGAACGAATGTGGTAAGGCCTTAAGGTAAGACCTGTGTAATGAATACCTATATCCAGAAGAGTATCCAAGGGAGGTAACTATAGTAGTAAATTAGCATAGATTTCTGTCATCCAAGAGGACCGGGGTTCAAATCCCACTGGAAGCTATTTTTTTATAAGCCTAGAGCTTAAATAATTGGCATATTTATACCCCCACAAACGAAGTTTGAGGGGGTATATAGGAGTGAGCTTGTCGGTCGGTCTGTCGGTCGGTCGGATTCTTCGTTTCCAGACGATAACTCATTAAAGGCTTGACAGAATTAAATAATTTTTGGTACACAGGTATATCGTCATAAGATACAGGTCAAGTTCGATTTTGGGGCTGGTGGGATCAGTGTCAAGGTCACTGTTACTAAAAATAGAAAAATGGTTTCCGGATGATAACTCATGAAACACTTCACAGATTTAATCCTTGTTTGGTAAATAGATGTAACATCACAAGATACAGGTCAAGTTCGACTTTGGGGCTGGTGGGGTCAATGTCAAGGTCAGTATTACTAAAAATAGAAAAAGGGTTTCCAGATAATAACTCATGAAAAACTTCACAGATTAAATCATTTTTTGGTACATATATGTAATATCAGAAGATACAGGTCGAGTTCGACTTTGGGGCCTGAGGGGTCAAAGTCAAGGTCACTGTAACTTAAAAAAGAAAAATTGTTTAATTGTATTAGTTCGTGTTGTTGTTGTTGTTATTGTTTTAAAATTGTCTCCCTTCGAAAATAGCTCTACCATACCGTACAGCGGTCTCACAAATATGCGAGCGTAGCCTGACTGGACTATAACAATTCAACTCGTTACAAACTTTATGATATATAAAGAAACTTACCGATTATTTATAATCTTCTCGCAAAATAAACCGAGTTCGTCTGCTATTCCGCCATGTTTAAGAAATTTCCTTTAATATTAAGGTAGCTAATGGGCTACCTTAACTTTTAAGGGAAAATTTGGTCAACTTAAGGGACTTTTTAGCCTTAGGATCTTTATGAATATCACTTAAGGAATAACTATCAAACTAAGGGAAATTCTTAAAAAAATATTTGAAACTAAGGAAAATCTTAAAAACTTAGGTAAAAAACTTCCTTAGGAGCTTTATGAATACCGCCCCAGAATGTAACTTCATTCTCTTCACTTAAATCAAACAAAAAATGCAATAAAATGTAACCATCACTATTTACTCTTTCAGAACCCGAAAAATAAGCATGAATGCAAGGGTCCAATAAAAAGAAGAGACAGTGTGCATAACAAATTTCCCTCCTTTTTTCGTCATTAAAATCAGGACAGTTGCGATTTAACTTTTCCTTTACTCTACATGTATTGTGACGGTCATCTTCAAATTAATGGACTGCGTCATGTCCACCTTGTACGTGTATTGCATAAAAGTAATGCATCCTAAAATCTTACTTTTTAATAAAAAGTTTTTATCCACCTTTTGTGCTTGAAATATACGACAAGGTTTACAGCATTTTCATCAAAATAAGTGTCCTGATTTATATAAAACAAAAAACCATCATCGGCAACATATTTTTCAATGAAACTGTAATAGGTCTATAAGTAACGGTTTTATTAATACAAGGTACGTTACCCTTCCCCTAAATTAAACGACATTTTGAATTTCGTGCTTATATTTCAGTTCCATTGAAACTTCCTCATTTGAAGAAAATAATTTAATCATTTTTAAGTTACCTTTGCGTGGAGTAAAGCACCCCGCTGATGCACACTGATTTTTGAACGACTTTTACTTACAAACTGTGGCCGGTATCATGCATATCTACAAGTTTCTCATCTCATACACTTAGACACTGCTACATTTTAATCAACGATTTTCCAATGCTGTTCATATTTCAAAACTAGTACTAGATAATGTTAAGAGTTTCACGGACATTCAACACTTCGTATCCTGATCACACTCCTGTCGAAATTTCGAGGAGTACATCTGGTCGTATTTGTATTACATTACTTCAGAATTATAAATGACCAGGCATGACAGTTTTAATCATTTTTAAGTTACCTTTGTTTTGACAGTTTTGTTTTTCATTTTAGCAAGATCGTGATTACGTTTGAGAAGCTATTTAGATTGTGCTTCATTTAGGGTTAAGTTCAACATGTTAATAGTAAATAATATTGTTATATTTTATAAATTAATGCATTATTCAAGTAATAGTTAGATATGCCGCTTGCCGAAATTGTTTAAGGTAGTTTGCGCCCATTGCCGAAAAACGACGTCAAAAATGAAAATTAAAACAGAAAGTTGAAACTTTGCATATTATGGTAAAACTCATTTTCCCACAAATGTGGTAACCAGGCAACGGAAAATGAGTTTTACGATATTATGCAGTTTTAAATGTCTATTTTAATTTTTATTTTTGACGTCGTTTTTCGGCCATGGGCGCGAACTACCTTAATATTGCATGTAGTATTTGTCGAACGTTTGTGCCAAGTACTCTTTTCGTTAGTGTATATGTCCTTAAGTAAGAACAACGTCTTTCCCAAAAGCTCCTTTTTGCTATATTCAAAATGCATTAAATCCAAAATTATAGGACTGCATGGTATTGTGGGAGTGAACATGACGTAAATCTGTCATATTGGTCTGTTAAGACACTGAATCTTGATATTCGTCCTGTATCTAGGTCTATTTATCAAAAATATGTAAAAAAAACTGACCAGGTTTCTTATTTACGATAGAATTGTGATTTTACCTAGAAGAATCAATCTTCTGATAAACGTACAAACAGTTTTGACCAAAAAACGGGTTAATAACCTACACGATTTACGTGTGTTTATAGACGTGACCTTCTGCGCTGATTTTATTCTCTATATAAATAAGCGGCATTTTATTTTTTTTTGGCAAATCCACTAGATCAACTTTAGATTCTTACCAGAGCTTCAAGGTGAGTTTTTTAAGCGTATTTTGTAATATAATAATAAAATGTAAGTGTATTTAATATTTATTACTAAAAGAAATTACGCGTGTGATGGAATAACCTCGATCTTGTTAATAAATGGCTGTCTTTGGTAATATTTTTGTCGTTTCAGTTGTTACTATAGTTGTAAACAATTTACACCGTATATTTTTTTTCAAATTGCGACATACAAGAGATATATATGTATTGGTATTGGGAGAAACAATTGCCGTTTTTGGTTAGACTATTATAATTCCTTTGGCTCGGGTACCAGTCAGCTTTGTCTATAGTTTGCGAGAACCTATAATTAAAGTATTTCAGTGATTGATTAAAAATACATAAGCAGATTTCAAGATTAATTGCACTCCTTGAAATGCACATTGTGTAGAAAGCAAATAAAACAGACCATTTACATTAAATTATATATTTTGTGTGAATGAGTATTGTTATCTTTAAACATTCATACTAACTTTGTCAAAATGAAACGTAAAATGACGCAGAATTTAGGGCAGTTGTATTCTAGTGCATACAGAAAAAAAATACAGGCCTGAAGGTTATAAAACTGAGATTGGAAACCAGTCTCAAATCTCAAGCATCTGATTGGCTGAAATGGCGACCATCTGATTGGCTGAAATGGCGACCAGTCGCCATTTCAGCCAATCAGATGCTTGAGATTTGAGACTGGTTTCCATGCTCAGTTTTATAACCTTGGGCACTGGTTACGCTATACATTTGTTGTGTATTTATAATGTATCTGGGTTAGTTGTGGTCATAAATGTCAAATTGTTACGACTTAATCTAATAGTAAATTCATAGTCTGAAATAGAGCTATTATGAGAATGGGCTTTGAATTGTAGACTTACCTTAGTTTAGTTTATGTAAGTCAATAAGCACCGGACAGTTCACAATTCTAAATTATGCTAAATGCAATTTAGTTTATCACAATATCATGCATAATTTTTTTTCTACAGTGAACCTGCCTTAGCAGCCTCCCGCATTCAGCAACCACATGTCTTAAACAGCCAGTTTGACGTTTTCCTAAATTGACATTTTTTTCTTTGTTTGCCTGTCTTAAACAGCCACCTGTATTAAGCAGCCACTTTTGTTACTTCCTTGAGTGGCTTCTTAATACAGATTTGTCTTCGAAGTATATTTAAAATAACTTATAGAAAATTGAAATATTGCGATTGAAGTCGATGAAAATTCACAGGAAGACGAAAACAAGATATCAAAATGGACATAATTTTATCATTTCTATAGTTTCAATAATCATCTTTTTTTCTTGTACAGATTCAGTCCTCCATGATGGTTGTAACACTTGCAGTTGCTATCTTCTTGCTATGTAACGTCTACGCTCAACCTCCAGATCAGTTCCCTGGTGGCCAGGGACAATTCCCTGGAGGTCCAGAGCAGTTCCCTGGTGGACAAGGGCAATTCCCTGGAGGTCAAGATCAGTTCCCTGGTGGACAGGGGCAATTCCCTGGAGGTCAAAATCAGTTCCCCGGTAGTCAGGGTCAGTTCCCTGGTGGACAAGTTCAGTTCCCCGGTGGACAGGGTCAGTTCCCTGGCAGCCAAGATCAGTTCCCCGGTGGTCAGGGTCAGTTCCCTGGCAGCCAAGATCAGTTCCCCGGTGGTCAGGGTCAGTTCCCTGGTGGACAGGGCCAGTTCCCTGGCGGACAAGATCAGTTCCCCGGTGGTCAGGGTCAGTTCCCTGGCGGACAAGATCAGTTCCCCGGTGGTCAGGGTCAGTTCTCTGGCGGACAAGATCAGTTTACCGGTGGTCAGGGTCAGTTTCCTGGTGGTCCTGATCAAAATCAGTTAGGCGGTCAATGGCACGATCAATCCGCTGGAGGCCAAGGATCGGCAGGAACAGAACACAACAAAATGGGTGGTCGACGTGGTGGTAACAGAGAAGAGGGTTGGAAAAGCGGAAGTAAAGGAGGCCAATGGTCTAAAGGCGGAAGAACCGGCGGAAGTGAAGGCCAGTGGGCGAAAGGTGGAAGATCCGGCGAAAGTCAGTGGTCTCAAGGCAGAAAATCCGATGGAAGTGAAGGTCAGTGGACAAAAGGCGGAAAATCCGGCGGAAGTGAAGGCCAGTGGGCTAAAGGTGGAAGTTCCGGCGAAAGTCAGTGGTCTCAAGGCGGAAAATCTGGCGGAAGCGAAAGTCAGTGGGCAAACAAAGGAAATCGTGGCGGTGAATGGGGACAAGGACACAGTGCCGGGGCAAATGCAGCTTGGAATAAAGGAGGAACTGCAGGTCATTCAGGCGGCGGTATGCGAAAAGGTGGACGTGCAGATTAGATAGTTGTTCTTTATGGAAAATACCGTAAGTAGAGAGCTAACTGTGACTGTATTTATATTTCTTTTCATACTTCTTGAACTGCTATTAAAAATGAATTCATGCATTGTTCACAATGCTCAACTTTATTACGTCATTTTGAGGAATAGTTTTATTTTCACGCACACACACTTTCGCATGACTCGGCTGATATGTACACAATATATACTCGAACACAAAACAAATGCCTTATGTATATTCTTTTAACCTTTTTACACCTACATGTTTATAGTACAGGATAATCACTTTGAAAGCTAATGATAAAATAGTTTATTTTTTATTCATTCATTATGCCACGACATGCATGTTTGTATGGATTTGATAATTACATTTCTTAATAGAGATGTGTTTTCTACTAGAACTTGTACTCAAATGTATTCTAACCCTTTACAGTGTAGTTCATTATGTAATAAAATATGTTAGTTGATTATTTCAAGCAATGATACATTTTAGACCTGAAAATAGGCCTTGTGATAAATGCAAAAAGCTGGGGCATCCGTGATTTTGCTATTGCCACATGTGGCTCAATTTGAAATCTAAATGCCTTTTACGTTTAACCTTACTTATAATTTAACAACTTTGTACACTCGTATAAGCTTATTATCTTTTAAATACTTTTTATCTTGCTCACGTCTTACTAAAAATACAGAATTGTTGAATTGAAAAAAAATATGAACGACATTAACTATGGTTGTAACTTAGGCTATCGAACAATTCTGTATTTTTCTTGATAAAGGATAAGCGTCCGAAAATGTGAAATTGAAGAGCGATTATTTTAGAAAGTGATACAACTGCCTCCCTTTTGGAAGATTATATGAATTGGTGACTCTTTAAGAAATAACATTATCATGACGCTGATAAATTTGCTTGTCGTTGTTCGGGTATCCCTCTTGTTTCTCGTATACTTTTGTAGAGTTTATACAACACACTGTCTATTTATATGTTTCAGGGATTCAGATAACAACATACCTCAAGTTGATTGCTATTTGCGTGTCTGCTGTTACGGGTCACTGTTTTGGATGTGTGATAGTTTAAAGCTTTACGCAATTTTCGCAATCAAACATGTTTAATATTAGTGATTTTATATACATTTACATACTTGAACTATTAAGTTACGACAGAAAGTGATAATAGCCATGGTGTTAATTTGACTGCATTATGAATGGCCCTTAGTTTATACAATGGTGTTCAATTTCTTTTAATTGAATTTTAAGCTTTATGTTTTAAATGTGCTTGATATATTAATTTAATGAATAAAAACTGTAAATTATAGTAAACTTGTTTTTTTCTTACCTGGCTATTCAGAGCGAACAAATGATAGTTACTCAATTTTAGTCGTCAGTAAAATGAATATTCACTAATTAAACGTTTCTTTAAAAAAAACAACAATGAGAAAGAATTTAGGGTACAGTTATTTATATTTGACAGCTTTTCAATGTACAGTATCTTAAAAAAACTGCGCGTAGGCATTATTGAGGCTTGACTTTTTTGTAACGTCACTTCTGAAACCGAAAAGTACACAAATTAAATTAGGAAAACAAATAAGACTATAAGCATACATGCATTATGCCAGAGCTGCAGATTCATATTCTACGTCAGAGTCGCTAGTAGATATGTACATATATTGATCGAGCATTAACACCGAGTCCAATCGTTCACTATAGGTCCCAGGAGAAGAACGCATGGATAGACCGCTTTTTCAGGAGGGAATTGGATACTGTGGTTAGTAAATCGTATCGCATTTCTTTAAAAATGCATATATCACATAAAGATATAGCCTATGCTGATCTCCTATATCAACTTTAAACGATGGTCATCGTAAATTCGCCAATGTTTCGGTAACTTCTGAGAACATTCACAACAACTGCACAAGAAAATCGCAAAAAATGACAAAATCGCTCTTTAAAAGTCAATATATCGACAATAAAGCATATTCCTGGCCATTTGTTTCGTCCTTAAGGTTCGTTTAGAACATGTCTTCATATTTTATTAGTCTCCAAGATTTCACTTAGTAAACGTATTTTTGGATTTAAACCACAAGTTAGAAAATCTTCAATATGAACGCATGGGTCGAAGTTTTCATCAATTTACAACATGAACGCATGGGCAGGAGTTGTTTTTTAAGCCCACGTTTTCATGATTATCTCATATACAATCGACTATTTTACGTCATATTTCCGAATATTACATCTGAATGGCTAAACCATTATTTCAAATTAGTCTCCGCTTTCGTATCTCTTAGAGCCTTTATTATTAATAAGCAATAATAAATATACTTGCTTAAATTAATTTGTAATACTCATCATGCAAACATCTCATAATGACTGCTTTTCTTACCAAAACAAGCCATTTTTTCCCGTGTCCGACGAAAAATATTGTCACTTTAGAACAAAGCTTGACATAAAAGGAACACTAATATAACAATAATTGCTTTGACATTTAATGATTGACAACCCCGCCCGCCTTTACACACACACACACAAACACACACACACACACACACACACACACACACACACACACGCACACACCGTTTTTAAAAGCTCCGTCATTTTTAATGTTTAGGATCCACTGAAAAGGTTAAATAACATTGTTTCTATGGTCAATTTTAAATTAATATGAGCCGCAGATATTTTTTTACAGCACCAGCTATGGGGGCAGAAGTTTTGTTAGATCCTTCCTTCTTTATATCTTTTTTGTTTTAATTAAAATATAATTGATATTTGTGTATGCAGTTAAAAGTAAATGTGAAATTCATGACACAGTTGCTTTAGTATCTAGACCTTAAACGTAAGGATTTGTTCCTGAACGAAATGCTAGACAAATGTCCAATGTTGTTAAATGAAAACAAAAAATTATATAAAAAACGAAAGCATCTTAAAAGCACTATCTACATAGCTGGCACGAATATACTATAAGTTCTTTCACGGCTCTTGGCACTTCGTCAGCGATTTTCATTAAATTCTTAAATGTTCATGAAACTTCTTCAATTTGAGTGGTTGAATTGAGATGAATGTATCTCCTCAATAAATTATGTAAATATACCGGGTCATAGTTACATTAATTTTCCTTTTAAGTCAAGTTTTGCTCGTGGGAGTCAATATTAAGTGAATAAAATATAATATTTTGATGATGAATGACTTGTTATGAGAAGAAAATCTGTTAGTATTGGACGTTTGCATTGTGAATAATTACAAATTAATTTTACCATTTTACCAAGTATATAAGTATAGTACTGCTTATTAGCAAAAGCTCCTGGAAGATACGAAAATGGGGATTGATTTGAAATGATACTTTAGACATTCAGATGTAATATCCGAAAAAATGACGACCATATGGTCGACTTTATAAAGGATATACAAACATGAAACAAACATGGGTTTTAAAAATACCTCCTGCCCATGCGTTCATGTTGAAAATTGATGAAAACTTCGACCCATGCGTTCATATTGAAGATTTTCTAACTTGTAGTCTAAATTCAAAAATACGGCAGTAAAATAATGGAGGCTAATGGGATATGAAGACATGTTCTAGACGAACCTTTAAGACGAAACAAATGCCTAGGAATATGCTTTATTGTCGATATATTGACTTTTAAAGAGCGATTTTGCCATTTTTTGCGATTTTCTTGTGCAGTTGTTGTGAATGTTCTCAGAAGTTACTGAAACATTGGCGAATTTACGATGACCATCGTTTAAAGTTGATATAGGAGATCAGCATAGGCTATATCTTTATGTGATATATGCATTTTTAAAGAAATGCGATACGATTTACTAAGCACAGTACCCAATTCCCTCCTGAAAAAGCGGTCTATCCATGCGTTCTCCTTCTGGGACCTATAGTGAACGATTGGACTAGGTGATTAAGTAACATCCATTCCTGATTTACATTGCTTCTTGAGACACTCTATTAGTTACAGAAAGACTTTCTAAGAAGATGAAAAAGGAACTTTGAAAGCAACTGAACTCGACAAATATGAAAATATTGCAGGCTCGGTTTGATTGCGCGTGTTCATGGGCAGTAATGATACTGCCCACGCCGCAAAGATCCGGGTTGGGCGAAACTCAATATTTTCACCAATAAAATGTACAATTTTGATCTATTTTAAATGATTAAATGCATATGGCGGGGAATATGGAACCTTCAATGCGGTGTTACTGTAGTTACTAAACATCGCTGTAATTCTATTGCAAAGACCCCTTACGAATATTCTGCACGACTTCGTTATGATTACCATTTCAATTCTCACAATTTCTCAAATATCTTAAGGTTTTCTACTTTCAATGATAAGTTCTGAAATAAAACCATGTGTAAGGACACTGATAACATCATTAAAAACGAGACAGAGGTCAATTACACTAAGAAGCATATTATGCCTCGATAGTATGCGACCAAAAAACTCCTTTTTTCAACAGATCACGTCCAACGCCACAAAACGGCATGACCGTTTAAAAATATTTGTAAAACATATATATATATAATGCAATATCAACTTATCTGTAAACAGCATGGCATGTCTAGATCATTATAGTCAAAGCAAAAAACGGCACGACCTCATTCTAATAACTTTACTTAATTAGTTTCCTCAGTTAAAAGTTATAAGTAATTAGACATTTCATGTACAATAAGAAAGATACAAAACGTATTTTGATCCAATAGCACCTAAGCCCCCTTTCATTATTTTTACCTTTCGTAACGATTACCATAACATTTTTCAATATTTCTGAAAATTTGATTTTTTTGTTTATCATGTTTAGTTCTGCAATAAAACGATGTGCTTTGTAAAAAGCTTTAATCAAAGCATGGAAAGTATGTATGGATCCGCACACCTACTTTCTGGACTTATAAAATTATGACTACTTTTTGGCGGTTCTTAGGCCTGCAGTTTTGTTACTATTTTAGAGTGAGTGTCAAGAGACAGGAAACTGATAACTCTGTGTTTGCTGATCGAAAAACGACATAAAGGCAAAAACAGTATAGCTTGCCCGTAGTTAGATCTATTCATGGCCAATTCAAACAATCATGGTCATTTTTGCGGTTTACGTCTTGCCCCGCCTTGTACACACACTTTAATAGCTGTGGACGAAAAATTTGAAATTGAGATGCTAAATGTGTATAATTTGCTAGTATATCCGGTTTTGATTTATTTGCACTAATCGTTTTTAAGTTTGGGACAAATCTGAGTATTATTTGTACAATTTAAAATTGTATATAACACTCTTATTTTTATTTAAATATGGCGTTGTCTTTCTCTTAAGCTTCAGATCTTGTGCCTTTACTCTTTATTTAATTCAGTGTTAAATACATAACTGCGTTAATATAGAACGACATGCGTATTTTGAGATGATATTGAGGCATCTGTCATCACTGAATTCCGAAATTCTAAATTTAAACACTGACCCTTGATATCCGGAATGCATCTAGGTCTATCAGTCAAATATAGGTAGAACTGAACATGTTTCGTATTAATCATATAATATTTATTTTACGTAGAAGAAACAGTATTCTGGTTAGTTTACTGTGTGAAGTGACCGAAAACGGGTTAATAACCATCACGATTTACGTTTGGTTTAGACGTAAGTGACCTTTGTCCTCGTATTTATTTTTACTTTATATACATCAGCACTAATAGTGACATCGTATTATTGTGGCAAAGCTTCATAATTAACTGGAATTTTTTACCAAGGTTTAAAAGGTTAGTAAATAATAGCGTATTTTGTTATACAGTATTTTCAAAAACTTAAACAAAATAGAAAAACCGATCTCCTCCTCTCTCACATCATAAAAAACAATTTAACGCAAATGTATGCAATTAGAACAAGATAACAACAAATCAAACTGCATTTTAATAATTTTAATGATGAATAATTAGCTGAAAAACTGAGAGGGGAAAACTATTTTCAAAACTTCTTAATTTATCGCTAATTTTACATAATGTTGTTTACATTTTCGAATCGGATTCAGACTATGTATTTCTGTATTCAAGCTGTGAATACAAGATATTTATTTTGTGAGAAACCGTACAACGCAATCATTGAGCAAAGAATGTCTCACATTAAGTATATTGGATTGCTGGTGGCCATGAGTGGCGTATAGCGCAAGAACCGTAACTCTTTTATTGCTTTTTAAGCGTCGTTTCCCCTTGATATTTTTGAGGCCTTAGTGATTGTATGAGAAACTTACGTTGTGTTCCGAAAGTGACAGCTGGAGGCCAAGCGAAGTGCAGAGAGGTTGATCGGCGGCGTTGATAGTATTTCCACTGGAATTAATTAAGCATTCCCCCTTTTCCCGCGGCGCTCTTTATCTTTTCATCTTTTCAGGTGGTTTATCATGTTAGCCATGGCTCATGTTACATTTTTGAAAATCTTTAAAAACTGAGTTTTAAACAATTATCAATTATTTTACAGATTCAGCCTTCCATGATGATTGTAGCACTGACAGTAGCTTTCTCCTTGCTATGTAACGTCTTCGCTCAGTCTCCAACTCAGTTCCCCGGCGGACAGGGACAATTCCCTGGCGATACTGGACAAATTCAGTTCCCTGGTGGACATGCGCAGTTTGCGGGTGGTACTGTGGACTTCCCCGGAGGTACTGGACAACACCAGTTCCTGTCTGGACAGGTGCATTTCACTGGAGGATCAGGACAAGATCAGTTTTCTGGTGGACATGGTCAGATGCCCGGTGGACCAGATCAGTTCCCTGGTGGACAGGGTCAGAATCCCGGTGGACCAGATCAGTTCAAAGATGGTCAGGGTCACTTCCAGGCTGGATCAAATCAGTTCCATGGTGGACAGGGTCAGATGCCCGGTGGACCAGATCAGTTCCATGGTGAACAGAGTCGATTCCCTGGTGAACAGGGTCAGATGCACGGTGGATCAGATCAGTTCCATGGTGGACAGAGTCAGTTCCCTGGTGGACCAGATCAGTTCCATGGTGGACAGGGTCAGATGCCAGGAGGACCAGATCAGTTCCAAGGTGGACAGGGTCAGTTCCCTGGTGGACCAGATCAGTTCCCTGGCGGACAGGGTCAGTTCCCTGGCGGACAGGGTCAGATGCCCGGTGGACTAGATCAGTTCCATGGTGGACATAGTCAGATTCCCGGTGGACCAGATCAGTTCCATGGCGGACATGATCAGATTCCCGGTGGACCAGATCAGTTCCATGGTGGACAGGGTCAGATGCCCGGTGGACAAGATACGTTCCATGGTGGACAGGGTCAGATGCCCGGTGGACAAGATACGTTCCATGGTGGACATGGCCATCTCCCAGGTAGTACAGGGCAGTTCTCTGGTGGACCAGGTCAGTTCACTGCTGGACAGGGTCAGCTCCTTGGTGGACCAGATCAGTTTCCTGGTGGACAGGGTCAAATGCCTGGTGGACCAGATCAGTTTCATGGTGGACAGGGTCAGATGCCCGGTAGACCAGATCAGTTCCATGGTGGACAGGATGCGTTCCCTGGTGGACCAGATCAGTTCCATGGTGGACAGGGTCAGATGCCCGGTGGGCCAGATCAGTTCCATGGTGGACAGGGTCATTTCCCTGATGGACCAGATCAGTTCCATGGTGGACAGGGTCAAATGCCCGGTGAACAGGGTCAGTTCCCTGGTGGACATAGTCAGATGCCCGGTGGACCAGATCAGTTCCAAGGTGGACAGGGTCATTTCCCTAGTGGACCAGATCAGTTCCATGGTGGACAGGGTCAGATACCCGTTGGACCAGATCAGTTCCATGGCGAACAGATTCAGATGCCCGGTGGACCAGATCAGTTCCATGGTGGACATGGTCAGTTCCCTGGTGGACAGAGTCAGAAGCCAAGTGGACAAGAACAGTTCCATGGTGGACAGGGTCAGACGCACGGTGGATCAGATCAGTTCCCTGGTGGACAGGGTCAGATTCCCGGTGGAACAGATCAGTTCCATGGCGGACAGAGTCAGTTCCCTGGTGGACAGGGTCAGTACCCTAGTGGACAGATTCAAGGTGGACCAGATCAGTTCAAAGATGGACAAGGTCAGATTCCCGGCGGACCAGATCAGTTCCATGGTGGACAGGGTCAGATGTCCGGTGGATTAGATCAGTTCCTCGGTGGGCAGGGTCAGCTCCCTGGTGTACAAAGTCAGATGCCCGGTGGATTAGATCAGTTCCATGGTGGACAGGGTCAGATGTCTGGTGGATCAGATCAGTTCCATATTGGACAGGGTCAGTTCCCTGGTGGACAGAGTCAGATGCCCGGTGGACCAGATCAATTCCATGGTGGACATGGTCAGATGTCCGGTGGATTAGATCAGTTCCATGGTGGACAGGGTCAGTTCACTGGTGGACAGAGTCAGATGCCCGTTGGACCAGATCAGTTCCATGATGATCAGGGTCAGATGTCCGGTGGATCAGATCAGTTCCATGGTGGACAGGGTCAGATTCCTGGTGGACCAGATCAGTTCCATGGTGGACAGGGTCAGATGTCTGGTGGATCAGATCAGTTCTCTGGTGGACAGGGTCAGTTCCATGGTGGACAGGGTCAGATGCCCGGTGGACCAGACCAGTTCAAAGATGGACAAGGTCAGATGCCCGGCGGATCAGATCAGTTCCCTGGTGGACAGGGTCAGTTCCCTGGTGGACCAGATCAGTTCCATGGTGGACAGGGTCAGATGTCCGCTGGACCTGACCAGTTCCATGGTGGACAGGGTCAGATGCCTGGTGGACCAGATCAGGTCCATGATGGACAGGGTCGGATGTCCGGTGGATCAGATCAGTTCCATGGTGGACAGGGTCAGTTCCCTGGTGGACAGGGTCAGTTCCCAGGTGGACCAGATCTATTCCTTGGAGGACAGGGTCAGCTCCCAGGTGGTCAAGGGCAGTTTCCTGGTGGACCACATCAGTTCCCCGGTGGACAGGGTCATCTGCCTGGTGAAAACAAACAGTTTCCAGCCGGACAAGGTCAGGGTCAATTCCCTAGTGGACCAGATCAGTTCCTTGTTGGACAGAGTCAGATGCCCGGTGGACCGGGCCAGTTCTCTGGTGGATCAGAGCAGTTTCCCGCTGGACAGGGTCAGCATCCTGGTGGACCGGTACAGTTCTCTGGTGGACTAGATCAGGTTCCCACTGGACAGGGTCATTTCCCTGGTGGACTGGTACAGTTCACTGGTGGACCAGAGCAGTTTCCCGCTGGACAGAGTCATCATCCTGGTGGATCGGCACAGTTCTCTGGAGGACTAGATAAGGTTCCCGCTGGACAGGGTCAGTTCCCTGGTGGACCGGTACAGTTCACTGGTGGACCAAAGCAGTTTCCCGTTGGACAGGGTCATCATCCTGGTGGACCGGCACAGTTCTCTGGAGGACTGGATCAGGTTCCCGCTGGACAGGGTCAGTTCCCTGGTGGATCGGGACAGTTCAGTGGGGGACAAGGTCAGCTCTCTGGTGGTCAAAGTCAGTTGCCTGGTGGACCAGGGCAGTTCCCTGGTCGTCATATTTCATATCAGTTAAGCAGCCCTGGGCAGACTGCTAGAGGTCCTGCCCAAAAAAGTAGAATACTCAAACATGTAGGTGATCGGCGTGGTGGAGACGAAGAAGAGGGATGGAGAAGCGGTAGTAACAAAGGTCAATGGTCTGCAGGCGGAAAATCAGTCGGAAGCGGAAGTCTGTGGTATACAGGCGGAAAATCTGGCGGAAATGGATATCAGTGGGCTAACAGTGGAATTCGTGTCGGATTAAAGGGAAAAGGTCAATGGTCTGCAGGCGGAAAACCAGACGGAAGTCAGTGGTATACAGGCGGAAAAACAGGCGGAAATGGAAGTCAGTGGGCGAACAGTGGAAATCGTGGCGGAGTAATTAGACAAGGACAAAACGTCGGAGCGAAAGCAGGATGGAACAAAGGGATAAATGCAGGTCATTCAGACAGAGGAACGTGGAAAGGTGGTCGTTCAGATTTAATTGATTAGCTTAATGAAAAACCTGTAAGTAAAACAACCATACTTATACACTCACCCAAAGTTCTAATTGGTCTCTATTTGTCCTTTATTTTTCATAACAAAGATATTGACTTAGAGCCTTATTTGTGATCAGTTGCCAACACCAGTATAACCAAAGCTTTTATCTTGTAATTAGTGGTTGTGGAACAGTGTGGAGTTATCCTGAATTTTGCATTTCTGCAATTAAAGGTCAAGCAACTTGAAATTGGCGTAAATTGCTTGTTTTATTTAAATAAAACCCCTCGTTTTAATTGGAAAATTATTAAACCCTATTAAGCAGCAGCATTTTTGTTTAAATAAATTCCTTTCAAAGTAGCCAATTTAGTAATTACCTCATTTAATTATATACTGTTCTGATTTTGACACTGTGGTGTAAGTAAATGGTATGGGATTCATTTATTATTATAAGAAAACAATCAATAAAGATTAAAAGGACATTACATAATTATGTCTAAGACAAAACAAAGTTTTTCACAAGCTCTCTTGACATAGAGAATAAACGAAACTAGCATACATTGGAAACAAAAATAATTGATGACCAAATAGTATTTTGGGTGAGTGTATATGTATACAATAGGCTATTTTTATAAAGAACTCTAGTATTTGATTATTAAAAAACTGTATAATATATATTTAATCGCGCAAAATGGGCAGTGCTTAACATTATGACGTCATTTCAAGGGAAGATGGCTATTTCTCGAAGACAAGTTTTCGCGTCAAATGGCTCATATGTATATACATGTGTATACTTGAACAGAAAAGGAACGCCTTATGTATACTTTTTTAAATGTTCGTCTTTATTATTTATCAATGAATTTAACAAATAAACTGCTATTTAACCAAGAGGTACTTGTACGATTTCTGCTGAGATGAGGCGTTTCTTTTGTGCTCAAGTATATTATGATTTAAAAGATATGTAAACTTTCGAGGTAAACAATTTATAAAAATTATGTCATTTAAATAATTCCGGAGAAATACATGTACAATGTAATAACCTTGATCATATGCATCGTGATCGAACATTTATGCGGATAAACCTAGATTGACAGTCATTAACGACTAAAAAATTGTTTCGGTAGTCGAATTAAAAGCACAACTAAACAAAAACTTATCATCTTTCACACGGTCTAGGTTAGATAGGAAAATTGTGCCCGAGAAGTTACCGAAAAACGGCCGGATTTCACATATTTTATATAAAATGTCTTTTTTTCCTTTCAGGGATTCAGGGATTCAGTTAACAAACGACCCCTAAGTTGTTGGCGATTGGCGTTCCTGCTATTACGGGTCACCGTTTTGATATGTGATATATTTTTATATTTTTATACTTTTAATTACGCAATAAAACATCTTTATATATAGTGGTTTTCTGTACATGCACGTACATGGGATCAACGTAAGAGAAAAAATGTTAATAGCCATGCTGAATTTGGGCAGATATCATAAGATATTTATCGGATGTAGACATGCATTGTTGTTTGTTTCGTTTCGACAAACATTATTTTCTAACATCCCCATGATCCGATTCAAATTCAAAATAAACCATTTAAAAATATTACAATAATTTTTAAAGCATTTACCACTTATGTTTTATCAATCGTTTATTAGGTGAACAAAAAGAAATAAAACTGATAACTGACATTCACCAGAAAATATGTAAACAACTATTATTTGAGTAGTATATTTTGTCAGTATTATGGATGTACCGGTAGCTTGAGAAAAGATGTTAAGTGTGTGTTTAACTGAATTTCATTTAACATGTTTTAAAGGGACATTTGAAAGTAACCCAACTCGACAAATATGAAAATATTGCAGGCTCGGTTTGATTAAGGCCAGTTACACAAAGCAGCACTGTCTTTATAAGATTTAAGGTCTACGCCACTAAACGACCAAAACTATTTTTCCAACTCATCACATTCAACGCCACAACACGACATGACCTTTTCAAAAATAATTTATATTTAATGTTAACGATTATTCAGCAGTACTCATCCGAGAGATTGCCATCGAAAAACGGTGTAAGCACCAACTTTTCTAATTAGGTCTACAATGGACAAACACGTCGTTATTTGTTTTGCTTATATATACCTAGAGAACATTCAGTCTATTTACACCGAAATATATAGGACAGCATTGTAAAACCGCATAGGAGCATTGCCGCATAAGCAATGTTTGTTGTTTTTTTTTTCGTTTATGCGGTGATTTTCAACGCATAAACAGGTCGACCGCGTTTATGCGGCGACGTTCAACGCATAAAGCAGAAATTTCTCATATGGGGTGAAACTGTGGCTTTTTGCCACATTAAGAGGATTAGTTTAACCTTTGATAAATATAAAGCTTGAAAACAGGGTTCTGATATTTGAAGAAGTGATGATGTTGAAGATAATGATATCCGTCCGCTATGAAATTTTATATGTCGTCGAGCACGATATTTATGTACATGTTAAAAGTACTTCTAAATTTACTTTTGATTTTAATATTTCGGCCAGTATAAAGATGGGTGGTTTCAATATCCCAGCCAAAATAAATATGGATATTGTTCAATTACCCTCAAAGATATACTTCCTGCTTGTTAAATTTTGCCTTTGGCATTGTCTGTAATATGCAGGAATTATATTTTAAGATGCCCTCTTAAATTTCTATTCTGTTCAGTTCCGCCCGTTGTTTTCTCGTTTAAGGCAAACCCATTCTTTTATCTGGGGACAATACGCCGCTGAACATGGAATGGTATTAATCTGAAAATACCGCATTGAATGTTCCATGTTCACCGCTATATGCATTCCATCGTTTGAAATGAATAAAAATTGTATTGTTTATTGTTGTTAAAATTGAGTTGCGCTCAACCCGGGGCTAGGCGGCGAGGATAGTAATAAGCATTTTCATAGCTGCCCATGAAAAGGCTCAATCATACCGAGCCTTCAACATTTTCATATTTGTCGTGTTCGAGGGTCTTCAAAATTCTCTTTTCATCTATAACATGGTAGTCTCCAGAGTTGAATTCTATTCAATAGTGTAGGAAGCTGGTACCTCCTTTATTTATTTTTTTTTGTTCCAGTAACGACAGAATTATGGCACGTGATTTAGTCGAAATGGAGATGTTCTTTTCATTAATAAAGACGGATATTAATGACATGCCCGTTGGCCTAGTCAGTAAAATTTGTTTCATTGATATTTTGTGGCACATATTACCCTTAAAAACCCATCGACGATTTTACTACCTTGCTTATTCTACGTAATGGTAACCACTTCCCCAACGTCGGTTGGCAGGGTCTTTCCTAGGGATTCTTTCAAAGGCCCCGGTATTCGCCCGGATTGGGGCAATGGTTACAAATTTTATGTGCATTACTTGGGATTTAGTGCAACGGAATAAAAACAAGTTTGAAAAAAAAACGTCATTATAAACTTTTTGGCAGATAAGTCAATTGGTTTGGTTCACAATAAAATCGATCTTTCTTCATCTTTGTCAGAATTTGCGTATCTAAAAGTTTCGTTCAAAACTTGGTTAAGTGGACACAGAAAACTCAACTGTTTTGTCAGAATGTACCTCTCTAAAATTCTGAACACAAAAAAACTAAATCCGATAGTGATGATATTATATCAACAATTTTTGTAAAAGTATGTGTTTTAGTTGTTTTATGCGGTAAAATTGTGCCTTTTTGCCACATAAAATAGATTTTTATGCGTTAAAATTACCGCATAAGCAATAAAAAATTTGTTTATGCGGCGATGCTCTTATGCGTCGTTACACATCATGCGTATCTGGAGATGAAATTGAGGTATCTATCATTACAAAATTCCAAGATTGTAAATTGTAAATGTGAACACTGACCCTTGATATTCGGCATGCATCTAGGTCTATCAGTCAAATATAGGAAAAACTGAACATGTATCGTATTAATCATAGGGGATTTATTTTACGTAGAACAAATAGTATTCTAGTTAACTTACTGTGTGAAGTCACCGAAAACGGGTTAATGACATGCACGTTTTACGTTCTGTACAGACGTCAGTGACCCTTGTGCTCGTATTTTTGTTTACTATATATATCAGCACTAATAGTGACATGTTATGATTATAACAATTTAAACGCCTCTTAATTAATTGGAATTTTTTACCATAGTTTTAAAGGTGAGTTTATTTTAGCGTATTTTGTTATTATACAGTATTTTGTTCATTTTTATATTAGAACAAAATCTCCTTCTTAATTCGAAAAAAAAACAATTTGACGTAAATGTACGCAAATTAGAACCGGATAACACGGTGAACAGCAAATCAAACCGCATTTTAATAATTGACATTAAGGTTTAATTAGCAGTTAAACTACCAGGGGAAAGAGATTTTAAAAAACTTCTAAAATTATCGCTAATTTTACATAATGTTGTTTACATTTTCAAATCGGGTTCATACTATACTGAACAAAAATATAATGTATCCACTTTAATGCTTGTATTCTCATTTGCATATTTTCATTTAATCAGGAGCGCTTGGAATTGTATTTTATAAATTAATTTCATTTGTTTTTAAGTTTAATTTCAAATGAACATAATTCTCCTTAACAAGACCGGAGCAAATCCTTAACGAATAATAACTGATATAGGATTAAAAACAATTATATTTTTAATTTAAAGGGAGGTAATTGCACATGGTTGGAATTTCTAGTGGCGTGTATAGAGAACTAGTTGTTTTACTAATAAATGTTTTGTGATTTAATTGACCAAAAGAACTGGAGGAATTGAATTTATTCTAATAAATGCGAATATTGTTTCGGAATCACTGACTTCTTATTGAAACCCCTATTATAATAAAGGGAAAGATAACTAAGATGTGACTGTATATTTTAAAGAAAATTTTATCTCTTTGCAATGACTTCAGAAATGCAAATTTGTTCAAAGAAAGAATGTCGATTTTGCTTTTTCAAATTTTACAAAATTACAGGTAGAAAAGTGGATACTTTTCATTTTTGCTGAGTATATGTATTTCTTTATGTAAATGGTATATTATAAAAGAGATATCTTTTGAAACTAACGGGACACCTTGTACAGTTTGAATATTCTAATATAAGTTTTAATGCAGATTTCAATAACGCTCAATACATTTTCCTACTTTTATATATTTTAAGGTATTTTTAACAAAACAAGCATTAATTAAAATAGTGAGAGTAAAGTACTTGAAAATTGACAAGAATACGAGAACAAGATGTCAAATTGTATGTTGAGCATATTGTAAATACAAAATATTATACACCTTTACAAAAATGATATTTTTCGCTTGTCATGTCACATGATATGAAAAAAAATATTTGTGGCTAGTGGTCTATATATGGGATAGCTGGTAGTCAGGAGTAGCGTGGAGCGCAAGAACCATAACTCTTTTATTGCTTTTAAAGCGTCGTTTTCCCCGATTTTATGGAGCCTAAAGTAGTGATTGTATGAGATACTTATACATATTGTGTTTGGATAATGAAAAGCTGGAGGCCAGGAGAAGTGCAGAGAGGTTGATTGGCGGCGTTGATCGTATTTCCTCTGAATTTTTTAGTTCCCCTTTTTCCTGCGGTGCTTTTTACCTTTTCATCTTTTAAGGTGGTTTTAGTCATGTAAGCCATGGCTCATGCTACACTGGTTAAAATGTTAAAATGCCTAAAGACTATGTTTTAAATAATTATCTTAATTACTTTTACAGATTCAGACCTCCACGATGATTGTAACACTTGCAGTAGCTTTCTCCTTTCTATGTTACGTCTTCGCTCAGTCTCCGAATCAGTTTCCCGGCGGACAGGGACAATTCCCTGGTGATACTGGAATAATTCAGTTCCCTGGTGGACATGCGCAGTTTGTAGGTGGTACTGTAGACTTCCCCGGAGGTACTGGACAACACCAGCACCTGTCTGGACAGGTGCATTTTACTGGAGGATCAGGACAAGATCAGTTTTCTGGTGGACAGGGCCCAATGTCTGGTGGACCAGATCAATTCCCTGGTGTACAGGGTCAGATGTCTGGTGGACCAGATCAGTTCCATGGTGGACAGGGTCAGTTCCCCGGTGGACCAGATAAATTCCCTGGTGAACAGGGTCTGGGTCAGTTGCCTGCAGGACATGGTCAGATGGCCGGTGGACCGGTTCAGTTTCCTGGTGGAGAGGGTCAGTTCCCCGGTGGACAGGGTCAGTTCCCTGGTGAACCAAATCAGTTCCTTTTTGAACAGGGTCAGCCCTCTAGTGGTCCTGGACAGTTTCCAGGTGGACCAGATCAGTTCCCTGGTGGACCGGGTCAGTTTCCTGGTGGAGAGGGTCAGTTCCCAGGTGGACCAGATCAGTTCCCCTCTGGACAGGGTCAGCTCCCTGGTGGACCTGGACAATTTCCAAGTGGACCGGATCAGTTCTCTGGTGGACCAGATCAGTTCCCTGGTGGACAGGGTCAGCTCCATGGTGGACAAGGTCAGCTCCCTGGTGGACAAGGTCAGCTCCCTGGTGGACAAGGGCAGCTTCCTGGTGGTCAACGTCAGTTCCCTGGTGGCCAGGAGCAGTTCCCTGGTGGACCGAGGCAGTTCCTTGGTGGTCCGAGTCAAAATCAGTTTAGCGTTCCTGGGCAATCCGCTGCAGGTCCTGCACCGAGAGAAAGAATACTCAAACATGTAGGGGATCGACGTGGTGGAGACGGAGATGAGGGATGGAGAAGCGGTATTAACAAAGGTCAATGGTCTGCAGGCGGAAAACCAGGCGGAAGCGGAAGTCAGTGGTCTGCTGGCGGAAAACCAGGCGGAAACGGAAGTCAATGGGCAAACAGTGGAAATCATGGCGGAGTAATGGGACAAGGACAAAGTGTCGGAGCGAAAGCAGGATGGAACAGGAAGGTGAAACCAGGTCATTCAGGCCATGGAACGTGGAAAGGTGGTCGTTCAGATTTAATAGATTAGCTTAATGGAAAAACCTGTAAGTAAAACAACCATACTTATACACTCACCCAAAGTTCTGATTGGTCACGATTTGTCCTTAATTTTTCATAACAAAGACATTGACTAAACTCCTTATTTGTGATCAGTTTCCAACATCAGTCTTCAATTTAAGCTTTTATCTTGTTATAAGTGATTTTGGAATAGTCTGGCGATAATTATCATAGAATTTGCTAAATATGCATTTCGTGCAATTAAAGGTCAATCAACTAGAAATTGCACTAATTGCTTGTTTTATTTAAATAGAACCCCTCTTTAATAGGAAAACATTAAACCATATTAATCAACAGCATTTTGTTTAAAAAATTCCTTTCAAAGTACACAATTTTGTAATTTCCTCCCTTTTAATTATATGCTGTTCTAATTTTGACAGTGTTGTATGTAAATGGTATTGGGTTCATTTAAGAAAACAAAAAAAAAGATTAAAAGGACATGACATAATTATTTCTAAGACAAAACAATGGTTTTCACAACCTCTCTTGACATAGGGAATAAACGAAACTAGCATACATTGTAAACAAATAGAATGGATGACCAAATACATGTAGAACTCTTGGTGAGTGTATATGTATACAACAGGCTACTTCTTCTAGTATATGATTATTTGAAAACCTGTATAATGTATACTCGGCACAATTAGTTCTGCACACTTGCACATTTTATAAAATATCTTTTTAATTTTACCAAACACAACAAAATGATACATATCAAATAAAACAGCAATTCAAACTAAACAATGTAAAAAAGTCAGAAATAAAATCCGATCACTACTTTATAAGCAATCCATTTTTAAAGTCACAAGTGGTAACAACACAAACGTTGCAAAAATCAGTGAGTAAATCCCCCACGATGAATCCGGCATTCTTCCAAGCGCCGTCTCATGGAGTTTTAAGTCGAGGCATTTTCAATTTTGGAACAAGTTTCCTTTCGTGAACAAGAATACCAGGTAGATCAATTAGCTGACCAACTGCACATGCTCTGTCTTTTTTAGAAATACGTCTAGGTGGCGGTGTGGTCCGACATTTGCCATGACGTTCAAATTAACAATGAAATCCTTCCTTGGTGTCAGTAAGAAAATTAATATTAATTCCAAAATTGCTGTTGAGTTTTGCTCAAATAAGGTTGATTGCATTTATTGGTTGTTTTATAGACTTAATTAAAAGGATGCTAAGTCTCAATGATACAGAATGGAAACTGTTCGAATCATCGCTAAACTGTTTTGTATAATTTAAATCTTTACCGTTTAGGTCAAAGAGTGAGGCAATATGAAAATTTAATAAATTAAAACTTAAGTTTAAGTGTTATTCTGGAAATGGCTTGGTATCAACTTTTGATTATTTTCTGGCCAAATCATCTTTCACGCGTGCTAGGTAATATAGGAAAATTGTGCCCGAGAAGTTACCGAAAAAAATCAGTGACTCAACGGCCGGATTTCACAATTTTTTACATGTATTTTGGGAATTCATAAATATTAATGTCTATTTTTTTACTTTCAGGGATTTAGTTGACACACGACCCCTAAGTTGTTGGCGATTGGCGTTCCTGCTATTACGGGTCACCGTTTTAATATGTGATATATAGTTTATACTTTTAATTTACGCAATAAACCATGTTTTATATAGTGGTTTTCTGTACATGCACGTACATGGGCTATCAACGTAAGACAAAAATGTTAATAGCCATGCTGAATTTGGGCAGATATCATAAGATATTAATCGGCTGTAGACATGCATTGTTGTTTGTGTTTTGTTTCGGCAAACATTAATTTTTACATCCCCATGATCCGATTCAAATTCAAAATAAACCATTTAAAAATATTACAACAATTGTTAAAACATTTGCCTCTATTGTTAAATCAATCGTTAATTAGGTGAATAAAAAGAAATAAAACCGATAAATGACATTCGCCAGAAGATATGTAAACAGACTATCATTTGTGCTCAGCAAACTTTGAGTAGTGTACTTTGACACATTATAGACGGACCCGTAGCTTGAGAAATGATGTTAAGTTTGTGTTTAACTGAATTTCAATTTACATGTTTTAAACGTGCTTCCAGTATATAGTTTATATAAAATAAACTGTAAATAATTTAAAACATGTTATTTCTGTCCTGCTCTGATGACTTGTAATTGCCTAGTTAGTAAGAGCGAACAAAAGATAAATACAGACAATACCTTACCAATACGCTGAAAGCATTGAAACTGTCGACGTTCGAAGAATGAAACTGATCACACTTGTCTGTTATAACTGAGTCGAGTTTAGTTAAAATAGTTTCCAGCTTTTTATTCAATTCCTCAATTATTAGTCTAGACAGGTCCAACACTGTTCCACAAACAGTGTGATCAGGTCATAAACTGTTCGCCAGTCATGACTGTGTAATTCCACAATCAGTCTGGTCAGGTCCTACACTGTTTGCAAATCAGGCCTGTATAGTTCCACACTCAGTCTGGTCTGGCCATAAATTGTTTGCCAATCATGCTTGTATAGTTCCACACTCAGTCTGGTCAGGTCCTAATCTGTTCTCAAGTCTTGACAGTATAGTTCAGGTTGGTTCAGACACTCGGTCTGGCCAGGAAATTACCTGTTTACCAATCATGCGTGTATAGTTCCACACTCAGTCTGGTCAGGTTCTACAATGTTCGCAAGTCATGGTTCTATAGTTCCAAACTCTGTCTGGTCTGGCCCTACACTGTTCCCAAGTCTTGTCTGTATGGTTCCATACTCAGTCTGGTTAGGTCATAAACTGTCTTGCCAATCATGCATGTATAACTTCACAATCAGTTTGGTCAGGTCTTAAAACTGTTGGCCAGTATGCCTGTAAAATTTCGCGATCAGTCTGGTCAGGTCCTACACTGTTTGCCAGTCCTGCCTGCATAGATTCACAACCTGTCTGGTCAGGGCATACACTGTTCGCCAGTCATGACTGTATAATTTCACAATCAGTCTGGTCAGGTCATACACTGTTTGCCACTCATGCCTGTTTAATTCAACAATCAGTCTGGTCAGGTATTTAAATGATGGCCAGTATGCCTGTATAACGCCATTATCAGTCTAGTAAGGTCCTACACTGTTTGCCAGTCCTGCTTTAACTATTCCACAATCGGTCTGGTCAGAGCCTACTCTGTCCGCAAGTCATGACTGTATAATTCCACAATCATTCCAATCAGTTTGGTCAGGTCATACACTGTTCGTCAGCCATGAGTCTATAATTTCTTTAATTCCACAATCACAATCTAGTCAGGCCGTACTCTGTTCGCCAGTCTTGCTTGTATAATTCCACAATCAATCTGGTCAGGCCTTACACTGCTCGCATGTCATAACTTTATATTTCCACAACCAATCTGGTCAGGGCCTTTATTTCTCTCTATTTTTGTATAATTATACTATCAGTCTGGTCAGGACCTTCACAGTTCGCTAGTCATTACCGTACAAATTCCAAAATCAGTCTATTCAGGGGCCTACACTGTTCGCTAGCCATTACTGTTTAATTCCATTATCATTCTGGTTATAGCCTACAAGTTTCGCCAGTCCTGCAAGTCATGACTGCATAATACAACAATCAGTCAGGTCAGGTCATACACTGTTTACCACTCATGACTCAATCCACAATCAGTCTGGTCAGAGTATACACTGTTCACCAATCATAATGACTTGTATAATTCCCCAATCAGTCTGGTCAGGTCCTATACATTTTGCCAGTCCTGCCTTAATAATTCCACAGTTAGTCTGGTCATGTCCCACACTGTTCGCCAGTCCTGCCTTAATAATTCCACAATCAATCTGGTCAGAGCCTACACTGTTCGCCAGTCATGACTGTATAATTCCTCGATCAGTCTGGTCAGGTCCTTCACTGTTCGCCAGTCATGACTGTATAATTTCACAATCAGTCTGGTCAGGTCCCACACTGTTCGCCAGTCATGACTGTATAATTCCTCAATCAGTCTGGTAAGGTCCGTCACTGTTCGCCAGTCATGACTGTATAATTTCACAATCAGTCTGGTCAGGTCCCACACTGTTCGCCAGGCACAACTGTATAATTTCACAATCAGTCTGGTCAGGTCCTTCACTGTTCACAAGTCATTCAGTTAAGTATATTAATTGGATAAGATACATACAGTTTATGAAATACATGTAATTGTTATGGTTAAATGATAATTGGTGAACAGTGATAGTGAATAATGTAATTTTACTACGTGTACACACAGAACTGTGCGGTTAAACAAACAAATTTGTCTCATCAAAACATGCCTTATGTACATGTTTGATAGCCAGATACTGCATGTTAAGTGACTGACACAGTTATCTACCTCCTCTGTCAGTGCTCACATTATTCATGTTAATAAAGTTTAGAGTTTATACAAAACCATAATAATCACAAACAACGTTACTCGTAAATAATCGTAAATAATGACACGTTTACATTATGCTTTTAAACGCAATTGGATGTATTATCGGCATGTCGAAAACTTTGATGCATCGTGTTGTCAAACATTCTATTTTTTCCTGTCTTGAACAGACAACTGTGTTAAGCAGCCACTTTTTGCCACTTCCTAGGGTAGCTGCTTAATACAGGATTGACTGTTTTTGAAGAATTTGAAGTCAGTGTGATTTGTATGTCAAGTGACTTTTTTCTAAAGCGAGGTTTTGCCTTATATTCGTATATTGAATAACATTTTAAATAGTACTTTAAACATTTCATTGATTTTTGACACACTTTTATATTCTTATTTTATTATGCATGAGACTAGAACGTACTATCCATAGTAACTATAAATTTCGATTTCAATAAGATATTGACCCAGTGAGCAACCTCCGTAAACACCTGTTGCACTGCAGCACTTCACAAGACGCCGACCAAGTTTTTTGTCATGCCGACTGCCGCTCTAATGAAAAGACGCCGTAATTTACTTCCAAATTGATTTTGCTGTCAGTCAAATTTTTGTCGCTGTGAGTTCATTCCCCTTGCGAATGTTGAAACAAAAGGCGTGGATTTAAGAAAAGCAACCTGAAGGCGTGATAAAGAATAAACAACGTTTTGTCAATTATACAACTCGCGCTACATCTCAACGAAAATATCAGTAGCCGCGCATCTTGTTTGATGTTGCAAACCTAAATCTAACTAAAATCGAAATTTGTAGTATAAGAATTTGTCCCTTAAGGTGTTCATAATCTGGTTATGGGACCGGGCACCGGACATAACGGCGTTTTAAGTCCAAACAAGATTATACATGTAATAGTTACCAAAGCTAAGAAAAATTCGACTTCTTCGCTTATATGACACTAATCTGACCTTGTTTTGTTTTTGTGTTTCCCGTAATAAAAGCCAGATATCATATAGTAGTGCACGTATCAACAAAAAACAAATTTGATTACTTTTCTGTGAAAATTCATAGTTACTTACGAGAGAACTTGTTGTCCAAATGTTGATAATTTGGGTGATATTTGGATTTATATGATATCTGGCCTATTTTAAAAGAAACACAAAATTAAACATAGCTTCAATTAGTGTCATAATTGCTGAGAAATCGAAATTTTCTTACCTCTGGTAACTTTTGACAATATGTTTGGACTAAAACGCCGTTATATCCGGTGTTCGCTACCATACTTTGATAACACTAACTTTCTTAAATTTTGACCCTCTTAAAGTAACAAACACTGAGGCTAAAATTTGAATGTTCGCGTAGTTTTGGCACTTTAAACAAGTCTAAAACATACAATATTTTGCTGTAGTGATACGCACTATTTCCTTTATAAATTATTTTCCTTAACAGCATCTGTTTATGTGAAGTTGAGAACAATTATATATCTGAGCTGAGCTCAAATGTGTGACGCCACAATGGCTTCCGAGATTAATGACCAGTAATTTGCGATATCAGGGCTTATCGATGGACAAAACTTACTTCAATAGGTAACGAACAACAAAAATAGATTCATTTACAATAATTGTGCATATAACCAAAATAGTAAAACTATTACATCTAATGACTTGCAGTTATCCGTCAGTCCTTCAGTGACACGGTTGTCTGCCAGTCCTTCTGGTGTGTTTTAATGTTTTGTCAAGAATGTGAAGTTTGAACATCACGCCCTTAAATCATTACGACAAAACAAATACAGATTTCTACGAAAAAAGCATAAGAAGTGATATTTCATCGAAATTGCACGCAGTATCTGTTGTTTTTTTTTTCGTTGAACTATACTCAATTAAATGTATTACATTGCTCTTTGTTTGCTACAAAGCCAGTTTAAACTGGAATCTTTAAACATGACAACTGCCAGCACATTTACATGTGAGTATTTTTTCCGACATGTTTGTTTGACCTCTGCATGTTACGTGGCGTTAGTAAGACTATATAAGTCTGCTTACAACATGTACAAATAATACGTAATAATATAGAGGAAACTTCTTGATCATCACAGATTTACACGGGTGAGGAAATTTTAACAGTTTATTAAATAGCTTATTTTTAAACGGTAGTTTCGAATTTAAAAAAAGAAGATTTTTTTTAATAATTGGTTCTGTTTTGAAAACTCAAAAAACATGAAAGGTGTAATGAACAATGCTTAATTATAACTGTTTTATGCAAGTATTGTTGTTTTCGACACATAAATCCTGTATCTTTATGATCTTAATAAAACATTATAGAATTTTCAGAAGCGAGTAGCGCCTATAGCAAAGATTTGACAGCCAGACTATTTCTTGTTGTTTAACAAACTGCCTGCTAAATTCATGTATTCATGTAACACAGATATGTATGTTGTTTTTTCGTAGTTATACTCTTATGGTGTCATACATTGGTTCTCTTTTACTACTAATAAATAGGTAAATTTGAACGCTCATTAACAAATGATTATCGTTCCTTATTTTTATTTTTTTATTTTTTTTTTGGGGGGGGGGGGGGGGTCGTGGGGGCAGGGTTGTGCGAAAAAATTCATCTTGTTATGTTTATAGATTTAAGTAAAGTTTAATGACGATAGAGAAAATACCTTTCTGCGAAATCACCGATTTTAAGCCAACGAAATCAATTTTGTTACTGGTAAAGATCTGCTAAACGGGTAAAAGTCATTTCATTTTTTAGACAGGTTGCTCTGTTTCAGATTATCAAGATGAAAGGTTATATCTTACTTGTTGCTGTCACAGCGTTATGTAAGGTCTTCGCTCAGCCTCAAGATCCCTACCCACAAATTCAACCAGGACCAGATCCGTATCCGCCAGGTGGCCCTGGACCAGATCCGTATCCACCAGGTGGCCCTGGGCCAGATCCGTACCCTCCAGGTGGACCCGGGCCAGATCCATACCATCCAGGTGGACCCTGGCCAGATTCTTACCCGTCTGGTGGTTCACAGGGCGGCCCCTCACAAGGATCTGGAACAAAACAATACCTTCTAGTTGACAGAGTCTTTAAATCAAAAGGAGGGCCCTGAAGTAAATATGGTGGTCAGCGTGATGGTGAACGAGAACTCGGAAGATATCGGGGTGGAGACGGTGGTCAGGGACACACAAGCGGATATCGTGGCGGAGAAGGAGAAGCGGGACCTAAATATCCAGGTGAAGCAGGGGGTCACTAATCCCCTCAATCACCCGGAGAACCAGGCAGCCAAGGATCTAAGTATCCCGTAGGTCCAAGAGGAGATGGTGGTTATAGGCCTGGAAGCGGGGTTCTTGGAAAGGACGCCGAGACTAGAAATTGTAAGTGAATATATAATTCGTAAGTTGTAATTGTTTTATTGTTTTCTAGCCTTGTGTGACAGTTCGTTAGCTTACTGATTTTAAAGCATTATAATTTCAAGCCATTGCCCCTGTTTAATGTATGAAGCGGGAAAACTATAATTCTATTTCCATTGCTCGGTCTTCATAGAGTTATTAAATACTGTGATAATATGTTGCCATTTATAAATATATATCATATACCCTATGAATTTAAAGCATTCTGATTGGTCGAGAGCTCCGTACTTGCGAGTCCGAAAAATGTGATAACTACCCCGGGAATTAATAACTACCTTTGCTAACATCATCATCATCATCATCATCATCAGAATGCTTTAAATTCATAGGGTATATGATATAACAAGTAAATACTTATGTTGAGGTCGATATGTAGTTTTGCGGACCTGGGTAGTGTGATATCGACCTCGGACTTCGTCCTCGGTCGATATCACACTACCCAGGTCCGCAAAACTACATATCAACCTCAACATTAGTATTTATTTGTATAATAATAAATAACAGAGCATTTTTACTGCCTGGGGAAGGGGCCCACGCCTTATATTTCTGGGGAAAATAGCGTGATTTTTTTCTCTGAATGGGAGTGGTAAAACCTGATGTAAAGTTACTTTTAGGGGAAAACTGCATGACTGTAGAGAAATTTTCTGAAATGAAGGCGCCCATAAACGGTCCCTTCTAAAGAAGAAAAAAAGCCCTGAATTATAAGGTTTTCTCTATGAATTCAGGCGTTTTGGAAGACTTAGTGTTTATCTCACTTAACACCAGTATCTAGCTAAAACACTTCCGGTGCAATATTTGTTTATATAGGCATTGTATTTGATATATTCTAAAATGCCATTAAAGTCATTTTCAAATGATCATAATCACACATGATCTGATGTTTGGGGAGGGGGGGTGTTTGCAGACCTATCAAACATATTCGCCATTTTGTTTTTTTTATTAATATTGTTATATGTTGTTCTCTTTGGCAGCATTGCTTCTGACCTCGTTTTCTATGTCTATTACGTGGATATTGTTTTTTTATTTCAGCGAAGGGTAAAATGCAGGACCCTGTACAGACCTAGATGCTGTTCTAAAAGGTCAACGCATGTGATATTTGTCATGATTATTTTTTAAGAATGTTAGTGTTGTGTGTCACACTAGCAAATACCAGTGATTATACCGGTAATTTATTTAATTTGACAACAATAACTTAGGTTGGAACACATCATTGTAACCATATGAACAATTGCATTAACGTGTTTGTTTCATAAAACAACTTACATGCATGTACGTAGTAGGTGAAACTAAAATGTTTAGACATTCAACATGGAATATTTAAATGTTAGTTATGTTTTTGTTGTGTAAATAACATAAATTACAAAAAATAAAATGTATTGTGTTGAATTGCTCTTTCAAATGTTGATTCTTCGTAACAAATGTTAATAACAATTGCATTAATTATCAATCTCACTAAAGTCAGATCTAACAAAATGTTAGATCTGATGACGGCCCGTAGATACCGTACATAAGCTTTAGCGGTTTTCCCCGATTACTATTTTTAGAAATTATCAACACAGGAAGCATGATATACAGCGCTCGCAAAATGATCTGAAGATGTTATTACATTAGAAATAATTGCAATACTACATAAACACAAAAAATCAGCAAAATATTTCTTACGCAGGCTCTCAACACTTTTTATGGTTTAAAAAAGAATGTTTACTTTCACTTTCGCGATTTTGTAGGCGACAATCTGGTTGGTTCAAACGGTTTGTGATAAAAACACGTTTTAGTTACTCGTCGTCAGATCCTGATAGCGTAGCGGTTTTCAGGATATGATTTTAATCAGATTGATTAATTATTGTGTTTTGTTTAAATCGATTTGTGTCAAGTTAATGTTTGTCGCCATGATAAAGTTGTTTAATTGTAATTTGTTTCGAAAATGATTTATTACCCGGTTATGCAGATGCTGTGGGTTTGTCCAAGTAGTAAATTTTATTGATGTATCAAGTACAGGGTTGGCAAAGTGCCGGCAAATATGAGTATTATCCATGTCGGCGGTATTTACCGGTAAATACCAGCATTTACTGGCAAATACTGGCAAATAGTGGTCGATTGAATATTGAACCCTTGAATGTATACATGTACGATATCCGTTTATTACCTGATACCTTATATAAATGTAATGTCAGTGGTAGTTTTGACTGTTTTCTGAAATCTAAAAACGTCCATGTTTGCGAACTGTTGACCGATCAATAGTTTCGACTGTTTCCCTCGTGTGCTCTGACGTCATGACGTCATGTGGAACAGTAAAGAAACAAATTGACTCCAATGCTTATTTCTCCATAAATAAAATGGGTGAAGTATTTAAACAAATTAAAATTTTGTCAGCAAAATGACAGTTTCCTTAAGTTTTTTGATGAAATAACAGAGAAAAACAATATGAAAACATAGTGACATACAAAAAGTTGGCAGTGTGACATAGTTACAAGATTGTTAAATTTAAAAAAGTTAAATTAAAACATATTTGCAAAATTATTTTCTTGTTCCTTTTTTATCTGTAAGTACTGTTAAAACAATAATTGATCAGGTAATAAAACAGTTATTTCATATTTGATTTGGGAACAATCAAACAATTGTCCCTCGGTGTCGGGGATAGTGTTTTGAACTGTTTCCCTCGGCCGACGGCCTCGGGCAACAGTTCAAAACACTATCCCCTCCATCTCGGGCCAACATTTTGACTGTTCCCAAATCACATATGAAATAACTGTATAATAGTCAGCATTCATATAGACAGGTTTACTCATCAGTTGAAATTATATCATTCTAGAATCAACTAATTTTACAAATAGATTATTGAAAAAAAAACATAAAATAATTTACTGAATAATATTATAAAATTTAGAACTGGCAAATAGTGGTCAGTTGAATTGATTACACAGGAACAAAGACCTATAGTCATTATTTGAAGGGTTAGTTTCAATTTTACTGGTCAATTGACATTTTGATATTTTTACTGAAGTTCATCCATTTACTTGCACCCAGACAAACTGTCTACTATGATAATTTACTGTAACAGCTGCCATTGTTACCTCTAGCTATTACAGCACCCTTGTATAAACATCTATTGGAAACTTCTTCCTTGTTTAGTGTCAATGGCCAGTTGCATGGTGGATTAGCATTAATTTCGAATTTCTAATGTAGCTTCTGACCGTTCCAAGGCGGTATCCCCAAAGGTTCTCTTCTTCGTTAATTGTTTGTGGCGTCCTATTTGAATTGACATACTTATAAAAAAAACATGCTCTCTCTCTCTCTCTCTCTCTCTCTCTCTCTCTCTCTCTCTCTCTCTCTCTTCTTCTTCTCTTCTTTTTCACTGCGTGTGGAGGCTGTGTTCTGTGATTGTGGCGATTCCTGATATGCATATATTACTTTTTTCTAAGTTTAAATAGTAAAAGATTAGTTAATATTTTAAAGTTTAACTTAATATGTATTTGTTTTTAATGCTTGGAGTTTAACTAATTTTTTGGCAGTTTCAACATGCTTAAAATATTTCAGATGTGAGTTATTTGCTTATAGCAATAACCTTATATGGAAAATAATAAACATATCAATGTTATTTAGTTAGTAATTATAAGAATTAAACATTATTTAAAATAATTGAAGTTAAGATATCTGCAGTATTTTACGGCAACAATATACAGTTGGTAAGTATTTGCCGGTATTTGCCAGTATTTGCCACTTAAGGAGTATTTTCCAGCGAGGTAAATACCGGTAAATACCACTAGTAAATAACGGGGCTGGTATTTACCTCCCAACCCTGATCAAGTACTTACTTAGTTCAGCCCGTCTGAACGTTACCATGAATAAATAACAAAATAAAATGAAAGTCACTTTTATTTTGTTATTTTAATATACCATTAACTTTTTAAAATATTTTGTACCAAGCCATGGACGGATTCTAATTGGGGTTTGGTGTTCCCCCTTTTTAGCAGAAATATTTAATTTTCAGGGAGATTTTGGGGAGAAAGCTGGAAAATTATTGCCCAATACGAACCCCTTTTCTTGGAATCTTGAATCCGACCCTGCATCTTTGCTCTCCTTATTATACTAAGTAACAACTGACGCTCATGGTCATGAAATTGATGCTAGCGATGGTACTGTGTTCAAATCAAAAGGTAAACACTTTAAAGTTAAAATAAAGTTTAATATTATTGGCTAATATGACGGCAAAGGTAGCGATTGTATTGCATTGACTATAATTAACAAATGTTAAATTTACCTACTTAATTTAACAGTTCTGTCATTAATTAACTGAATAAATAAAACCCTCTCTGAGATATAAGCAGTTAATGGAGTTAAACAGTGATTATCATAATGGATTATTCGGCGTTAATGAGAAAAACGAAATTGTAACCAAGTCTATTTTGAACGTTATGTCCATTATTATATAAATTATTCGTTATTTAAGTGAAAAGGGTTATTAATAAGAGAACTTTAAGTTTAAATCAGTAAAAAAATCAAAATGTATGTATTTTTAAGCCAAAAAGGCAATAACCGATTAGTTAACATCAGATAACGCGGGGTAGGAACCGACGTGGTAGGGTACTACATTTGGATTGTCAGTGCGAAAACCTAAACATCGAGGGACAGTTTATTTTGTAGTTTATTCAACTTTTTCCTTATCAATCTTTCTTTTAAATTTTCCGCATTCATATACCGTCGCTTATATATGTATCACAACAACGTGACATAAAGATGATGTGTCACTAGGCTGTTGGAAATGGGAGGTAAAGAAAATGATTGTCCATCTGAAGAACGCAGAAAGTGGAAAGTATGGAAACACGAAATCTCTGCAGATAGGTTGAAAGTGAAAAAGCGTACATTTTACATGTAGTATTTAAAATTAAAAAAGTGGTAGAACGGAAAGATAAAATTTGGATGTCGCGAAGTCATCGTGCAACGCTTGATCATACAATTTATTATAAACTCTGTATAAATTTAGGCTTTTCTTCAATACAGATTATATTCTTTTGTGGTTTATGGTTTTAACTATTAAATTTACCATAATTTGTTGACCTACATCCATCAGCAAAGCAAAGGTAAAGCATCTTACAACCACACTATGTATGCCTTCTGAGTGACCTTTAAACTACATGTATACCTCAGGCTGCTTGACGTATTATTTACTCTTAACAAGGCAACCCTGACCTAGTATGATCCATAAAATTTTAACCACAAACACGGTGACTAACCGATTGCCGACTTTTTTGTAAACGTGCAGCTGTTTTGACTGACCCGTGTCAACGCTTTCTGAGGAGAGAAAGTCAAGGGAATTGAACCTTAATATCGTGTTAATAGACTGCAGGGGTCCAATGTTGGGAATCATGGTGGAGAAAGAGTCAGGGGACTTAAACCTGAATATCGTGTTAATGGACGGCACGGACCTAATAGCGTCAACCATAATGGAAAAAGAGTCAGGGGACTTAAACCTGAATATCGTGTTCAAGGAGGGCACGGACCTAATGGCGTCAACCATAATGGAGAACGAGTCAGGGGACTTAAACTGAATATCGTGTTCAAGGAGGGCACGGACCTAATGGCGTCAACCACAATGGAGAAAGAGTCAGGGGACTTAAACCTGAATATCGTGTTCAAGGAGGGCACGGACCTAATGGCGTCAACCATAATGGAGAAAGAGTCAGGGGACTTAAACTGAATATCGTGTTCAAGGAGGGCACGGACCTAATGGCGTCAACCATAATGGAGAAAGAGTCAGGGGACTTAAACCTGAATATCGTGTTCAAGGAGGGCACGGGTCTAAATGCGCCAATAACGGTATAAACAGAACAATGGGACCTTAACATGAATATCACGGTGTTATAGTAGGGGTTTTATCTACAGGCGGATATCAAGGTAGAGTAGCAACAAGACCCAAACTTGGATATCACGGCAGTGAAACAGTTGAATATCCTAGTAATGGCTGCTTACTGGGACCTAAATCCGAAATCCAGGGCGAACAACTCAAACGTGCATCTGCAGGTGTAAAAAAGTCAAAGAATGGGGCGGTGGCAACGCGACCGGGTTTATCTCAGTGGTGCTCATCTATCAACTTTCCACCAACACTAGTTTCGTAAGATTAATTTGACAAGGTAAAAAATTTCCGTTTCCGATTTAATTGTTTTATAGCAAAGACTCAAGTGCCTACAACCTGAAAGTCGATGAATTAATTTCGAACTGTGTTTGTCTTTTATCAGTAGTTTTAGGCATCTCACGATTAAAGGTTCTGTTATTTTAATTGATTTTAATTGTTAGTAAATTTTTAAAGAACTTATAATGATCTTTTATTCCTTGCATTTTATTGATCGTTTTGTTACACATTCGACTATATTATGTTAGTTTTACAGCAAAATGTATAATATCAATGTCATCTACTCAACTTTATGAAGCCTTTTCAAGAAATAACGTCAGTGTCCCAAGAACACCTTTCCCGTGATGCACCCCATTTCAGATTTTTTAAAACAATATTTTTTAATAAAAAGTTATCTATCGTGAATATCAGTACACTTAACAAATTTTCTTAGTATACATCTTTGTACTTGGTCATTACTGGCTTGAATATTGAGCAATTGCTCTATAAATTTCAATAAAAATGCAATAAATACTATGTAATTTGTAAAATTGGTCACATTTATCAGGCATATTGGAAAAATAAAAAATAAGCGACTTCGTTTTATGTGTGGAAGATTTGGGTTGGAAAGAGTAGCCTCGACCAGGATTCGAACCTCGGACCTCTACCAATTGAGCTACCGAGGCCACTGGTACGAAATCTACTACATTTCCTCCCCACTTATACGAGACATTTACAACTTACTTGGAAATGTCTGCGAGTTTCTGCCTGGGGAGGATTGTGGTAAGCCATTAACGTTAACGGTGCAGATGGGGAAAAAATGAAATATGCATATCAGTAATGGCCACATCCAGCATACACAGCCTCCCCACACAGCGAAAAAGAAGAGAGGAAAAGAGAGCATGGTATTACAATAATCAGTTTCAAAATGGACGCCACAAACAAATAACGAAAGTGAGAACTAGAGGGGTTACCGCCTTGGAACGGTCAGTGGCAAAACAAATAGCCACTGTGGGTTTAAACCAGGTTCTAGGGTGCACCAACCTCACACTTGCCCCAACAGGTTCTCATATCACAAAACAAGTAAAAATTGTCTTGGTGAACTCCAACCCACCCATCGGCTCAACAATGTTGCATGCAAAAGCACACAAACATATAAAACATAAGAAGCTAATAGCATTGCAAAGCCAAAGGGCGGGTATTCAATGATCTTACCGAGACCAGAGCACCTGGAGTAAAATCAGCATGAACACAATGACAGGGATAAAAGAAACAAATCGAGCTTCTAGGTTCTTTTAAGAAAAGAGTTCCCATAAACCTTCATAAACTCTTAAACCCCTGCCACCGGCGTGCAACCAAAGAGGTAAGCATAATGATCAACTGTAGATGGGTTAATCATCAGGCCTGCAGAGCGCTGTAAAATATCATGTTGGTAACCTTTCTTTTTAAATTTACTGATGGTTTTTACGAATAACCCGGAGAAATGAACATTGCCTTTTATCTTCTTAAGTTTATAAAAATAAATCTCCATAAAAACTGGCTGTGAAATACCTTGTTGCAGCAAAGAAAAGATTTTTCCTACTGCATTTTTTTATTACTGGTTTTATTTGCAACATTTTTTGCTAGATAAACAAGGCTATGCAGAAATAAAACTTCTGAAAAGGGAAAAGACTGTTACTAAATACTCACGTGAGTTTTATAGAATTGTGTACCTTGAAATTTGCGTGTACATCTTCTGCTCAAAAAGGAGGATTTTCTGTCTATAAAGTGAGTTCGAAAGTTTATGGTATTTATCATGTTCGGGATTATGTTTGAAACGCCGTAATGGTATGAAATAATAACAAAATAATTGCCCATGTTAGCTTGAAAATACTCATGGCTTTTGCTTAAAACACTGACATGCGCGAAATATATCAAAAGTATTGTGCATTTAGAGTGGCCAATGTACAGAGTTATCTATGTTGATGGGAAGCACATGAGAACAACACTGCGAAGAGTTTGTTAAATTCAGTGAAAATCTACAACGATGATTATGGAATTTATTAGTTTTTTCACCTGACTTAGGTTACTGTAATATTTATATACAATATAATAGGCCTAATTATGATCTATACTATTCAGGGGGCACTAATATTGTAAATGGCGAAAATTGGCTAAATTTTCATCAATGAACTTTGTGGAAAATATTCATTGTCACCTAGACTTTAGTTAAGAAATGTATTTATCTAAGGATGTACTAACGTTTGCAAGCTCAATTAAGTCTAATTCATGTGTTGAAGTTGAAATTTAGTTCTCTAGAAGTCTCGAGATTAAAGACAAACATTAGGATAGAACTTATAGCACAATTTTAACTGTTACATACCATTTATATGTAATGGTATATTCTTTAAATACGTTCTTCGAGTAAATATATTTGCGAACATTTGTAAGTACACATCAACCTTATTAAATGTTGCTGAACGGCGTCAGATAGTTTAAAGTTTTAAAATTAAATATCTTTAGTTGCACAAGTTATCACCTTGCCGCTTTCTTTGTAATCGGCATTTTTTTTTCAATTTCCTATCATTTTCGTTTCAATCAAACAAACATGTATTTTTGTTTTTATTTATTGTGGTCGCATTATAAAGCCACCGTTTTGCTTCTTTCCCAATACAAGTTTTTCCATGGTGCGCACGAAATTTAATACATGGTTGCCATTTTTACAAAATTTATTTAGTGAATGCTTATAATCCTTTTAGGTCACAGCCGCATCAAATCCTCAAATCCCGTTCAAATGAATCAGCAAATAACAGAAATAATTAGTTTTCAAGGAAAATGACCGATATTCACATTGCTATATTGCGTAAGCTGTGTTGGCGTTTGTTGATTCGTATTTTTTTTCAGACAACAGCAACTTGTTTCTTTATAGAAAACTCAACACAGACTGAGTGATAATGCATCAACGCTGTATCGTAGGTCCTTAACTTCTTATTACTTGCAATAAATTGATTATATAACGTATATATCAACAGAAAAAATGATAAGATTGTTGATGATTATCCACAAATAATTCAGGCTTTACTTCGCATTAACTCTAATTAATCTTTGACTTCGTACATCTAGTCATGTCTTGCTCTGTGATGAAACATTTTACTTCATCATTCGAATCTGCCCTCGGACAATATTTATTACACCTCTGAATTTTCCCAAGCGGTTTTATGCCTATTAGCCGAAACAAGTCACATGCTTATAAAAACCCCTCTTGATTTGAAACGGAGAGTATTCCGCTTCAGGTTGAGGCTTAAATTTGTCATCTTCGATGTACCGAAATATCAAGACGATTTTTAAACTTATTAAACGTAGCTGATGAAACCACTGAAGGAGGTGAGTCATTCCAACTATTTATTATTCTTTGACTGAAGAAGTGTTTCCTAATTTCTTTTTAACACTGTTCCTTTTTAATTTGAAAATATGACCTCTAGTGTTGGAATTGCAGAGTTTGAAAAAATTGAATTAATGATAATTTCTTTTTCTTGTAATAATTTGTAAACATCAATGAGGTCTCCTTGTAATCTTCTATATGCTAAGCATCGTAGATGTAAGGCTCGTAGGCGGTCTTCATATGTTAAGTGAGGTCTTCACGAACTAATTTGGTTGCTCTTCTTTGAACCCTTTCAATTGCTTTGATGTCTTTCTTAAATCGAGGACAAGAAACCAAATAACCACAAATATTTCAGTTATTACTGTATGAACTATAGCCACTAACACTCATAACCCTTTTCCAAACATATTCGGGCGTTTTTGTTCAAACGAACCTATTCATGTTTTAAAATATGGAATTGTTATTACTTATTAGGGATGACAAAATATCCACAATGACAGATATCGAGCAGACATTATTTGTGCGAGTTTTCGACGAGGATCGAAGTACCCCAATCAGAGGGCGATACTCCCCATGCACAAAGAAGACTGTACCGAAGATTGAGAAACTTTGTTCTTCCACAAAAACCAATGGTTGATTATTTTTTCACTTACATCATTTATTTGATAAAATCAAGGCCAAAAGACAGATATGCTGAAAAAAGAACGACTTGTGGAAAGGAAAGATGAATTTACCAAATATTCAGGTGGATTAAAAAAATTATGTGCCTTTAGTGCCGTCAATTCGTCGTTGAACTATCACCTTTGAAATCTCAAATCTCTCGAATGGCAAAATGAACTTAATAAAACGTTTCACAAATAATTGTTTAGTTAAAAAATCCCTAAGGTATGTTTTCATCCAAACACATAAACTAACAACAAAATACATCATTTTAAAATTTCCAATTGAGTGATATAATACTAATAACAATTTTTGTGTGTCCATTTAAATAACTTTTGATTCGAAGTTTCTTTGTTTAAATTGTTATTTAGAGGGTAGTGAATGAGATAATGTACAATGTCGTGATGTAAATTCAAGTTTCAAAAGGCGAGTTTAACGCGTCAATACATTCACATTTACATACCCGTACAGTTACACCACAAATGTTTATCATCGTTACGATCTTTTTTGTCTACAACATTTAACATTGCCGAATAGTATTATCCTCTTCGAAAAATGTGCAAATACTAATGCTTGCGTTTTTACTGACTTCAAAATGTACGTATATCTGGTCATTGTCTACTATTACATGGTTACATTTAGATTACCTAGCCGCCTCGCCTCAAAAAAATGATGACGACGACAGCATTGTGAAGCATAATATGTTTGTTTGTAAACAAAATATAAAGGTTCAATTTATAAATAACAAGTTTGCGTGCGATATATTCTTCCTTTCATAAACCTCCTTAAAATGCTCATTTTTGTGAGATCAAAGTCAGTGTCCGCTAAGCATCCACAGGTTTCGTAAAATTAAGGATAAGAATGAAGCTTTTGCTTTATTTGCTTATTCTCCAATTACTTTTTATACCTGGAGACAGTTCGGCGTTCGAATGTTCTTGTGATGTTGGTATTATACAAGACAACACCGAAGACCTTAAATCGAATTTGACGGTTCTAACAAGCCAGATCGAAACTATGCAGACAAAAATGGATCGATTGGAAAGCAAACTAACCAGTGTATTGGTTGCAGGTATTAACATTTTTGATATTGTTTATTAGGAAATGTTTCTATAAATATGTAAATTGAGCAAACAACTTTATTTCATTCTCATAAAGATGTTTGAAAAACTGCGAATTAAATAATCCGCTGAGGCAATTGCGTCTTTTCTTTCAGTGCTGTATTTAAGCTGAATGAGAATTCACTTTCTGTAATAATCAGCTACATGTTGTTGAAAAAGTAAAGGGCTTTGCATTAGCATGTACAGGGACATTATATGTAAGTGTCTTCAACAGATATGCGTTCTGCGGAACAGGTGAGAATGTTAATCATTGAAATCTTACTCAAAAAGTCTTTCTGCTTGTTCTTTTATTATTACTTTTGTGTTGAATAAATGAATTAACCAAATCTGACTGGTGAAACAAAGATTCTGCTAGGTTTCACATGGTTTATACTGCTTAAAATAGCAAACAAGGTTCCGCTTGCAAATCATGCTATTTTTTATCTATACTTTGTTTTATTAACTTGTATCATTTGATCTACTGTTCTTATTTTTGTACTTCTTTTAGAGTTTTACTTATTATTTTGCAGTTGAATCACTTGCAGGAAAGAAAAACGATTCGTTGTGCGAATCACTGGCAGAAAAAAGAAATGACTCGTTATGCCAAAACTCGACTGACTGGATAATCTATGAAGGATCGTGTTACCTCTTTCCACTCGATAAGCTGTCCTTTCTAAAAGCCGAGGAATTCAAATTGCATGCACGCAATACTAAAAATAATGAATGAAATACTTTTTAGTATCCAAATAATCATATTTATATATGAATGAAATAGTAGTTTATACTTTTAGTATAATTGTAAGTGTGGTAATTAATACTTTTAGAAACGCCTTACATAATTTGAAAGACAAGCCCAGTACACATAACGTTAAAAGATCTAATCGCGCATGAGCAGGTTGTTTAAACCATTACCAAAACAAATCGCACACAAATGCAAATAGTACATGTACAATGTACGCATAACGAAAAACGAATTTCCTAAAAATAATATTTTTTATGATTTTATTTCAAGATTTCTTTGTGTTTTTTATAATTATGCCCCCCTTCGAAGAAGCGGGGGTATATTGCTTTGCACATGTCGGTCGGTCGGTATGTCGGTCGGTATGTCGGTCGGTCCGTAGACCACAAAAACCTTGTCCGATCAATAACTAGACAACGCTTTGTGATACAGTCCTTATATTTGGTGTGGAGGTTGGTCATGACCAGTAGAAGACCCCTATTGATTTTGGGGTCAGTAGGTCAAAGGTCAAGGTCACAGTGGCCTTGACCACAAAAACCTTGTCCGATCAATAACTAGACAACGCTTTGTGATACAGTCCTCATATTTGGTGTGGAGGTTGGTCATGACCAGTAGAAGACCCCTATTGATTTTGGGGTCAGTAGGTCAAAGGTCAAGGTCACAGTGGCCTTGACCACAAAAACCTTGTCCGATCAATAACTAGACAACGCTTTGTGATACAGTCCTCATATTTGGTGTGGAGGTTGGTCATGACCAGTAGAAGACCTCTATTGATTTTGGGGTCAGTAGGTCAAAGGTCAAGGTCACAGTGGCCTTGACCACAAAAACCTTGTCCGATCAATAACTAGACAACGCTTTGTGATACAGTCCTCATATTTGGTGTGGAGGTTGGTCATGACCAGTAGAAGACCCCTATTGATTTTGGGGTCAGTAGGTCAAAGGTCAAGGTCACAGTGGCCTTGACCACAAAAACCTTGTCCGATCAATAACTAGACAACGCTTTGTGATACAGTCTTCATATTTGGTGTGGAGGTTGGTCATGACCAATAGAAGAACCCTATTGATTTTAGGATCAGTAGGTCAAAGGTCAAGGTCACAGTGGCCTTTGCATACAAAAACGTTGTCCGATCAATAACTAGACAACGCTTTGTGATACAGACCTCATATTTGGTGTGGAAGTTGGTCGTGACCAGTAGAAGACCCTATTGGTTTTGGGGTCAGTAGGTCAAAGGTCAAGGTCACGGTGGCCTTGACAACAAAAAACCTTGTTCGATCAATAACTAGACAACGTTTATTTGTATAATAAAATAAAATACTTCTCAGTGTAAAGTTGTGATTATTTTTCCCCATGACAATTTCAAGTAAAGATATATATTAATGATCCATAACATTAATTTTAAACTATTTCAATATATGCCGTGTCATAAATAGGCACTGATTATGTATGGATGGTCACTAAAGCCTGCACATTACCGGAATTGACATAACACTAGAGCTACTATATCTCCGCCAATAGCGAATATTTGATTTAAATTACAATAAAATCCTTTGTGTTAGACTAGGTTAATCTACACGCGCTTATGTTTGTCGAGGTAAATGTAATCCTCTCATTGGATGACCTGGTTATTGATATATAGGAGTTCCACCGTCTTGTAAATTGCTTTCATGACTGGTACCCTTCATTGCTAAAGCTTACAAAAGTCTCTAAATTTCCAAAAATTTAAATTCAATGCTAATAGATATCACTTGCACGTCAGGGGGGGGCATTTGTGTTTGACAAACACCTCTTGTTTGAAAAGTAAAAATAAACATTCCTTTAAAAGCGGAACGTTTGTGTTTCAAAATTTGAGTTCGTCTGCTCGTGAGCAAAAACTCTAAACAAGTAAAACCATCGATTAATACCGGTGGGAGTAATATTTTTGTCGAGCATGAATTTTAATTTTTTAGAAACCACCTAATTGATTGTCCGCGTACTTGTCTGGTTCTTCAACAGAAAGTTAGATAATTTATTTAAATGAGAATTTAATTACATGTATGTTTATATTCAAAATGATGTTTAGGAATTCTGTAAATCTCGGGGAGGACATTTGGTTCATATGGACAACAAGCAGGAAAATACCTTTATTAGAGACCATCTTCAGAGTTTGGAAGGTAACATTTTACTGATTTTAACATAGTGAAGATTTCTGTCATACCACAAACTTTAAAATTCATAATTATAACTGTATACAATAAAGCGGCCGAATTTGGTAAAACAAATCTTGACATTAAGCCTTGCGCATAGATGTAAAGTGAGTGTAAGGAACGACAACTCTGCGAAGGAGATTGATTTTTGCGACGAAAAAACATATTACAAAGTAAATAACAAGAAATACGTAAATTATTCGAAATAGCGTTATACTAATAGATTTTTCGCTATTGCTGTACTTTTGTATTATTGGGTTATCTTCTGTAATCATTGAATTTCTCGATAATAAGTTAACTTAACAGTGATTTTATTAACTTGATTATTCCGTCTGTCGGCACAAAAACTACTAGTAATTCGTTAAAGTAATTATATTAACTTGAATAAGTCGTGTGTAGCAACACAAATTTTATGCGTTCAGTAATCCTATTAACTATCGGAAATTCAAAGCTAGGGGCTGACGGTGTACGGTATGGGTCCGCTCTCAGTAGCGGTAATATCATTTGATTATGGCGTCTGTCACCACACAAACTTTATCTTAAAATCAAATAAAGAAATGGTAAGGCTTTTGTCAATAACCGAATGGTCGAATAGTAAGATTTTTTATCTGTTTTAGTCCCTGGTGCTTGGATTGGTCTGAGTGATATGGATTTAGAGGAGGAATGGATCTGGTATGGTACAGGTAACAAAGCCAGTTACCTCAATTGGGCTGATGGGGAGCCGAACAATTACAAAAACTACGACGAAGACTGTGCATACATGTATGTGCTTTCACCAACCGGTGTGTGGAATGATAGGCCCTGTTATCCTCTTGAACGATTTGTTTGTGAAATATGAGAAAAACACAAACTTCAGAATCATTCAAAATCGTTATTCGGACTTTGTATTTTTCATGCGAAAAAAGATAATAAAAAGCTATCAAGTTATCATATGGCTTTCAAGTTGTGTTTACGGGATTTCTCCGTACAGTGATATTGCGAAATTAACAACATTACGCTTTAAATTATAACTTTATATGCTTTCATATTTTGTTAATAGTCTGTTTTGGTAAAATTAGGAAAAACGAGCCTTTAAAGTCAAAAATGAAAGCCATAAAAGTAACGCTAACAAAATGTGTTGTATGTTCTAGTAACCATTGATCAAACTCAGGAAATAAACCCGCATTTGCCTATACATGTGTTACTATCATCAGTGATCATGTAGCTGTATTAAAATCGTTGAGATATCTTATCTTGAGATAGCAATGATATATTATTGCTATATCAAGTCATTGACAGATATCACTTTGATAAAATGTTTGTTTTTTTGTAAATTCTAGTTCTGTTTATTTCTAAAACCCCATCTCCAACTCGTCTTACATTTCATGACCATTTAACCAATTATATGATACTAAATTAAAATATTTTAGCATCATACCATTTTCAAAGTTGCTAGAAAAGTAAAAAACAAAACACAAAACAAACAACATTTTACTTCGAATGAGTCTTTAAAACTAGTAAAAGACTTAGTCGAAAATTGCCTACAACGTTTGTGTAAGTGAGAGACACTGACGTCATTGCCTGTAATTCCGTAGGCAGTGTACTGGACTTTAGATAAAATTTATAGACAGTTCAGACATCAAACGCGGTTTATTTTAAACCTGTTCTTTGTTTTTGCTGTGGATCAGATAACAATCACACGTTTTTCATTGCTTGTTCCTGATTGCTGTTATTGAGCACAGGGCGGAAGTTTTGGTGCAAATTTTGTTCCTTCTTATGTTTTCTCATGTATTTGTGTATCATTCTTGTTAATATCTTGCTGAATCCAACATAATAAGATAAGGAGAATTAAAGAGAAGAACATGTGCTGCAATTTTTGTGTACTTGTTTATCACCCTACGTGTCTTGTGTTTGTAAGGACCTATGATTCAGACATTGGTGTTTATAAAGCATTGTTGGTCTTCTAATCAGACAATTTACCTTTGGACAGTCGATAAATAACGAAAAGTTTTGACGTGAAATATGCTAAACACAACCTTTTCACACAGCCAAAACAGTAGAGAGAAAAAGGGAAGACGAGTTAATAAAAATTACACCACAAACAATTAACAAAAATAACGGTCAGTGACAAAACATTTTGCCACCAGTCGGTTTAAACCCGGTTTAAGGTCGCACAATCCACAAACTTGTTCATATCGAGTTCTCAAGTAAACAAACAAAACACACCCAAGATGTGTTGGTGACTGCTATCAATGCTTTGGTGTGCAGTAAGAAAACAAAATAGATTTTCTCCCCCTGTTCAGGTGTATATTTTTCGGCGTTAGCTGTCTAAGCTCACTTTTGACCTAGTTTTTCGACCAATGAAATGTTGTAAATAATACTCGTATTCTATTATTATGCAGAGGGAAAATGAAATAAACTATTTCGATTGGTAGCTATTTACACCAGAGAGGCATCTAGAAGGGTGGAGAGGTATCTAGTGGGATTTTTATTATTATGCAGCGGAAAAATCAAATAGATTATTTCGATTGGTTGTTAGTGGTTGTTAGTGGGTGTTGTATTGGAGAAAAACATATTACGATTTAAATAACCAGTTAAGTCAATATTGATGGCTTAAATACAATTTTATACGAAATATTCTTTGGTGTCAGGTAAAAACTTGCGTACAGTACACAGTGTAAAACGAAAAGGAAGTGTAGATATTTCTAGTTCTTACTGGTTCCTTTTTAGTTCCTCTGATACTGATTGTTAATTTCAAGTTCAAGATACAAGTTCATTGTAATGTAGTGGCTAACACTCTCGCCTCGCAAGCGTGAGGCCCGGGTTCAATACTCAGTACTGACACTTTTTTTCTGGACGAGTTATGGGTCATGTATTATATTTATTATTTAACTATTAATAGATGATGTTTAATACGTACATCTAGTTTGACCCAAGAGAGATAAGAGGGTTACTAAAAAAGTTCAGAAAAGATGTTGTTTTGGTAAATACGTGATTTTTGTTACTTATGCATTCAAAATTATTGTTTTAGAAATAAAATGTATTACTATGAACGTTTTTATGGGTAGAAACCTAAGTTTTTGAAGTGAAATTGTTAAGTGATTTTGACGGGGTAGAAGAACTTTTTGAACATCCCTTTCAATAACGGAAGTTATGTTTGATTGCTCTCCCTTTGCATGTAAATATTGTATATGAAGGATTCACAGGTAGCCAATATGCTAAAAATAGATTCACTGATAAGAATTGACCTTAGCAACCTTGCTAGCGGTACAAATTTTGTATGACTTGCATTCAGTTTACTATAAATTAGCTTGTGTTGAGGCATGGATCTGAAACCAAAATATTAAAAAAAAGTTTAGTAAGACACAACAATGTTGCTATGGTGTTTGTAAATGTGACTCGAGGTATACAGACAAAGATGGCATGAAAGATGTATCTTTATACCCTTTCCAAAACCAAAAACAAATGAACATAAGTTCAAAACGTGGATAAGTGCATGTGGTCGGCTGTATTTTATTATTGACAAAGCAAAAAAGTGGACATGCAAATCCAGTTGATATTTTGTTGGAGGAAAAGGACCTACAGAAGGAAATCCAGACCCTATTCGAGCCTCTTACATTCCGCTTTAGGTATAGAAAATTAAGTCAATAGCTGTAGACGTTTTATTTTGCATGGCAGAATAGTAATTTTGCTGCACCTATATAGATTTTCTCTTGTGAATTGTGGTACAATAAATTTGGAACCGTTTGTCCTAATCAATTAATAATAATGTCCTTCTCGTCCCCAGCTTCAATACCTGCCTTGCAACAACAAAAACAATACATTTAATTTCCACATTTGATAAAATATACTTAATGACAATGAACAACAGGAAACAGATTGAACCAATTCATCGTCACATTTAGCAAAAAGTGTTTCTTTTATTTTCGGGGTACAGTTTTTATTACGCAAAAACTTTTTTGTTATAAATAAATTTTCATAATTTTGGTATCTAATTTGCTGCAATGCACTCGGTATTATGAAACTGTGAAAAAATGTTGATAATATGTATATTTTCCTTGTCGAAATGCAATTATCCCCACTGTCCGTTTTTATTGTCATTAAGTATATCAACTTAATTACTAGTAAGAATACCTAAATACATAATTAGCCATATTAATTCTACAATATTGTAAACATAAATATACAGACAAGATTAGTCATGACACATCATAAAGGTACTGAAACTGCACCTGTTTCTGACCCCCTCCAGCTCAAGATTATATAATGCATGCTTTAACTGCTTGATATGTAAATACTATGGGAATTTCTATGAATCTTCTCAATTAATGCTTGCCTTTTCCCTGACAAATTTAAACCTTGCTGGTTCGCTCCCAGCTAGAGGCACTATCATTTGACACTGTAAACAAAGTTTTAGTTAAACATTTGAATGCTCAGGTTATGTCAGATGAGCGAAACTTAACTCAAGGTTCAGCATTTTCTGTTAAATTTACAGCAAATATCTTATCACAAGGAACCATTGTTTACACAGTAATGTACCACCTTCCTAGAAATGTGTATCATGTGGTGCTGATAACACAAATTGATGACGTAGCTGTGAATCCTTCCTATTGAAAGGTTCTTGTTAACCTTTAACAATTTCATTGTGATCAAAGATTTCTTACCACTAATATGGATTGCATAAAACACCTTTTTACTTTGTATCATCTAATTGCAACATCTATTTATGTCAGAACTTCTAATGTCTATGTTTTGTGATATCTAGTCTAAATAAAAGTTTTTACTACATTGCTTAACTTATGTGGACAATATCCACTTCCCTCTACCCAGGGATCTTTCATCCATGCTGATATTCTTCAAGATATCATAATCACATCATTGCCAGTCATATGTGATATTCAATAAAATTTACCACTAATATAACTACTTATACTTGATCTCTATTTCATATCATAGGTCAAACAACTATTCACTTCATATCTACAATCAGATGGATCCAACCACAAATTGGCTCAGGGACATTACATCATTAGCATGAATGTCGTCCACATATAACACGTGTGTGTTATACTTTTCTTGTTAAAGTTAATTTACGTAAAAGTTTGTAGATTTCGCTCTTGTAACAGGATGTTTTTATTTATTTATATTAAATTTCAATGGCATTTATTTATCTTGAGTTCTAACTCTACAAGAGGTATTTTATTGAAACTGAATAAATGAAGATCAAGACTTAATGTAATATATTGCTTCTTTAATCGACTTGTTATCACTGTATGAAACTGTTGCAACAGCTTCAACATTTTTTTGAAAGACACTTTAAATGAATTTATAAGTTGTCATGATTCGGTCGCTTAATCTCTTGGTCATACTAAGAAGGCAGGGAGGGTTCGTCAACAGCTATAACAAGTAAAATAAACTAACTAAACTGTGTCTGCTTCGCCTCTCTGTATTTCTTCCTTTCTTATATGCATGTATATATAAATCTTTTCCATCAACGCCGTTTATCTTTTTTAAAGATATTTCTTGTTTCTAGATGATATCTTGATCGAGATTGAAACATGTATAATTATAGGTTATTAGACGTTTTACTGTACAATACGGGAATATATTTGGACTCGTACACAGCTTGAAAAGCCATATTGGACTCGCCTAACGGCTCGTCCAATATGGCTTTTCAAGCTGTGTACGAGTCCAAATATATCCCGTATTGTACAGTAAAACGTCTAATAACCTTTTTATTCTACATCTAATAAATGAAGCATGGCTTTTCAAGCGTTTAAAGACTATTCCATTATATTCCATATTGTACGGTTCATTATTTTATTAAGTTCTACATTTCTCTTACTTGACAAGTTGCGTCATATTGCCTGCATCAAATGTATGATATTGCTTGGCAACACAAACGCCACTTTGACTCATTAAATTTTATTTCTAGATAGTAACTTCAGTTGAAACACTTTTTTAATTCCGAAATGTCTTCATCAGTTAACATGATGACATTGTCTGATTGAACCAGACGACAACAATGAGTCACTATCAGCAGACGCTTTACTCGTCTCAGTGTGTATTTAAAGACAAGCGCCTACACGACCACGTGTTTTTTTTTTTCATTCGGATCATTTTTACGGTCAACGGCTTTTATCGTTGTAAAACAATGGTAAAGTGCATTAATTTTGCACTTAATCATCCAATATGAAAAAATACAGACTTTTTTGGATCCAATACGGGAAAATATTGAACGGTCACGTGGTACAATTAAAGGCCGCTAATTGGATGAATTTATTAGCTGTAGAATAATAGTGTATATAGCTTAGTACTAGTGTGGCGACAGGAACAAGGGCAACAACTAAAGTCTAACAAATATTGAGTATATAGACTGATTTCTTAGCTGATTTCTTAGGTTTCCGTCGCTAATATTGAGTTATTGAATCATTAGGCAATGGGGTTATAATCGATATCTTTTTTTTTTGCAATGTTAATATTTCATAGAAAATGGATCATGACTGCGAGATCGTTATTCTATTAATGTTACTCATCATCCTAACTGATGTCAGGGGTTATAATATTATGGCTGGGGGCCAATTTTTTTTAAATAAAATATATAATCAGTGGGGTGAGGTTCATTATTCTATGGGATCAGGTTACAATGTTTCATCGGCAGTAAGTAACATATCATAGTCTAAAGTTAATATCGACAACTGCTTGATATCATTTTGCATAATACGAGTATTTCTTCATATTTCTTAATGCGGAGCTAATTTAAATGCCTTTCTATTACTGGCCCTAAACAGGCACAGTCTAACCGAGCCTACACAATTTTGATATTTGTCGTGTTCGGTAGCTTTCAAAGTTCCTGTTCATCTATTTAATTCTAATTTAAATGAACTTCTTTTTAAACCAGGACATCTTGTAAACAGAGGACACTAACGATCCTTTATTATCTTTCGTGCCGGTACTTCATGGGAATAAACATGTTTGAAGTTGAAATTTAGTTCACTAGGAGTCTCGAGATAAAAGACGAACATCGGGATAGACCTTACAGCGCAATTCTAACTGGTAAATACCTTTTTATATATAACGGTGGACAATGCTTTTAACATTTACTTTAACGACATATTTTTGCAACATTTTAAGTACACGTGTATTATTAAAATGTTGGCTGAATGGCATCATATATTTTACAAGTTTAAAATTAAAAATCTCCAGAAGCACATTTTGCCGCATTCTTCGTAATCGGCTATTTTCTCTATTTCCTTACATTTTCGTTTCAATTAAACAAACGCGTTTTTGTTTTTGTTTATTGTGGTCGCATTGTTAAGCAAATGTTTTGATAGGTTTCTTATAAACTTTTGTTCCACGGTACGCTCGCATAGTAATACATGGTGGTCATTTTTCATGTCACAGTTAGTGAATTAATGAATTATAGCCGTTATAGACAATGCCAATACCATTAATTTGACCGCCGCCATTTTTATGTCACGTGACTGTCCGCCATTACAGAGGTGAAAAATTCCTTAGAGTCCTTGACAACGCTATACAGTAATCCTAAATAAAAATTCGAAATTCGTGCCAAACAATGACAGATATCAAGCATTTTATTGGAATAATTGTGTTTTTGCATGCAACTATAAATAGAGGGTAGAGTTTAAAATTTTGAACTGACTTGTAAATCGGCCTATTGATCCACACCAAAGCTTATGATGTAAAAGCAATGAAATTGTTCATTCATTCAATGTTCATGGTTTTCGATGAATTGTTCCTGGTGATGTTGATAATGAAAAGTGAACACTGTAGACACAGGATCTATACTTTAGTACCAGGGTCTGCATTGGTCACAGATGTAAAACTACTGTAACTCAGTTTAACTTAAAACAGATGAGCTGAATTATTGTTCAATCATGTTTTATGATAAAATAGTACGTAAACTAAAATACAATATTTATTTAATTAATTTCAGCTTTGGTTTTGATTCAGTGCTTTAAACCTTTTCAAAGAAAGTTATTTAACTGTCATGTAATCTGAACAGTAAAAGTCGAAACTGTGAAGTAAAGGGTAAAGCCAATGCTGTAGACAACTTCATAAAAGTTGAAATTAACCATTACAGATGGTCAGTGTAGATCAAGTTTCATTATATAAGATCGGGCACATCCGATGTGCAGATCCAGATCGACCGGCATATCCATATATTCTGATCAGGATGTACAACCAGTACCAGTGTTCTTTTTATAAATAAGGTTTCAAAAAAATAACAGTGTAGATACAAACTAGGTGCGGTACTGATCTGGATTTACACTAGTTGCCCATTTAATATGAAGGCTAAAGCTGTACCAATCAATTAAAGAGTAAGGAACAATGTCTCTAAGCAAGGGGAATACATTATGAGATAAATAAGGGAAACTATAACCGTACCTTGTTAACAGTAATACCATTTAATTCTTAATTTGTAGAGATAGGTATTTTTTACAAGAAGTTGTAACTTATAATATAGAAAATAAATTCATACAGATGTGTTTTTTAATATTAAGAGCGGGGTACTTATTTTCATTTATAGACGTAGACAGAATAACACACGTGTCAAAGTTAATGTCTCACAAACTGGCCTCACTCATTTATATCGTCTTTGACCAACGGATCTCTATTCAGTCAAACTTCAACTTTTTATTTCACATCACATGTGTCGGAGCCTAAGAGAGGCAACAGTTGATTACAAACACATAGTAACATCATGTGAACAAACAAGTGAAATACATGTACACAATTGTACATAAGCATAATAGAAAACATGAAATGAGTATAAATAGAATAAGCACTAAACAACATCCAAATTGAGATCGTTGATTGAAAGTGAGTATTACCTTCTTGCAAAAACTGGTTACTGGATAAGAGTAAAGAAAATAAATTCTAGCCTTGTTATTCATAGGTAATTTTAATGTTTTAGGGTGTCTAGTATACTCGACTGGAATATATTTTTGTTTCTGTTTTTTTTTATCAAAAACAAATAGTGAAATTCATCCCCTAAGGGATCGGTATTACATAGGCTACATTATTTGTTTTCATTTCCGTAATGGCGGACGGGGTGATTGAAGAGTATTTGTCAGGGGAGATTATTCGGACTGTACTAAAAATAGAATCGTCTATAGAGGTGTAAGACCTGTAAATAGACTTCCCTATATAAACTATAGTAAACATGACATGTTTCAAAAGGCTGGCAATCATAGCTGGTACCATTTTAATAAGGGCTAACTTACATGCTTTTAAAGCTAATTGTTTCTACTGTCCATTTCCAGCAAGAAAAGTAGGGGTCATGTATCAATTAACAGAGATTTGACACCTTGAAACCGGTGGTCTGTTTTTTTAAATAAATTTGCTATCAGTGTGTCAGTAAAAGCATCTCATTTACTTAACATGTTCCTTTCAGGCCATACTAGCCATTTAATGCCCCCAAAAGGCAAAAAAATTGGGACTATTTAGTGAAGCCATTGTCTGACTAGCCCGAGTAGGAACATCCGCTGGACTATTTACAAGTAATTAGCCTAGATAAAGCCGCAACAATTCCCATTCATTAAATCAGCAAATTACAGAGGGAAATCGAACAGCTTTCCACATTGCTGCATTACATTGGCTGTGGTATATATTGATTTTTATTTGCTTTTTTCAGACAACTTGGCTTGGATGAAAATGCTTCGACATTGTCCTTAACCTATTATCAATTGTATAAAAGTTATCTAATAAATTGATGTGCAAATGTATATAGCAGAAGAAAAAATGATGTGAAACAAGATAAAGGCATCATGTTGATGATTAACTACATATAATTCAAGTATTACTTTCCCTTAACTCTGTTAACGAATTCTCGTCATGGCTGGCTTTGCGATGAAATAGTTTACCTTTCCGTTCAAATCTGCACTTAGATAAGTTCTTTATTACACCGCTAAATGTTTCCAAATGGGTTTACGCCTACTTTTCGAGACATATATAAATATAAAGTAACAAAATCTACTTTGGCTTATTTTACATGTAATACCTGTGCGTATGCGCGGCGATTGATATACCATCGTTTAATTACAATTATATATACAACATGTAGCAAACGCGTATTATTAATATTCTGATAAACACATGTATAAGTATAAACTTATCTTCCTTTAGTTTTATTGAATATACTTCAGATTTCATAGAAACATTTTCTTGACAGATCATTCTCCTGGCGCAGAGCTTTCATTCATATTTGCTCGAGGATACTTGTCTGCTAGATCAACAGATCTGCCTCCATATCAATGCATACAACGAACAGTTAGACTGCAGCTCAAGACAGCTACAAGAGGTTCCAAGAATCAAAACAAATGCCTCAGAAATAAATCTGGCTCAAAACAATTTAACTATCATAAGAACCAATTCATTTGAGTGCATTACGAAACCTCCAATAAAAATGTTTTTAAACAATAATCAGATCAGTACTATAGAAAGCGGTGCATTCAGAAATAAAGGCAGTGCCTTAACATACATTGATTTAAGTGAAAATAAACTAAATTCATTACCATCAGAACTAGGATATTTGCCAAAATTAACAGATTTGTTGCTTAATGATAATCCAATTCGTTTTCTTGACACTTTTGCGATGGTAAACCTTGGGCGTACATTAACTCGCTCTTCAATTAGTCTTGCTAATGTGTCATCGTGGCCTACTGAGTTCAAGTACATACGACAGCTCGAATATCTATATATTCACGATTTACCGCTGAAAAGCATTCCAGAAGACGCTTTTCATGGATTAGAAAACGTACTTCGCTGGCTGAGTTTTGTAAACACCCACTTAGAAAAGATTCCATCGGCCATATGCAGCCTCCATTCGCTTACGGACGCTTACTTTGTTAGCAACAAATATCTTCAAGATATGTCATCACCTGTTATACAGCCTTGTAAGGCAAACAAAATAAGTGTTAATTATTTTCGTGTATCTGATAGCAACATAACACATTTTCCAAATATTCAAGATATGTTTACTTATTGTAGTATCTTTGATTTTAATTCAAATAAACTGCATTTAATGGACTCGAGCTTCATCCAGAATGACTTTCAGGATACGCGAAGAATCACATTAAGCAATAACTATTTTGTAAGAATTCCCTCAGCAATTAACCGTTTTACAGGGGTCCAGCATCTTAATTTAGATTACAATTTAATTGAGAGTGTTGAAGATACCGATTTATATAAACTTGTTAACTTAAACATACTTGAACTTCAGAACAACCCCTTGGAATTAATTACTTCCAATGCTTTTAGTAACAACCAAAAATTGGCTTATCTTTTCTTATCAAACACTAAGCTCACCTATATACCAAGCGCGTTGATGCAACTTCATGCACTCGAATCGGTTAATTTGCATAATGTGACATTGGAATGCGCGTGTGACATGGCCTATTTAAAGCCATGGAACATAACTGGTGTTGATTTTGGAGATAACACCAAGTGCTTCATGACCACAGATCTCAGTGTTAAAGATTACATGCTAATTGACCTTCCCCATTGCGTTTAGATTCAAGCTGTTTGTAATTAAAGTTACTAGTGCGTTTTTGTAATTAAAATGTTGTTTATGTAGCTATACACACACCCAATAGTCTAATTGGTCATCAATTGTAGATGTTTAAAACAAGCAATTCAGAGCAGTTGCTTTACCTTCCGTTGCATAAAATTCATTTTATCAAAACTAAGAATAACGTCAGACTGTTCCAAAGTAAATTATTAAATGTTTAAAGCTTAAATTTACGCTGTTGTTGATATAACAGTTAAAGAATTAATACTAGATTCTATGTCTAACAAGTACGGACAAATTGTGACCTATTAGGACCTTTGGTTTGTGTAGACAATGAAATGTGTAACATTACAGTCACAATGTAAACAATAGGTATTTTGAAGAATTGTCATTGTAAATTTTGAAATAAAGAAAAGTATATTAAGCTGTTGGAAGTTCTTACCTTTAACACTCAGTTCAAACAAAAGCTTGCTGTAATTTCATTTAACACATTAAATAAAAGAAAATAACGTTTTAACTTTACATTACAACTTACAAATCAAATAGCTATTTTATTGATATGTATATATACCCATGAATAATTTTAGCATAATACTTTGTTAGTTTGTTTAAGAGAGAATGTTTGTTACTTTGTAAATTTCGACAAAAAAATCTTCCAATTTGGATTTCGTTATTTCATAGACAATTTTGTTTAGCATATATTTAAAGGTATTACTGATCACATTTACATTCATGTGATGGTCAAGTTATCGATAATGTACTATATTAGAAGGGTTTATATATGGCAAGCGGTTTGCACAGTTAATACGATATCCATGGTTATCGACCAATTACTATAGGTATCGGCCAGATAACAATCGCTTGATATTTAGGGTTTTCACCAATAACCATTGATAAAGGGTGGTAACCCTAGTTATCTCCAATAACTTTGGTTATCGGGCCGCCGAAATATATAAAAATTTAGTATTGGTCGATAACCATGGATATCGGATTAATTGGGCAAACCGCTTGTCATATTTATAGATAATAAACAGCAATTAATAGCATGTATTTTTGGAAGAAACTTATTAACTGGTATCACAGAGAGCCTTAAAAAACGTCGGAACATAAAATTTGAGACATTGATTAATTGTTCATTATTTTAAATAAAAGACGTGAAAATGACTTATAAAGTCTTGTTTTTTTTACATCTCTGTTAGGATCGCCTTAGCAGTTACATTACAACAAATTAATTTGTTACGCATAAGAATCATGAGCACTTTATGAAATGAATGATCTTAAAGAATAAAATGAAATCTTAATTGCCTTATGTATGATATTTGTTTTTTTAACGATAGATAAAAGTTATATATGACATAACGTGACTTTGTATTACTCTTACACATATTGTGTTAATGGTTTTGTTCACGGCCTTTGGCTCGATGCTATAAATTTCCACATTTCAAAAATGGAAGACATCTAACAAAGATTTGGTTTTCTTGTCCTCTTTTCATATGTTATGCAATCCGGCTTCATGTCCCCGTTCTTTACTCAAGCTTTTGCGAGCTCTGTATAACAACTCTAACCATCTTAATTTGAGCTAAATTCAACTCTATAATTCTAGCATAGTTCGAGACCTTACGACTTTCCAATAATAAAACTAACCTTGTCTACGTGATTAGCACCTGATTAGGCCTCAAAAAACTAGCATAAGTTGTGCTGTCCCCAACATAATTTCAGCTTAGGCGGAGCTCTGTCCATATCCCAAACAACTGTCCTCACCCCTAGCCCAACCAAGCGGATGAGCTATGTTTATATCCCACGACACATTAGTGGATCCCTCCCCCATTGGAAAAGATTAAATGAAGCAGGGATCTCGCCTCTAGCACAACCTTACTTGGTCCTTTTTCTTCAAACCAAAGACAAAATAAGGTAAAGCTCTTTTTCCAATCGCCTAATGCCACTGTAGGCAGATGGGTTCTGTCCAACACATTAGGCGAAGCTGTTTGGGCAAGTGTGATGTTGGTGCACCCTAGAACCTGGTTTAACCCCCAGAGGCAAATTGTTTTGCCACTGACCATTCAAAGGCGTTAACCCATCGGGTTCTCACTTAATTGTTAGTGGCTTCCATTTTGAAACTTATTATTCTAATACCATGCTTTCTTAACCGCTCTGTTTGGCTGTATGGGGAGGCTGTGCTTGCTGAATGTGACCATTCCTGATATGCATATTTAAGGTTTTTTTCTAACCACCTCCCTTATGCAAGCTTTGACTTTGTTCTGCGCACCTAAGATAAAGATCTGATTTCGGGTAATTATATCCGAGATAGATCTTGTTTAATCCACGCTACAATACTGAATATGCTATTACAAATAGTTTTCCTAAAATTTTCTTTTCATTAGTACGGGTTGAAGATGTATGTCCAACACCACGGATAACAGTTTGGATGAGAACAAGACTCGCAGAGCTCCCTAAAAAAATTAACTTGCAATCACCATACAGAATGTATGAAAACAAATTATACCTTGTGGTTAGGTTATTATTCTTTCAACAGTTTTGCAAACGGCGTGTGACGATATAAGTAATGAATAACAAGAGCTGACCATCGGTCACATTAAACATGTAGAAATAAAAACAAGTTACTATACCAATATATAACTAACATAAAACTAGATTGTAATCTCATGTATGTGTCTTTAAAATTAATATCCTATAAATAATACGTGACTCCGATCGCGTTATTTCATCCGCTTTTATCATTATTATGTCCAAAACGACTATATAAATAGTAAAATATTGACATTTTAGTACCTCTTGAACAGAAGACAAAGGTAAGTCAACTTTTTGACGGAATTTTGAACCGTCATCATGATATTTTTCTATCCAAAAGAAACGTGTTCTTATGTTTATAATATAAAGAAATTAATGATGTTTATAATTTATTATATACGTTATCAATGAAAACATTTATCAAAATTTATTATAGAGGCTACTGTGTATAAAGAAAACTAAAACAAATTAGCAATCAAAAAGGAATGCTTTAATAGCACAGGGAACGTTGTATTTTTATTCTCTTTATTTTCTTGATAGCTCATGAGAATGATCTACCTATGTTGGATTAAAAACTATTTTGCACTAACAATATTAAAAAAAGGAAAGATATTAATTAGAACCTTTTGATAACCAGTTATCCAGAATTTCCTTTTTTTTTAAGTTTCTATTCGAATCAGTTCTATACTGTTCGGATACTCTCAAACAGCTGCCCCATGGTTGCCATATCTCGTTGTGTTGCAGGTGTAGGACGGTGGCATACAATTTCAGTGAGCTGAAAAAAAGTGTCACCCGTCGTTATGTAATGCAATGAAGTCATCCTTATTGCCAAACAGTCTTAGTTTTTAATGCATTATTGTTCTTGCAACAATTCCATATCTTTGATACTGACATCTTCACCAAGATGGGACTTATAGATTTGAAGACACATCCCAACCATTTTGTGTGTTTTATACTGAACCAACATACAATCTATCAGCGTACTATGAATTAGATGTCAATTCGCCCGTTAACTAGACTCGACAAATGCAAATGTATTTTTAAAATTGCAAATTGTTTTGCATTTGACCGTTCGAGGGGATAACCCCAATGGGTCTCTTTTTCGTTAATTGTTTGTGGTGTCTTATTTGAAATTAGTATTCTTTAATTCACATACTCTCTTTCCCTCTCTACCTCTCCGATGCGTGCGTAGGCAAGGTTTTCTGAGTGGCGATTCCTGATATGCATATTTAACTTGTTTACATGAATGATATGAATGGGATAAAAATAAATAATTCGGTAAAATTAGACACTTCAAAACAAGATACATTTACTTATTTAATATTTGATTCCAAACAAAATTTACGATTAGCTGATGCGTGCTTTGTTGCTTAAGATATCTGAGAAGTATTCTTCCAATACTATGTAAATTTTCAATTATTTGTAGCTTTACAGCCAAAATGAAGGTCTTTACATGTGTTGTCGTTGTATCAGTCTTATGTAACGTTTTCGCCCAGCCTCCGCACCACGGTGGTCCAGGTCAGGATCCCTACCAGGGAGGACATGGGCAAAATCAAGGTGTTGGTCCCGGATTAGACCCATACCAAGGCGGCCAAGGCGGTCCCGGACAGGATCCATATCAAGCCGGTCCACTTCAGGGAACTGGACCTGGCCCATATCCCGATGTACCAGTTCATGGATCTAAAGGAAACTGGGGCGGAAAATATGTTGGCAGTAATGATGTAGAAAAGGATAATGGACGGATACGCGGTGGATATGATGGACAGGGTTTCAATGGCGGAAAAGTAGGTCCGGTTCCAGACAGTTACCATCACCGTGACGGAGGAGATGGGGGATACAAAGGAGGATATCAGGGATCAAACGGAGGGGCTCATAAAGGCGGAATGAATGGTCAGTCTGGAGCTGGTACGTGGAAAAAGTCCGGCCGGGTTGACTAAATCTACTAACAGACTTCAAAACATGATGTAAGCTGCTAATGTTTTGTATCTTTACATTTCAGATAGTTAACCATTTTAAAACGACTTCTTTTCGTTATTAAGGATGTTTAACTATTGGATTAAAATGAAGTACATGGTATAGTCATTTTGAGATCGCAATTTTGCAGTTCTTGCTGAGGAAAGGAAGCTCGGCTTCCTACTGAAAGTACAAGTAAACACCCACGGAGTTTACCTTAACATCACCGACACATTAAAATGAAAATTACTTGTTGCCGTGGTTGTTTATTTAAAACCAAATATTCTATTTTTAAACAACCACGGCTAATATATAGTATTATTATGTATGCTTAAAAATTTGATGGAAATATCATATTAAATTAACAATTAGATACACGTGATTTTCAAGTTTTCGCACCAATTGATACTTGCATGTATGACATCTTTGTTTTGTTTCAGCTGCGCGAAAGCTACACTCTTTACAATTCGAAGAAAAAACACCTGAATAGTTTCCTGCAGCATTAAGAAGTAAAATGGAATCTTATTTTATATGTCAGCTCGTTTATTCTTCTAAAAATGTATTTTTCGATTTTCTAATGTAATGAATCTGCGTTTTTTAATATTTACTGTAACAGCAATAAAAAAGTCAAATGTTGTTCTACCCCGAAACCAGAATTTGATCCGAAGAGTATTTGATTAGCAAAAGTCTTCTGATTTATTGCTTGATAAGTTGGAATAATAATTATAATAAAAATAGTTTATATTTATTGTTAATAGTTATTATAGCATTAACTGTTAATATAATTAAAATCATTACTCTGTCCATTAGGATTGTGTTTGTTCAGTCCTCTGTAAACAAATATCAGCTGTTTATCATTTCCAATGTGTTGTTCTATGTGGAAGTGACTATAACCGATAAACCTTCAATCACAGAAATAAAATCGAGCTTGATTTTGTTTTGCATGTTTAACACAATTTGAGCCTGGCCATTTCAGTTCGGAAACTTGACTTTATTCCTTGAAATTACGTCAAAACGTGTAGCAGACGTACATATTATAAAGTTTTGTGCAGAAATAAATATGTATAAAAAACTTTTTACAAAATTGTAGTAGAGCTATTAATTCATCGTTTAAACGCGTGTAAGGTGTGGCGAGCGGCATGTTATATACAGCAATTACTGTAACATGTTTTATTCAAACCATGAATAACATCAAAAATGCAATCTTCATTTCTCTTAAACATGGTGTCTCAAAGAAAGCAGTGCTAAACTATGAAAGAGACTTTTTATAAAAATTGTTTTAGTAATCTCTACTACAGACAGAGAGACAGACAGACAGACAAACAGACAGACATTCTCCAGCTAGAGGCACTATCATTTGAAATTTACAGTAGCGCTATTTGTGCAGTGTGGCGGCCGTAAAAAGTCTCCCCGTACATATAGTCAGTACTGTTATCAGTAAATTAACCCGTTATTGATGTCCTGTAGTGATTGTTACGTATATCAGGGCTATCCGATCAACCTTTTTTGGGGTTGTCCCGGTTAGCTCAATCGGTTACGTCGCAGGAATTGCAGGGCTAGGCGCTGTCGCCGTGACGGTGCGGGTTCGCTCCCAGCTAGAGGCACTATCTTTTGAAATTTACAGTAGCGCTTTTTGTGCAGTGTGGCGGCCGTAAAAGTCTCCCCGTACATATAGTCAGTACTGTTATCAGTAAATTAACACGTTACCGATGTCCTGTAGTGATTGTTACGTATATCAGGGCTATCCGATCAACCTTTTTTGGGGTTGTCCCAGTTAGCTCAATCGGTTGCGTCGCAGGAATTGCAGGGCTAGGCGCTGTCGCCGTGACGGTGCGGGTTCGCTCCCATCTAGAGGCACTATCATTCTCAGAGTCCTCCCAAGAAGAGAACGTTTAGATAAGGCAAAGATCAAGTTACAAAGTACAAATAAGAATAGCTTATATCTAGTAAGAAAAACAGCAAAACCAACTACAAAAAAAAATTGAAAAATTAAACACTCAGTTTTACAGAATACACATTCATTCTTCCAAATCCTAACCTTTTTCAGCTAGTTTAAACAAATATACATTTCAGGTGTAAGATAATTTTGGTTATTGCTTTTGATTAAGTATACGATGTACCTGCAAAATCAATGCTTCTGGTGATGAAAAACGAATGGCATTTGAAAAAAAAAAGGTTTTTTTATAAGGAAACGTTGGTGGTCATATTTGAAATGAGGGTTATGACATCGTAGAATGAAACATTTTCTGATCATTAACAAACCAGTGGAATATTTAGTCGGCGGTGATGTTTGCGACGTTATACTTGTATAACATATCATGATTATATTCAATGTATTGTTTAAAAGATACCATAAACTTCCAGTATCAATGTAATCTTCTTTTAAGCATTCATAAAGCTTCGTCTGATAGAAAGTAAGGATTGTTCGGTTTGAAATCGAAATTGTGATGTTATTATCAGAAATTTTCCAACACTTGAAAGAAAATAAAATTTCAAACTCCACATAAACAGACAAACCGTCGCAAAATATTGCATCTAGTGGAAGACGCAACTACATGAATATTGAAAGGTAAGAAGATTCGCTCAACAAAGCTCATTTTTATTATCAGAATCATCACTGTTTATCTCGTTAAATGTAATGATACACACTTAAATAAGTGTTATAGCTTGTGGTTTATCCAGACATCGGTTCTTCATATATAATATATTATATTTTGATATATACTCACACGTTAAAACTTTTGCAAATGCATCTTTACACAATATGATGATAAATTCGTATGGTTTTCACTGAACAACCAATAATAACAATTTTTACCGTTTTGTACACTTTACTGGCTAGTGCATTCTGTGTCTGGCTGTTCATGGTAACGTTTTAAACAAGTTTCCAAGATCTCAAAACCTTATTTCACCCGACAAAACATGAATAAGACACTAGGTAAATTTTCTTAGAGTATTTCATAACCATATATTATTTCTCGGACAATATTAATACTATCGAATAATTTAATTGAGTGAAATAAAAAAAAATAGATGGGTATTCAGTTGAATACTTGTGTCGCTCTTTAGTACTATTTCGGTGTTATAAGTACGAAAATGGGCATAACTCCATCTTGACCTAAAGAACATGGCATCAGCATTAAATTTAGTATGTTGTCATATGCAATATAATTTAAAAAATTGATAAAGAAATATTAAGAAAATTTAATGGCAAAGTCAAAGAATGTGGTTTCATCACCAGCGTGTTGCCACATGGAATATAATTTGAAAGTTTAATGAAGAAATATTAAGAAATGGCAGTTATAGCGGCCGTAAAGTTTTCGTGTCTAAATCCAAGTATAAAAAGCGGCATAACTCCGTCAAATGTGACCTTGACCTAAAGAATGTGGTTTCGTCACGAGCGTGTTGTCACAAGGAATATTATTTGAAAGTTTGATGAAGAAATATTAAGAGATGGCAAAGTAAAAGCCAGCGATACGTTTCCGTGACGGACGGACAGACAGACGAAATAGCGACACAAAAAATGTTAAATCGTTTTTTTTTCTTGATATTGTTTTCCTTTTTGGAGCGACTTGATGTATTTCTTTTCTCCAATGCCTGCAGTTACAGAAAACAAGTACAACACTTTAGAAGACCTATTCATATATAGCTGTTTTACTATACTTGTATCGAATCTAAATTCTTTTATGTTTTAGGTCACAACAGAACAAAAAGAACTTCTTCATCTGTGTCTCTCTCCAACAACTTATCGGATCGTCATGATTGTCTCCTTGGTTTTGCATGTAAGGAAAAGCTTAACACACTAATTACAAAGAAGCTGTGTTAATATGTTTTTGCAAGCTACGATAGATTTTTAAATTGTCAATTCAATATTCAAATACTTGCGCAATATGTTCTCAATAATTTGAAATCAATTCAATTTAGTTCTGACTTGCTGAAATACGACTTTGGAGGATTGTAAAACTCTGTTTGCCTTTCAGATGATATTTCTGGGCAGTGTTCTGTCGTTACTGCTACAAGACAACTGTCGACTTGATCCTTACCCATGTAACATTTCTACCAATTTGTTAGATTGCAGTTACCGACATCTAGATAACGACCTACCCACTGTGAAAGCAAACGTTTCTCACGTTTACGTGGACCACAACAATTTAACAAATATAAGAAATTTCTCATTCCAATGCTTAAATTCAAATAACTCTAGTATTCATATGTATTTAAATGACAATCAAATACACTCAGTAGAGTATGGCGCATTTGAAGGCTTACAAAAAACTTAAAATTCTTAAATTTAGCCAACAACAAACTGAACACTTTACCGTCTGCCTTAGCTAAATTGACTAGTCTACAAGAGTTGTTTGCGATCGGTAATCCAATAGCTTTTCTGGATGCTTTTGTTATGGTTATCATTGGCCATAGTTTAAATGTTCTTACAATAAGTCTTAGTAAAGTGGAACATTGGCCTACTGAGCAGAAGTTTTTAAGAACTTTAGAGCGTCTGTACATTTACGATCTACCTCTGCAGAACATTCCTGTGAATGTTTTTCATGGATTTGAAAACACACTTCAACGCTTGTCTGTGATCAATAGCAGACTACTAAAGATTCCTTCTTCTATATGCGACCTTCAAAGTTTAATAGTTTTGAATTTCGAAAGCAATTTGTTTTTCGATGAAATATCGTCACCTCTTATACAGCCTTGCACAGTAACGAAAATAAGAGCAAGAGATTTCGCCCTTATTGGAAATAACTTGACGAAATTTCCTAACGTGTTTGACATGTTTTACGTCGTTATCAATCTACGTTTTTATAAAAAGCGATTTAAGCGATAATCCAATAGAGTTTATTACTTTAAATGCATTCAAAAACAACCAAAATCTTTTTTCCCTGAATTTGTCAAACACAAAGTTAAACAGTATACCAAGCGCATTGATGCAATTGCCCAATTTACGACGTTTGTATCTTGATGGTCTGAACATAGAATGTACATGCGACGTCGCAAATGTAAAGACTTGGAACATTTCTAGCATTGACTTTGAATGCAATCCTCTGTGCTTTTTGTCAAGCGAACGAATTGAAGACTACATGAAAACTATTCTTCCACATTGTTAACTTCGGGATGATGAAATTCCTCCCTTCTTTCACAAATTACTTCACCTTTGTAATAACTTGTCAATGGTATTGTCCAAATGATTTTTATATCTTCTATCTAAAGGCTTTTATCTCCATTTCGTTTGCTCAATAAGATATATCTATTAATGTTTATAATATGACCAACTTTAAAAATTGTAAATATCCTGAACAATAAATGAAAACGATGATGTAGCATAATCGGAACCATCAATAGCAAGAAGGGACTGCGAATGTTGATCCAGAGTCCGATGATAAAAACAAAAACAGTTATCCTCTTTACAAGTAAAAGCATTAACCACTGTTAACGGAATTGTGTTTATGTGAATAAAAGTATTTACATGGAAATAAGGGTTATTTTTACCTTTTTACCTTTTTATGTCATCCTTGTCATATAATATTGATTGACATTGCTCTCTTAATTCAAATATGATTTATTTTGTTGTTTAATTGTATAATATAGTTTGTTGCTTTGTTATTGTAGATTTTATGATGAAATAAATCTATATATCTATCTAAAGAGCTGTTTACATTGTTATCGTCATGTACAGACCATTTGGTTGAATCAAAATTTGATTTGTTTTTATCTTTTTAGTTACTGAGTGTCAAAAACCATCTAGATCAAGTCTCTATACGAACAATCTTTGCCGAAAACGATTTCAAGGAAAACGATCCTAGCTTAACTGTTTAACTGTGGATTAACGAAGAAATTAATTCTGAGATATCTTAAGACTAAACGGTTCTGGAAGTGTCCAAGACAAGACCGTGAATAGAACAATACTATTGTAATTGCACAATACACATGAATCGACAAAATACAAAGTTCAAATGTCCTATCGGAGTCAACATACAGCGTGGCTAAATTAACCAGAACCACGTGACCAGTTCCCGACGACCCACAAGCGGCTGTGGAATCAAACAGATGTGTGAAGTTTGCGGCCTGGCGGCCTTGCGGCCTGGCGGCGTGAAGTTAGCGGCCTGGCGGCCTAGCGGCCTGGCGGCGTGAAGTTAGTGGCCTGGCGGCCTAGCGGCCTGGCGGCGTGAAGTTAGCGGCCTGGCGGCCTAAACTTAATATTTATCATAATTTATGTTGATCTTTAAAACGGCTTGAAATCGATTTTTACAGCATGCAATGTACATTTCAGGGATGATTAAGTGAAATATCAACAAAAACTAGCTTTGATTTTTTTTTAAGTTTTCGAAGCCTGACGGCCTAGCGGCCTAAACTTAAAATTTATCATAATTTATGTTTATCTTAAAAATGTCTTGAAATCGATTTTTACAGCATGCAATGTACATTTCAGGGATGATTAAGTGAAATATCAACAAAAACTAGCTTTGATTTTTTTTAAAGTTTTCGAAGCCTGGCGGCCTAGCGGCCTAGCGGCCTGGCGGCCTTGCGGCCTAAACTTATTATTTATCATAATTTATGTTTATCTTAAAAATGTCTTGAAATCGATTTTTACAGCATGCAATGTACATTTCAGGGATGATTAAGTGAAATATCAACACAATCTAGCTTTGATTTCTTTTAAGTTTTCGAAGCCTGGCGGCCTAGCGGCCTGGAGGCCTAGCGGCATAAACTTAAAATTTATCATAATTTATGTTTATCTTAAAAATGTCTTGAAATCGATTTTTACAGCATGCAATGTACATTTCAGGGATGATTAAGTGAAATATCAACAAAAACTAGCTTTGATTTTTTTTAAGTTTTCGAAGCTAGGCGGCCTGGCGGCCTAGCGGCCTGAACTTACAATTTATCATAATTTATGTTTATCTTAAAAACGTCTTTAATTCGATTTTTACAGCATGTCATTTACATTTCAGGGATCATTTAGTAAAATATCAACAGAAACTAGCTTTGATTTTTTTTTAAGTTTTCGAAGCCTGGCGGAAGGACACTAATTTTAATTACAGATATCAGGATATCAAATCAAAACAATGGAGCATAAAACATAGAGATTTTGGTAAGTTGACGCACATTTTTAAAACACCCATAATGTAGTTAGACGACGGCACCACACATTTACACTTTCGAAAAATTGTCATCCTTATTTTTTCGCAGGTCTGGAATTACATGCTCCTGTAGGTACATGTAATCAACGAGAACAGTATTGATGCTTTTCTTAAGTTAGCTTTTATAAATAAATATATCACAAAAAAACATAACACAATGAATCAAGAGGAAAGACTTACTAATCAGTCTATAAATGAACATAGTTGAAGTTTAAAAGCTGGACCGGTTTCCGTTGAACAGCCCAAAAAGTTGCGTGTGCTCCCATTCCCTTTAAAAGGTGAGCTACGCCCTGTGTGCCATTTTTATAAAGAAATGAATTCATTATCAATTTCTCCTAACTTCAATAAAGTAATCAAATATACTCAACAACAAATGAAAATCGGCAGTTTTTTACTTCCCAGAACTATTTGATACATAAACAAAATCTTTTTATTTGAACCCACATAAAATTAACAGCAAAACATTGGTTTCACGTACCAGAAAAATTAAAAAGCAAGCACATGTTTTAAACAAGTTCATTTTTTTTCAATTTCAAATTCACAAGTCTTCAAGCTTATTCCCGAAAAAAACTGCTTTCTTACTCTTGTTTGACATACGTTTAACTTAATACAAAATACAAAAAGTATTTTCCATTATTAAAGAATTTTACTTGTGATTTCTTTATCTCTAATTGTTCGCCTATAGAAATCAACACGCTAAATTTCAGTACTCTCGCTAGCAACAATGTTTGTTTCGCTGATCTCAAAGTGTGGTCTAAATATTTATGGCGGTCACTGTCCGAAAGGTTAGCAATACACGAGTTTTTTTCTGTATAAAACCACCAAATGTTCCAACATAATGCGAGAAAAAGAAGCGTTAGAAAAAAAGGAAAGAACCAGCATATACGAAATAGCTGAAACCTAGTCATTTCATTAAGACTGATCAAACGCGTCAACAAAGTATTTTTAATTCCGTAAGCTGCTCTTTTTTTCTTTGTGTCGCTTATATACTAAACTTTCAATGCAACACTTAATTTTCCTGATTTTTTTATTTCGCACTATAACAAAGTTCATATACATGTAATATTCTTGTGTAAAAAAAATATTATGCTGCCCTCACACATACCTCGCGACCTTACTGCGACCTGAAAACTAGTAAAATAGCATTTTTCTTTCGAAAATCGTTTGGTTTTCTTTCAAATTTCCAAATTTCTCTCGCAGACGGTCCGGGGCTCTGCAGTCTTGTGATCAGTACGTTTTCTCTATGTCCTCAATACGACCCTTCTACGTCCATGGCGTTTCCACTGCGACTATATTGCGTCCCCAAGGCAACCCCACGGCGATCATCGGCGACCCAGATGCGACTGTGCTACGTTCTCTGCGTCCTTACGGCGACTCTACGGCGACTATTGCGTTTGTCCGGCGACTGTCCTGCGATGTTTGGTTCGTTATATTATGTCCTCTTTCCTCAGATACAAGAGAAATAGCATTTCGTTTATTCGTGTTTCTGTCTATTTGTTAAAACAAGTTTTTTAACAACGGTGCAATATAAGGTTTTGAATTATGTTCGCCTAGTTTACTGCGCCATACTGCGTTATTTGCGAGAATAACATTCCATGTAAAACAAGTGTCTATCACTGTAAGACAGTACTTATTTTAAAACTGTAAGTGAAAGGAAGTGCACAACTATGCGCGCTTATTGAGAGAGCGAGACATAAATTAAAGTTGCAGCGCTTAACCCCCACCCCCTCCTTCCTGAACATTTTTATCCCTATATACATGAAACACCGGTACGAGTTTTATCGCGTGTGCGACCAGTGTAGCACCAGTAAGCTGGGAAATTCTTGTCGTCTAATAAAGATCTACACTGGTCGCATTCTACTGAACCTAAAAGCGAACAGTGTAGATCCTGATCAGACGGCCGCGTACGGATGTGCCAGCTGATCTGGATCAACATTGTCCGCCCATGGAATTACAGCTATATCTCATTGAGTAAAGGGTTTACTGCAGGGGGCGTGTTGTTTTAATTGCTGTACTTAAGTCAAAAACTTGCATTCCGTTTTTTAAAGAAAAACGGTATTTGCACCTTTAATTATTATAACAAAAATGGACAAAACCATGTAAAATACAAGTTTTTAAGTCGTGTTTGAACCTTCATAACAAACCTTGATTGAAGCAGAATCGGTAATTTCAATCATATATGTATGTTTTTTTCTTTCCAAATAAAAACAATTATCATATTGTGCTGGAAAATATTAATCAAATTAAATACTGTCAGAATAAATATTATTTGTTTGCCGCCAAATTCCTTTTATATTGCATTTTACGCCAACGTTTGCATAAGGGATACGGGAAAAGGTGTACGTAATAACGCAAAAACAAAGTCGGTGACCCCCTTTTTTATTTGTCAAATATTTTCAAAATAAAATATACAAACGAATTATGCAAAAAATCAAAATGTTATTGATAAGATTTTTTGCAATTCCGAAACAAGCGACGAAAATTAGTAAAACTCCACGTCATTTTTCAGGTCGAAACAGCGCTTTTCAGCGACGTCACGCGTAAATCTTGGGTGAAAACTCATGAAAGTTACGTCAGAGGAAAGAGAATTTGATTCTGTACAATATTATCCATACAGAAAACGGAACATTTGAAATACATTAAAGTTACAGCAGAAAACATTCAGTTACGGTTCTTTTGACGTCATTTCCAAAAACTGCTGTTAGTGACCATCTTTGAAGACCTGTATCTTTGAGACAAAATAAAATATTTTTACAAAATATTATGTTCAATATCGGAAATATGATCAATTAACTGCATGCAAATTTTCATTAAAATACGCGCGCGCGAGAGAGAGAGAGAGAGAGAGAGAGAGAGAGAGAGAGAGAGAGAGAAAGAGATCCCTACAAACATTCATTTCCTCGTTAAGACACGATCTGCTGCGTATGTGTCCACAAAATTTGCGTGACTGCGGAAAACATGCGCGACTTCTTTTATACAGTGGCCAACTTTGAATACCGTTATATTTTTCTCTGAGCTTCGAGTGACAGTAACAGAACAGATTGTATTCTGTGTTGGAAGTAAATAAAGTTTGAATCATTCACTGTATTTTTGATCGACATGCTCATATTATGTCAAGACTCCATAATTTCTAAAAGATTTTGACAATTTACTTAGTTGCTAAAAAATAAAAGCTAGTTTTTGTTGATATTTTACTTAATAATCCCTGAAATGTACATTGCATGCTGTAAAAATCGATTTCAAGACATTTTTTAGATAAACATAAATTATGATAAATTTTAAGTTTAGGCCGCCAGGCCGCTAGGCCGCTAGGCCGCCAGGCCGCCAGGCCGCTAGGCCGCCAGGCTTCGAAAACTTAAAAAAAATCAAAGCTAGTTTTTCTTGCTTTTTCACTTAATCATCCCTGAAATGTACATTGCATGATGTAAAAATCGATTTCAAGACATTTTTAAGATAAACATAAATTATGATAAATTTTAAGTTTAGGCCGCCAGGCCGCCAGGCCGCTAGGCCGCCAGGCCGCCAGGCTTCGAAAACTTAAAAAAATCAAAGCTAGATTTTGTTGATATTTCACTTAATCATCCCTGATATATACATTGCATGCTGTTAAAATCGATTTCAAGACACTTTAAGAAAAACATAAATTATGATAAATTTTAAGTTTAGGCCGCTAGGCCGCTAGGCCGCCAGGCTTCGAAAACTTAAAAAAAAAATCAAAGCTAGTTTTTGTTGATATTTCACTTAATCATCCCTGAAATGTACATTGCATGCTGTAAAAATCGATTTTAAGCCGTTTTAAAGATAACATAAATTATGATAAATATTTAGTTTAGGCCGCTAGGCCGCCAGGCCGTTAACTTCACGCCGCCAGGCCGCTAGGCCGCCAGGCCGCTAACTTCACGCCGCCAGGCCGCTAGGCCGCTAACTTCACACATCTGAATCAAACCACAAAAAATGAATAAATGGTTATCATGTAAAATACGCTACTAGAAATATGAATATAATAATAAGAAATCTAAAACGAAAAAAAAGCAATATTAAGATATGTTCTTGTTTCTTCCGGAGCTATGCGGCGCGGACAGTAATATGCATTTCTTTTGGTGCTAATAAACAGGCTCAATTGTACCGATCCTGAATTATTTTTGTCGCGCTCGGTTGCTTTCAAAGTTTTTTTTCATCTATTGTATTACCATATTATTTGTGTTTTATTATGCAAATTGTTTTATCAACAAGCTTTTATACTATAATTACTGAGTTATAAATCTTAATGACAAAATAAAATATAATTTATGATAATATTAGATAAGTTAGAGCTTGTATAATGGTTGATAAGTGTAATATATGAGCCGGAATATTCCGGACTTTATAATAATATCTCACTTTTAATGTTTACATCGCCTTTCACAAATGTTGAGCTACCAGCTACCAGTATGAGTTTTAAAAAAAATTGCTTTTTTCTCTTGATCGCACATGAGTGCCGAGGGATGTTCATGCACAATAACAAAAATTATTAATTGGATATTTGTTTCTATTGATTTTGTTGGGTTTTTTATTGTCTCTCATGCGTGAGACAAAACAGGCTTGCACTGGCCACTTTTTTCCATAGACTTCGTGCAATTGGCCTTCTCTGTTTTCTTTGTAAAACTGGTATTATTACTACATGTACGAGTATGTATCAATAAAAAATTCAATATGTACATGCATTTATATTGAATATCTAATATCGTTATACAATTACGCATTTCTCGTCTTCAAAAAGATTAAACATTGCCAAAATGCGAAATTGCGCAAAATAAATATTTCATAAAACAAAACAATTGTAAAATGTGATTATACTTTTGGAACAGTTTAGTTGTCTAAAAAGGATGACATAAACTTACTACTTTTGGTGACAATTACAAATGACACTCTTACTGTCAAGTATAGTAATCTAGAACGTGTTTTGCTAATATAAAACCATCATAAACAAAACGTGTACACTGTCAACTCAAATTATACAGTTACCTCTCCGCGTTATATTTCAAATCTGTTGGCATTGTATTGCCCTACAAATTTATATAAAAGTGCTAACATCTTGACATTTTCATAAGTTTGTGTTTTACAAAGAATTTAAATAGTAAGTATATATTGAGATACGGTGGTATCATTTAATTTCGAAGGGACGAATTTTTGCGAATAAATCCGAAATGTCGCGGGAATAAATTCACGTAATTATATTTTTCTGAGAAAACTATTATTACTCAGCGTTATTTCGCTTGCGATTGAAATTCGCACAATCACCTTGACGCGAAATTAAACTCGCGCAAAATATAACGATACCATTGTATTGTAGCAATAATATTTCTACAATTATTATTTAAAAATATTTCTTACTTAAGAATATTTAGAATAAGAATGTTTGCCTAAAGTGAATAACATGGGAGCACTATTCTGCATAGTCTGACGAATTAGAAAAAAGGTAAACTATGTACACTCATCTAAACAAACACAGTTTTATAAACTGAAAAGCTTGCTTATATAGCAAAAATTGTTTTTTAGAAAAAAATAATAATGTGCCGAAAATGGAAATAAAGCAAATAAATATTTATTGACTTAAAAAGCTTCGCTTTTATCTATTTTAAGGAGGTTGTAATTTATTCCGTTTGACAGTGCAATACATTTAATACTGTTAACATGCGGTTGGCATTGCTAATAAACTTTTGCCATTGACTGTATAAGGATATATTGACCTCCCACCTTTTGCATAACTTTTTTCTGTCATCACCATCTTCGTCAAATTTTAAGCAAGATAATGTCACGCCATTTAACTGCATTACCTATAAAATGTGAGCATAATATGTCATTTTTGACCGCTGTCGCGTAATTTTCACAAGCGTGGTAATATTACGCTGGTGCCGTAATAAAAAAAATGTCATTATTTCCAGTCGAACCGAGCCTAACATATTGTTTCTTGTTCGGTAGCTTTTTGAAGTTCCATCTAAGGTTTTTAATTTCCCAAAAGTGTTATTTGTGCCATAAGGCTTTAAGGCGGCCATTACATTTTCCCTTAAATTTGATCAGCGCTTGATTCCCTAAAGATATTCGAATATCGTTGAGTACTATATTTATTTGTGTTTAATTTAATACGTTTATCGTCTCCATTGCCCGGTCGACTGGTACCTGTTTAGTCCACGAACACCTCACGCTTGCTTTCTGTTTAAATAATAGAACAGTTACACATCAAATTAAAGTTTCAAAACAATGAATAATTTTCTTCTTCAAAATATAAATTTGTAACAAAAAACGTTGTAACTTCAATGATTATTCGTGGGTATCACAAGCGTTTTAATACATGATTTTCAGGCGAGGTAACAAGTTTACGAATAAAAGATATCCATAAAGTTTAACCAGATATAGATCTTGGACGTGAAAATACTCTAGACCATAACATATTGTATAGAATAAGGTATATAACAAACATATAAATTCAAGAATATAATAAACAAATAATTTCAGTGAGTTAGGTGCATACGATTCTTGCTTCAATAGCATTTAAGGCTGATTAACTTACGCGACATACAAAGGGGAAACATATACATGTACTACAATCTCACTAAAGTCAGATCTAACAAACTGTTAGATCTGATGACGTCCCGCAGACACCGTATGTAAGCTATAGCGGTTTTCCCCGATTACTATTTTTAGAAATTGTCAACACAGGAAGCATGATTTATAACGCTCGCAAAATGATCTGAAGATGTCATTACAGTAGAAATGTATGCAATACTACATAAACACATATATCTTTAGTAAAATATGTCTTACGCAGGTTGCTAACACTTTCCATGGTTTAAAACACTGTGTTTACTTTCACTTTTGCGATTCTGTAGGCGACAATCTGATTGGTTCAAAGGGTTAGTGATAAAAGCATGTGTTAGTGACTCGTCCTCAGATCCGGATAGCGTAGCGGTTTTCAGGAGATGATTTTAATCAGATTGCATGTACTACAACGACAGCTAGGTCGGAAATTGAATACCGAGTCTGCAATATTTGTCAAACTATCCGGATTTTATCGGTCCATTTCATCGTATGCAAAATAATAGAATTAAAGACTTCTATACATTATAAATCATTAAGGATAGAATAATAATATTCAGTAAGGTTAAGTAATACCATTCTATTTCAGCTCATCAACATGAAGTGTTTTACATGTTTGGTTATTGTGTCGGTGTTGTATAACGTTTTCGCTCAGCCACCTGGCAATGTGCCAGATGGTCCATATGATGGCCAAGGCGGCGGAGTTGGACCTAATCCTGATCCGTTCCAAGAAGGTTATGGACAAGATCCATACCAATATAATCAAGTACAAGATCCATACCAATATAGTCAAGCACAGGATCCGTACCCAAATAATCAAGGGCAGGATTCGTACCCAAATAATCAAGGGCAAGATCCATACCAATATGGCCAAGGGCAAGATCCATACCAAAATAATCCTGGACAAGAACCTATACCATAAACTCTCAATGAAAAGGCAACCCCAAAGTTAATAGCAAAATATAGAAAGGTAATACTTTTTACTAACATCATATTATAATTTGAAAAATAAGTTCAAAATGACATAGGCTGAATAGCTATAATATGCGCTTTGGTAACATATTGTGTTTATAACGGACCGATTACATGTACGAACCAAATAAATATTATATTTATCGATTGGAGTTATACAAAAATTTAATTACTTGTTTGATACTTGTATCTAACAAAGAGACCAAAATGGCCTTCTTACACATTGATAAATTAAAAAGCTTTTGTAATAACACAATTTTACAATGTTCCTCAAAATAAGAAACGTAAATTTCGAGGGGTCAGTGCAAAACTATTGTAACTACATTGAAATAAAGAAGGAGTTACAATAGTTTTGCACTGACCCCTCGTAATGCTTTAATCCTCTTTGTATAACTGTGTTTGTTAATATCATAAATGGCGATTACATAAAGACATGACATGAAACCAAGTTTCCATTATCGTAATATTTGTATATCTTTATTTCAGCGGCTCACGACAGCTAAATTCGTTGATGCGACAAAATAAACTCATTGGAATTATAGATTTCATATGACCGCTGTGATACGAAATGTGTTCGTTAGTTTTAAGGTTTATGCAATTAATTGCTTGACTGTGTATCACAAAATATCAGTTATATCAGCATAACAATATAAGTAAACATAATAAATGCTAAAGAGTCTTTGTCTATTTTATCAGAACGAATTTAGAAATTGCGTTTGTCAAGCAAGTTCAAGAACACTGTTGTATGCTAATTGAATAAAAACTGTCGTCATAGGTAATATAGGGCACGTCACGGGAAAAATGACTTTCGAACAATGGACGTCAATTCTTCAAATGACTTCATAAAGTTGATCAGAAGACATGACATTGTATTTATTATGCATTTCGCGGTTAAAATCCAAGTTTGCTATTAAAATGTGTAACAATATCGCCAGTTAGTAGTATGAGAAAATAATAAATAATTGTAAATTTAATCCAAATATAGTAACTTTGAAACTGTCAAAAATTATTACCAAATGCACCTTTTCCCGTGGCGTGCCCCATATATGTTTTTCTTTTTAAACTTTCTGAATATGAAATACGTTACAACTCGAGTCAGTTTTTTGTCATAGTTTTTTTCACAAAAACTTTTGGTGATTTTTTAATGATTGTAAATACACGTACATCGAAAATTGAGATAAAGCCGTGTTGTACCTTTTTAGTTTGTTATTGTGTTGTTGACACATTACATGATGTTTTATATTTCCTGACACTGAGCGATGGTACATGTCGTAAATAAAATAAAAGAGAAGTTTCAAGAACAAAGCTGAACATACATTTTAATTTAAAATATTTGCATGTAAAATTGAAAGCTACCGATCACGATAAATATGAACGTTGGAACACGTAACCTTTGACTTTACTGTGACCTATTTTCGTATTTTCTGAAATGTTAGTAATGCTTGAAAGAATAATTTAACCAAAATGCCAAGCATAAAAACAATCGTCCACAAATCTTTTTTTAAGACAAATTATAGCGTAGACAGCGATATTTGTTTTTTAATCTGTTATTTGGTTCGATTTCACTCAAATAATTAAATATATTAGTGGTATTTACTATTCGTCCAAAGATACAGTTTTCTGATAAATTTCAAATAATGTCCCTAATATGCTAATGAATGCTAACATTTGTTATTGACTGACATGGAACTGTTCAAATACTGATGAAGATTTTATATTCAATTTGACCACTGCGAGTTATGGCTAATCCATATGTGCAAAGTTAATTTAGCATTTCCTATGTGGTTAGTGTATTTAGCATTTAGAAAATCCACTAAGATTAAATTTGATCCTGATTATTAGAATGCCAAAAGTTTTGAGACTGGATATAAAATAATCAATGTCGCATTCGTTTATTTATTGTTGATGAAGTATTTTGAACAAAATTGTTTAATAAATTAAACGGATAATAAACGTTGTTTCTTTATAATATAAAGCATGTTGCTTGATACAACAGGAACAATTTTACTGGAGAGTAAACAAGCCACCTTAGTAACCTAAAGGTGATAAATGATAACATCAAGAAAAAGTGAAATTGTTAATGTTTCTTTTTTTCAGTTGTCGTTTTTCAAGAGCGTGTGTCTTGTTTGAAAACTAGCAAAACTAATTCATTTGTTAATTAATTATCTTTCACCTTTAAATACGTATTCATTTTCTAGTAATTAAATGAAAATATCCTATGAGAAAAGAACTTGAGGACATAAACTCAGAAAGTCCATCTGGCAACCTTTATCAGTTCAAGCAGCTCGCATATTATTTTACTGATCATTAGTGTTCACTACAATTTTCTATCAAATCAATGAGCAAGAATTTCGAATATTCTACCCTTCTTGTCTCTTAAAACTTAGCCATTTACTAAGTGTTTGTTAAATACTGAATATTCAAAATATTATCACGCCTTGTCTGATAGCCTGAAGGTAAACTTTTGGTGATCACTATGTTATTTAGTGTATGTTAAGAGAATTTTTAACAATTAAAAAAACACGGTTGCTTCACTGAGGATTTCTTAATTATTCAAACTTCACTGAATATACACTAACTACACCAAAGGACGGCTTACGTACTTGCTACATGTACTCGTAAAAGATACTGGTGCCGCTGTTAGAACGCGCCAGAACTGTTAGATCCCAAGATTATAAAACTGAGATTCGAAACCAGTCTCAAATCTGAAGGATCTGATCGGATGAAATGACGACTGGTCGCCATTTCAGCCAATCAGATACTTGAGATTTGAGACTAGTTTCCAATTTCTTTTCTTTAATCTTCAACAAAGATGATTTATGCGGCCTTAAACAGGATATCCTGAATACAATAAAGTTACGTTAGTTATTTTATTTGTTAAAGTAAAATATCCAAATAGTTTATAAATGTTAGTTTATAATAATTAATGCAAATTAATAAAGGGTACACAACTACTATAATTGCAAATGATTCGGTCTTATTACGACTGTCAAGTTCTATAAAAGGGTGTTTCCTACGCTGAACTGTCCACGTGCCCTAAATAAAAATTCTACCAGAGGTAGATCTACCTCGATATCCACAATGTTTTTAAAAAATATTAAATTCTCGGATATGGAATGATGGAATGAGATAATTTCTTTTAGTGAAATGATACACCTACGTCAATCTCGCATTAATATAAACGGAAAAAAACCGAAAAAATATAATTCTAAAAAGGAAACAGTTCATGCTGTCGATGACATAAACACTGCTCAGCTAGCAGTTTATTGATGTCGTGTTATATTTCGCAAAGGTTTAACTTTCACGTATTTCGAGCTTGGGTTAATTCATGCGCGAATTTCAAACCCAACAAAATTACCCTTTCTATTTATGTGTTTTATATAAAAAAAACAAGTGCGCGAAATTATGCCTTGTGAATATAACACTTTTGGCGTTTGCGTGGAAATGCTACATCTCGACAAAAAAGTGATTTAACGATACACTCGAAACTGGTGTTGTTTTTTTCTGTTTTGGGGAGGTTTATTTTGAAAACATAAAACTATTGTTCATCCTTCTGGGAAAACCGTCATATCGATATTTGGCACAAGATGGATAAAATATCGTGAAACCAACGTTAATATACATTTTGTGTTAGATTAATAAAAGTATACAATTTACTTGCTACACGCATGCACTAACTCATACTAAACACATGACACACATGCAGAAATGTATTCAAAACAAAATAACACCGTAAAACAATAAAATCCGGTGTAAATTATGCACATGTCACTTTGTATAATGTACGTACGGAATGGGACATATGATATCATTTAAGATTTGCAAACAACCACTTTCCCATTTGCCGAGACATAAATCACCATAAATCTGTTCCACAACAATGTTCATCATATACATGTTCACCATAAACTTGCCATATAAATATATGTATAATACAAATTATTTCATTTTGATATTTTATAACATGTGCACATCCTAAACGTAACCAGCCTAAAACAGTCTATCACAATAATTAATCCAAAACTTGCAAAAAGGGCGATCACACCAATCGCACCTATAAAGTTTGCTGACCATCGCCTGTCTTCAACAGAGATAAGTCTGTGTTTGCTCCTTGTTGTTTCTGTCTTATTCACAGTCATATCTTGCAGCATCTGTTTAAATTCAGCGCTTTCTAGTAATGCCATCATATTATAGTGGTGTACAGAACGACTGCATATGCAGGCGATTTTCTTGCCACAGTGCGACAATGAGATATTTCTATTGGGTTTGTCGAAGAGTATACAGTTAATTGCCACGTCATCTCCACCATCTGCGTGTGTAAAAACGATAAAACTTAAATCAGTATGCAGTCAGTTATTTAAATAGTTGCACATGTTTGTTCATATGAGAACCTGTTGGGGCAAGTGTCATGTTTGTGCGGCATTGTAGAGTAGTGAGTGGGGTGTAGATAATCCTCTAAGGATAATTGTTGAGTAGTGAGTGGGGTGTAGAAAATCCTCTAAGGATAATTGTTGAGTAGTGAGTGGGGTGTAGATAATCCTCTAAGGATAATTGTTGAGTAGTGAGTGGGGTGTAGATAATCCTCTTAAGATAATTGTTGAGTAGTGAGTGGGGTGTAGATAATCCTCTAAGGATAATTATTGAGTAGTGAGTGGGGTGTAGATAATCCTCTAAGGATAATTATAGCACGTTTGAGGATGGTGCAATCAAGAACATGGTAATATCCACAGAAGCAAACGATTTGCTTCGGAACAGTCCTAGTTGGTAACCTCTAATTTTTGTTATTTGTTCATGGTGTCTTTAAAAATTGACCATCATACAATAACATGCTCTGTCTTCTCTACTATTTAGCTGTGTGGTGTTGTTTTTTTTTTTTGTTATTTTGAAATAGATGAAAAGGGATAATATTATAAATGTGTCTTGTCCATATTATCATATTTCATTTTTCATTGCTTGAAAAGCTCGAATGTCGTATTTGTGTCTTTTAATGGGAAACCGACCAAGTTTCCAGAACATAAAAGAGAGACTGGAGAGAAAGAAAGCCATTTGTTTGAAAATGAGCCCAGTCTTAAATCTAACAGATTTCAAGACAGAGACTTCGGAAACTGTTTTCCTAAGTCAGTTAAAATTTGGGTCTTCTCAGTTTCTCAGTCTATTCCAAACGTCAATCTATTAAATAGTATGAATTATACTGTCAATTATTGTTTAAGTTGAAAACGCATCTTTGCGAAGTCACAGAGGGGGCTTGTCGGGGGCGGGGATTTTATAGAATGAGAAAACAGATTCACTTGCCATTTTCTTAATCTAAGTATTTGGAAAATGTTTTGAATTTACTAGGACAGAACAGGACTCACAAAAACAGATCATAGCGAAGTACAAATCTTGTAAACATAAAGATACGAAATATGTTTAAACCAAACTCATTTTTTTCTACGGTACTTGTGTAAGTTTGTTTATTATGGTAAAAAAGTAATATTTTAGTTTAAGTTCTGTAAATATATTAATAATTAAAATACACTTTTGGCTGAACATTTATTATGTCCTGTTAAGTTTAAGTAAATAAAAGAATAGCTCTTTATTAATTATAAATATATCAGCGAAAACTTACCATCGATCCAAAACAAATGATTTTCAGTGTCTAATTTCGAAGCAACTCTAAAATACATTCTAGTGTTTAGAAACGTCATCACCGAAGCATTGTTGTTCGTGCAGAGGCGGGAGCAGTTAGAATAAGTACAAGCATCGCTAATAGTTGCATATTCTTGATCGCCCAGTGTGTGCCATAAAATACCTACAACATAATTCTGTTAGAGTTAGATAAACTTTTAGCCGTGCAACATAAAAACTGTTGACATGTGTGGAGATTTATAAGTTTGTTTTCATAATAAACGAACACGTTTCTTAAAAAGTATCACATATATTGATTCTATTTGGTAGGTATGTATTTTATTTTAAGAAAGCTGAATGTATAATAGAGAAACATCACTCTGAATCTACCTGTACATGTTGGTATTTGTAATTTTATATCTTGTAACAAGAAACATAATAAATTGTGTTTGTATGATCAGCAGTCACATCATGGAGTCTTAAAGGAATCTACGCTGTCAAAATTTTGATTCACAGGGATATTTCTGACCAAGAAGCACTGACAGCGAAGTGGGAGAACAGTGGTGAAGTGGTAGAGCGTTGGACTCCAGATCTGATGATTGAACTAGGGATGAGATTCTTCCGGAATACCTTCCGTTCACAATTGGCAAGAGTACTGGTTTCAACACAGGAAGCAGTCACCGAACGTCGATATGCTACTTTAAAATAACTTGTTTTACTATCGATGTAAAATATAAATAAGTTTAAACTTGGCATTATCCAGGACATGCTTTATATAGAAAGAAAGGTAGAAATATAAAACAGTTTCTGTTTTGAAACTTCATACATTGAGTATTTGTAGAATAAAAAGGATCGTTCTGTACTTCATTACGTAAACGTTTAACTATCATCTTGAAAGAAAATATTAGTTAGCTAGATTTTTTTCGTATTATTTAATAAAATATCATTTACTATCACTTACTATCATATTTCCTACATCTTGACTCTTCATCATGAACCAATCCTTCACTCCCTGAAAAGGAGATGGTACTAGATAGTAGCGACAGGTATTACAGTGAAATCAAAATAGATTGCATCCATATCGAGTCCGCTTATCTCAGAATTATGTAACTGACAACAATATGTAAAGTCACATGTATACTATGTAAGATATTCGCAATCGTATGTTTAACCTTTTATCGCATGGTCTTGGAAAAGGATGTCAAAAAATGTTGATTTCTCTCTTTATAATTGAAAGTTCTTTTAAAGGATTCTATATATTGTCAGTATAATATTACTCAAATGGGCATTTAATTTTTTGCATTGTTCAGTTTTGAATATGGCTGTAAATAGAGAATGTTTAGGTCTAACTATTTTTTCTTTAATACTGATCTAACTTTACTTAAAACATTGAAAACAAACATATTAATCACATTGATTTGTTAAAAGTTTTTGTAAACGTTTTAGAGATTTTGATAAGTTCTTTATATGTATGCCAGTAAAATGACGAAATGGATAATTACTTAAGGTAAGACCTGTGTAATGAATACCTATATCCAGAAGAGTATCCAAGGGAGGTAACTATAGTAGTAAATTAGGATAGATTTCTGTCATGCAAGAGGACCAGGGTTCAAATCCCACTGGAAGCTATTTTTTTGTAAGCCTAGAGCTTAAATAATTGGCATATTTCTTTTTTTCCTGTGTAATTCTGTCATTGAATATAAATGTCTCATGATTTAAACTAAAATAAGCAAAATAATCAAGATTAAAGGGGTTTTCGCTATCAGAATAGTGTTTATTCAAGTCATCAATTTGAAAATTTCTAAAACTGGACGGTAAACTTCTCTGAAATTTTGTTTAAATTTTGTTTAAGGTATATAGTTAAAAAATGGTAAAGTTTGGTATATTGCACCAATCAGGATTTTGCACAATTTTCATTAATTTAGTCTCGTGAAATTTATTTGGTCAAAAAATGTCATTTTAAGATAAATTCTGTATTTATATATTATATCTTAAATTGGTTTAGTAAAATATAACATATTTTGGATAAACTGTAAAAAAATTAACGTTGAATTTATCAATAACAAAAAATTTTGTTTGTCACCGATTAAAGAATATGGATACTTTCACGTTTTTTCTCACTTTTTTAAATAAAAAAAGCTAAAAATCTCAAAAACTACACGGTGAAAGTCATTAAAATTTTGCATACAAGTCAGTGGTATGAAGCAGTTGATGAAAATATAATCAGATGTTGGATTCTTAAGTGCCTATTACACAGGTCTTACCTTAAATAAAGAATGTACTGTAGCATAAGCAGTGATACAGTACTGTGAACGTTTAAGGTTACAAACGAAACGATGGGCGATAGACGGACGACTATACACGGTATACGCACAATACACGATACTGCCAATTCATATAATTTGTGTACGAGATTTCTTAGACTTTGAAAATGCTTTCAAAATATAAGATGAATGGATGAAATTAAATGAAATAAATTTGCATAAGCATGTAACTTATTCACATTGCATGATAAAATTAAAAAACGCTTGATGCACTATATACGGACGCACGAAACACGTTAGACGGACGCACGATAGACGTTAGACAGACGCACGATACACGATAGACGGACGACAATAGACGCAAGTTTTGTAACATTAAACGTTCACAGTACTGTTACAGTAGTTAAGTGATAAGTCTTTTATATACTTTTTAACCGCTTATTGTTTCTTACATAAAACTGTGAAAAGTTAACTTACATTTACTGATGGAGAATAACATCAGACTTACCATATGTAATCCAAAGAAAACTAAGAAAATAATAATTTTCAAATTTATACAAAATCATATTTATTTTAACAAACTGCAACAGTTTGAAGTTATATGCGACTCTTCATGCCAACTGAAACATGTGAGCAGAAGGTTGCAACTTTTAAAATCCTCCTTCTAATAATGTCATGGATTATTAAATAATACACTTGGATATAGTTCATTTCAATAATGATTGTTGACTTAAAGATGAAAATATTTCCTTTGTTTGGAACAAAAGTTCAAGCTGACGTTATTCTGCAATAATTACTTAAAGCATTTCCTTTTTTGGAAACAGTTTTATTGGAAAACTGAGCTTTTATCATTCAACCGGTTATGTGCAATTGCCCCTGTTTACATCCGTAGATAATATTTGTTAAGCTTCTCTGAGCGAGGTTGTGTGATTTAATTATGTCCGCATTACTTTTATAATGAATATTTGTATTTGCAATGTAATGTGCGTCTAAAAAGCACGTGTCATGAAACACAAGGGCTAGAGTTTATTAACAAAACGTTCATGCAGTCATCTTTATAAAGTCTGATAATGTTTGTTTTGCTCTTCTGAGCGAAGTTGTGTGATTTAATTATGTCCGCATTGCTTTTATATTCAACATTTTTTGGCAATGTATTGTGGGTCGAAAAAAAACACGTGTCATGAAACACAAGGGCTAGAGTTTATTTACAAAACGTTCATGCAAAGTCATCTTATAGATAAATACAGACGACACTTTTAGAACAAAACAAAATAAAACTGTTATGAAATGTTTTCAACTAGTTGAATAGACCACTGTATAAGCGTACAGTAACAATGACAGAAGGTTTCCCTTATTTTTCATGAACATTTTTAATTACTTAAATTAGGATCGTCTTAAGTAAAACTAGTACAGACGTTATCAATTTCGAGAGGGATAGGAGTATCCTTAATTAAGGTTTTATACATTTGCGATAATTCGATATTTTAGATAGTTTACGGAGTTCAATGTATTATTTTTATCTGAATTAACATTATAAGTTTAATTTACTTGATTAAAAAAATTAAATCTGCATACCAGGAATTGCTACAACCAGAAAAAAAACAGAAGAGAGGAAAAGAAAGCATGCATTATAAGAGAACTAATTTTAAATAAGACACCACAAACAATTAACGAAATAGAGAACCATTGGGGTTACCGCCTTGGAACGGTCAGTTGCACAATTATTTGAAAGGTAAGTTATGCTTGTTTGGACTAAACTTAATGTAATATAACAGTAATATATATTTAATAGTTTGGTTTCTAAAATCTCCAAATAGGATAACGATATAAAGATTTAAATTGGACAAACATATCATAATATTAGATGAAAAAGTAAATTATTCGGGTTGAAGGTTATAAAGCTGAGATTGGAAACCAGTTTCAAATCTCAAGCATATGATTGGCTGAAATGGCGACCAGTCAGATGCTTGAGATTTGAGACTGGTTTCCTTGCTCAGTTTTATAACCTTGGGCACAGGTTGGCATCATTATTGTTGGCTGTCTTTGATTCAATAAATGTAGTCGTAATTCTTTTTTGTTCTTCTTGATTGTGTAGATAGAGTACTGGTTCAGACTTAAAATCAGACAATAACCGAATATTTTTGTCTGCCATTTTCAGAAAAGGAAATGCGACTGTTATGATAATTGTTTTCGTCGTCTGTTCTTGATTTATTGATAAACCTATTTTCTCGATGTTGACTCAATTTTTAATCCTGACAATGAGATTTAAAATCAATTATATTGCTTCATATAGCCACAGTTAACAGGACGTTTTATTGAGTTTAGCTCATTATCGCCCCAAATCAGTTATGGATTCCCGGCATCGCCACCACCATGGGTTGTACAGCTATTAGACGAAATGAAAATTATTAAGGATAAGGTGCAGTCAATAGAAAGTATTGAAAAAAAAACAGTGAATTTAATAAACGCTTAAGTTTCGGATCTAGAAATAAAATTCAAAGATATGGACACCAGAGTGATCGACGGAGAGAAACTTGTAGTTTCACGGAAACGGAACTTGAAAGAAGCAGATCGGAGCTCAAGGAATCGAAATCCTTGTTAGTAAATCTCTCAAAAAAATGTGAGAACCTTGAACTTGAGGCCACCTCGCTTAAGAAACTTAACACCGAACTTAACGACAAAATACTCGACCTGGAACAACGATTGATGAGGGAAAACTTGATTTTCTATAGTATTCGAGAGGCCGGAGATGATGAAAATTGTGAAAATCTTGTGAAAACTGTTCTTAAAATAGATGAAAAGGGAACTTTTCAGACACGCTGAAGACACGCTGAAAATGGAAACAGGAAAAGTTAACAACATGATCTTCGACCGAGCCCATCGTCTTGGAAAAAAGGACACTAACCCTCGCCCAATTGTTGTAAATTTTCATTATTATAAAGACAAGGAACACATTCGCAACTTGTCCTTTGAAAAGGCAGACGGCCTGAAAGCCGCAAAACGAGGAATCGGTATACAGCTAGCTACCCAGAGACATCCGAGAGGCTCGGAAAGGACTATACCCAGTTTTGGAAACAGCGAAAGAGGCAGGGAAGGAAGTTAAATACATCGGCAAAGATATGTACATCAACGACCGGAAGTACATACCAAACAAGTCCAGTGTAACTGGTTAGGGAAGCCAAGAGGAGCTCAAAATTATAGTTTGGAACCCAGCTAGAGACACTATCATTTGAAATTCACAGTAGCGCTATTTGTGCAGTGTGGCGGCCGTAAAAAGTCTCCCCGTACATTTAGTCAGTAATGTTATCAGTAAATTAACCCGGTACCGATGTCATGCAGTGATTGTTACGTATATCAGGGCTATCCGATCAACGTATTTTGGCGTTGTCCCGGTTAGCTCAGTTGGTTACGTCGCAGGAATTGCATGGCTAGGCGCTGTCGCCGTGACGGTGCGGGTTCGCTCCCAGCTAGAGACAATATCATTTTAAAGAGAAAATTATGTGATTTAGACTTTTTGACTTTTATTGAGAATTTTGACTTAGTATTTCTAAACTAAACTTGGTTGAGTAATGACGATCACTCAAATTTTTATATAAATGGTTTTGATTGTGTGCATATTTTTGGTTCTAAATCAAACAAGAAATATCTTTAAAAAAAGATAAACGGCGTAGATTGTATATGTAATGATGCAGTTTGTAGCTGGTATTATTCACTTCATCTTGATTTATGTGTAAATTAAATAATTTCATTGTGAATCCCTCACACTATGATGACATAATAGCGGACTCGCAGTTTTTTCGCGTAACATATTACACGTAAGTGACAGATTTAAGACAAGTAAGCACATTGTAAAATCCTCAGTCGCGATAAAGAATGAGTTTTATATAAGAAACGTATTGTAAAAGGCATTGGTTGTGTTTATTCTTAAAACATAATGTATCAGATGATATATCAATTGCTGAAAGAATAAAATATATTTAGTGAAGACTTCAAGACTTACATAGCGAACTCATTGTTTATATCGCGTAGCATATTATATACAGCTGACCGATTTAAGAGACGGGTAAACATTTCAATTACTGAAAAAGCTGGGATAAATTTCCAATAACTAAATACTCACAAATATTACAATAATTCAAGCTCGCAGATTTTATTACTTAAATTTTCAGCTTTACAGTGAAATTGTAACATCGTTTGCTTTAAGCGATTTCCACTTACTTTCACTTTCATTTTGTAAAGGTTGATATAAAAGAGTGACTGTATTGTTGTTGACAACAAAATCCTAGCCAATGACGAGTACTGTAGTGTGCCTCATTTCAACATCTTTCAACACAAGAGCATAGAAAAGATCTAAACGTCACAGCAATAATCGTTTCAGACAGTGTATATAACTAATTGTTTAAAACTCCCACTAGATACCTCTTCACCCTGCTAGATACCTCTCCGGTGGAAATAGCTACCAATCGAAATAGTTTATTTAATTTTCCCGCTGCATAATAATATAATACGAGTATTATTTACAACACTTCATTGGTTAATAAATAAGGTCAAAAGTGACCTTAGACAGCTAACGCCGAAAAACACAAAGAAAGGACGGCATAGTGGTGGAATCACGTTTTACTATAGAAAACAGCTTAAAAATATATACAAATTGTTGATAAACTTAAACAAGGTATTATCTGGGTTAAAATTTCAAAGGAATTGTTGACATTAGATGAAGATGTTTTTATATGTCATTGTTATATCCCCCATCTGTTTCCAAAATCATGCTTAATTCTGATTTCGATTTTTTTTGAGAAACTAGAAGCAGATATATTGAAATATGACAACTTAGGTAAAGTTTATGTTACAGGTGACATAAATTGTCGAACTTCGAATGAACAAGATTTTCTTTCGTTCGATAAATACCTTGATCAAAATTTGCCATTTTGTTGATAAACAAAATTTACCCTTACGTCAAAATTACGATAAAGTAATCGATAGTCATGGACGTTAACTTATTGATATATGTCTAGCGACGGGTCTACTTATAGCACATGGTCGATTAGAAAACGGTGAAAAAGGTAAATGCACTTTTTGCTCCCAAAGGGGAACTAGTACGGTCGATTACCTATTATTACACTTTAGTAACTTTTAATACAATATCACATTTCTGCATTTATGATTTTAATGAGTTCTCAGATCATGCGCCGATTTCATTTGATCTGCGTATATCATTAAATCCGTTCACGGATCATATAGATCCCCAAAACGTCAGTTCGGATCAGTCTGCAAAAATAGTATGGGATAACGAAAAAGCCCATGATTTTATTTCGCAACTTACGAATAACGATGCGGTTTTAAACCAATTACTCTTTAACGTGTTTACTCAACCGGTTGAAACTGTAGTTGAAAATTTCACGGATTACTTGCTCACACATGCTAAAAATGTTTTTGGTAAAAATAATAATCAAAGTAAAATATCATTTTATACAAGCAGAAACAACCGAAAGAAAAGCAACTGGTTTGATCTAAATTGCAAAGAAGCAAAAAAACAATTTACAACTGCCCGCAACATTTATAATAGAAATAAAAATCACACAACGCGCGCAAATTTTACGCGTACAAGAACCCTGTACAATAAAGTAAAGAAAAAGGCGTTTAACAAATTCCGTTATCAAGAAGGTACACGAGTAAATAATTTAGCAAATACCCAGCCTAGAAAATTTTGGAAAAATATTAAAGGACTCTATAAGAAAAGACAAGATCAATCAGATTCGTTAACAGTAAACGATTTATTTCAACATTTTAAAGATATCTTTGGTTATAATCCCTCTGAAAATTTAAATTTAGACCAAGAACGGCAATTTACCGATCAAAACACAAAAGACAATTTCCTTGATGCCGAAATAAGTATCTCAGAAGTTCGTGATGCAGTCTATTCTCAAAGTAACAATAAATCACCGGGCATTGATAAATTACCCAGTGAACTTTTTAAGTCATCTTTTCACATAATATCTCCGTTTCTGGTTAAACTTTATAATCGTCTATTTATGAACGGTGAATACCCCGAGTCCTGGGGAATGGGGATTATTACTCTCATATTCAAAAAAGGGGACTTAAACGTGGCTCAAAATTATCGAGGAATTACTTTGATAAATATTCTTGCAAAAGTGTATTCGCAGATTTTGCTGATCGATTAAATAAATGGTGCAAAAACCACGATACGATTTCTAAAAATCAGTTCGGTTTTCAAAAGGGAAATCAATTGAAGATTGTATTTTCATACTTCAATCAATTATATCTAAAGTGTTGAATTCGGGTAAAAAATTATACTGTATATTTATTGACTATGAATTATGTTTCGACAAAATTGACCACTCACTCCTTTGGGTAAAACTCTTAAACGAAAATATAAGCAACACATTTGTTAAAGCAATAAAGTCAATGTATACTACTGTTAAGTCATGCGTTCGATACAAAGCCACGCTTTCCGAATTCTTCGAGTCAAAAATGGGCTTGAAACAGGGGGACCCGAGTTCGCCACTTCTTTTTATGCTATTCGTGAATGACATCATAAATAATATTAACTCCGATCTCGAAGGTATTTTCACAATTGACGAACTTAAATTATTTTTGATTTTATACGCCGACGACCAGGTTTTATTTGCTACTTCGCCAAAATCACTTCAATCAATGTTGACAGATATTGAAAACTATTGTAACACGTGGGGAATGAAAATCAATACCTCTAAAACAAAAGCAGTAATCTTTTAGAAGGGTCGAAATACACATAAACGATTCTATATTTATGATACAGAAATAGAGGTTGTATCCTCCTTTAAATATTTAGGTATTCATCTATTTAAAAATGGAAATTGGTACAGAAGTCAAAAAGTGATCTCACAACACGCATCGTTTGCATTACATAATCTTTTTCGAATTCTCGATAAGATAGAACTTCCAACTGCACAAAAACTCAAACTTTTTGACACCCTAGTAGGATCAATATTAAATTTTTGTTCAGAAGTTTGGGGTATGCACCCAGCAAAAGATATAGAATTAATTCACAGTAAATTTTTTAGAAGAATTCTAGGAGTCAAGAAATCAACAAATCTAATGGCAATGGATGGTAAACTTGGTCGTTTCCCAATGTCAGTGATAAGAAAACTAAATATGATAAGATATTGGATCAAGGTTACAAAAGAAAACGAGACTTCGCTGCTCAAACAAGTTTACTTAATGTTGAAACGAGACGCTGATCTTAATAATTTAAATAAGAATAACTGGGCTTCATACATTAAAAATATGCTAGAAAGTTACGGGTTAGGAGATATTTGGCTTCACCAATTCGATATCGATATACCGTATCCAATTATTAAGCAACGAATTTTTGATGAATTTAAACAATCTTGGTACGCTAATATTAATAACTCTAGTAGACTAGAATCATATTGTCTTTTGAAACACGATTTCGGTTTAGAAAATTATTTTGATCTAACAGTTTATTGTAAATACATCCGAGCACTAACTAAATTTAGACTCTCTTCGCATAAACTCAAAATTGAATCTGGAAGATTTGAAAATACACCAATAGAATTTAGACTTTGAAAATCCTGTTCTATGAAATCTATCGAATCTGAATACCATTTTCTGCTTGTATGCCCCAAATTCAGACATCTACGTCTAAAATACTTTAAACCCTACTTTTGTAAATGGCCAACTATTACGAAGTTCGAAACAATTATGTCAAGTAAATCCTTAAAAACAAAAATAAGTGTTGCCAAATATATTTTCTTTGCATCTAAGTTAAGAATAGATTAATATAGATTATTTTTTCATTATAAAAGCCACCATTATGGATGCATTTTTTCAACCATGTGCTTCAGGAATTGCTCCTGTTGGATTTTATTATATAATGAATTGTGAAAACTTATTTTTGAGCTTGGCGATTGGTATTTGTTCATGCTCTCATTATAATTATTTTGTGTGTTTTGCTATAAACTATGTATTAGTTTTATGAAATAAAAGTATTGGATTGGATTGGATGTACTATGTCAACAGTACATATACTGAACAAAAATAAAAAAGTATCCACTTTGTATGCTTATATTCTCATTAACATACTTTCATGTTATCAGGTACGATTTGAGTGGTGTTTAATTGGTTAATCTCAGTTGTTTTTAATTCCAATTGTTCATAAACATAATCTTCCACTCCGAGAACTAAGCAACGGCCAGTCGAATAACAATTAATAATGGATTACAACACACTACATATTCAATTTAAAGGGAGGTAATTGGATATGGTTGGACTTTCTAGCGTAGTTTATCGAGAACTACTTGTTTTATTGATGAATGTTTTGTGACTTTATTGATCAGAAGAGGTGGAAAGATTGATTTAATTCAAATCAATGTGAATACTTCAAAGAATCACTGACTTTTTCCTGGAACCCTCATTACAACAAAGGAAAAGATAACTAAGTTCTGGCTGCAGATTTTCAAGAACACTTTTTCTCTTTGCAATGATAACAGAAATGCAAAGTTGTCCACATACAGAATTCTAAGTTTTCGTTTTCAAATTTTACAAAATTTAAGATAGGAAAGTGGATACTTTTTATTTTTGTTGAGTATATAATATTACTTTTGTTTTTATATTTCGGACAAACTATAAAGATGGGTGGTTTCAATATCCCAGCCACTATTTATTTGGATGTAGTTCAATCACCACAAATATATACTTTCTTCCTTTCTAAAACTTTGAGTTTTTCTGTCATATGCTTAATTTATATTATCAGATGCCCTTTCACATTTCTATTTTGCTTAGTTACAACCATTGTTTTCTCGTTTAGGGCAAACCCATTATTTTATCTCGGGACCATAGGTACATGGAATATTATTTTCACCGCCATATGCATACCATCGTTTGGAATGGATCGAAATTGTTGTGTTTATTGGTGTAAATATTGAGTTTAATTCAACCCGGGGCTAGGCAGCGCGGGCAGTAATATGTATTTGCATTACGGCCCATGAACAGACTCAATTAAAGTTCACGTTTTATCTATTGCTTATAAAAGAAAAACTTTTAAAACAAGGTTATCGGTATCACAAATTAAGGAAAACCTTTTGCAAGTTTTATCGCCGATATCCAGATCTAATTCATAAATACAGCTGCAGTTTAAAATCACTATTGCAACAAGGAATTTCACAGCCAGTTTTTTTATAGAGATTTAATTTATAAACTTAAGAAGATAAAAGGCGATGTTAATTTCTCCCGGTTATTCGTAAAAACCATCTGTAAATTTAAAAAGAAAGGTTACCAACATGATATTTTACAGCGCTCTGCAGGCCTGGTGATTAACCCATCTACAGTTGATCATTATGCTTACCTCTTTGGTTGCACGACGGTGGCAGGGGTGTAAGAGTTTATGAAAGTTTATGGGGAAATCTTTTCTTAAAAGAACCTAAAAGCTCGATTTGTTTCTTTTATCCCTGTCATCGTGTTCTTGCTGATTTTACTCCAGGTGCTCTGGTCTCGGAAAGATCATTGAGTACCCGCCCTTTGGTTTTGCAATGCTATTAAATTCTTATGTTTATATGTTTGTATGCTTTTGCATGCAACATCGTTGAGCTGATGGGTGGGTTGGAGTTATTTCAACAAGACAATTTGTACTTGTTTTGTGATACGAGAACCTGTTGGGGCAAGTGTGAGGTTGGTGCACCCTAGAACCTGGTTTAAACCCCCAGTGGCAATTTGTTTTGCCACTGACCGTTCCAAGGCGGTATCCCCAAAGGTTCTCTTGTTTATTAATTGTTTGTGGCGTCCTATTTGAATTGACATACATATATAAAACATGCGCTCTCTCTATCTTCCTCTCTTCTTTTTCGCTGCGTGGGGAGGCTGTGTTTTTTGAGTGTGGCGATTCCTGATATGCATATGTTGCTTTTTTATAAATATGTCAATAGTTGTAAAACAGATGTTTTTAATCTTATTCGCAACTTCAAACGTTTTGCTTCCAAATATTTCAAATGTATCCATCGACATCCCTCTGTATGAAAATTGGATGCAAACACTCGTCTTTTTCAGGTAATAATTTTAGTGGAAGATTGCTGTCATTCCTTTCTTCTCCAAAACGACTGTCATCTTGATCCAAATCCATGTATAGTGACCTACAACGAGCTTCAGTGCAGCAACAGACACCGCCAAGAATCAGCGCTAATGTTTCAAGCGATTCCTTTATGCATTATACTATGCTTTTGGACCATAATAACATAACAACAATAAGAAATAATGCATTTCGATGCTTAACGATAGATAAAACTAACGTATACTTGGAAGTGATTTTAAACGACAACCATTTGAACAACATCGCAAATGATTCCTTTTTTGACATCAAAGATGCTATTCGTCATTTGGATTTGAGCAATAACAGGCTAACTACATTACTCCGAGCTTTAGGACATTTATCAAATTTAAGAACACTGAAATTGCATGGGAATTATATAATTCATCTTGATGTTTTTGCTATGGTTAACATCGGCCATACATTGAGGGAACTTGAAATTGGTTTCGGCAATATAACTTCTTGGCCCGTTGAATTTAAGTATTTAAGGGCCTGCCACACTCCTCCCAATTCTATTCATCGATAAAAAGAAAATTATCAAAATCTCAATAACGGCAAAATGCTGTTAAATGAAACTTTGCACAAGTGTATGTTATTAATGTATCTTTATTTTACAGATGGTAAGACATATTAGAAAAGTAAAGAAAAATAGCAGGATCTAAAAATTCCCTCAACTTCTATTTACATAAATTCACAAAAACTAAAGAACACAAAACATCATTTTAAATGCCCACATGAGTAATATGATACTGACAACAATTTATTGTGTCCTCATGATTTACTTATGTAAACTTTACGAGATATTAGTAAAAGTGTGTTTGACCTTCAATTTCCTGATCGCGTAAACGGATGACAATCACTGATTTCTCTTTTAATAGTTGAACGTTTTTTACAAAGTACACAACATTTTCTTGTCAGTATCATTGCGCTCACAAGGGAATTTAAAGGTATGTTCTGCATCGCCTAGTTTTTGTGAATTTATGTAAATAGAATTCAAGGAATTTTTAGGTCTAACTTTGTTTCTTTACTTTTATAAGTTGTCTTACTGTATGCAAAATAAAGATACATTAGTAACCTTCATTTGTGCAAAGCTTCATTGAATGGCATTTTGTAATTACTGAGATTTGATGATTTTTATTTTATCGATGAATAGGATTGGGAGGAGTGTGTTGATGCCTTAAGAAGTCTAATTCAGTTAACTATAACTGATGCCCCGTTGCAATTTCTACCAGAAACGGCTTTTCACGGTATGGACCAATCTCTTTTTTATTTGAATATTTCAAGAACACGATTACAGAAAATTCCACCAGCTATTTGCCACTTAAGATATCTTTACCGCTTGACCATGTACAATAACACATATTTAGAAGAACAACAAACTCCTGTCGCACAGCCATGTGTAGGAAATAAAACTCAAGTAAGCGTTGTTATTCTTGAAAGCAATAACATAGAGCAATTTCCAAATCTGCATGAAATGTTCAGAACAATAGATAATATATTTCTGCGTGGAAATAAGCTGCATATAATGAATCCAAATACTTTACAGGTAATTGATATGATGTATCGATATGATTTTTCAAGCAATTACATGAAAATCTGATACAAAGTGTTGAAGATTTTGATTTGTATAAATTAGAAAAGCTAGAGATGCTTTTTCTTTCAAATAATCCTCTGGAATATATTACAAATGACGCGTTCAAAAATAATCAGCTGTTAAACTTTATTTCATTATCCGGGACGAAGCTCATCCGAATACCAAGCGCTTTGAAGCAAATTCTGTCTCTTAATTACTTACTCCTGGACGGTCTTCAAATTGAATGTACATGCGATACGGTGGATCTCAAAACATGGAATGTATCACATATAAATTTCTTTGACGGCCCAAAGTGTTTCATGTCAAATGAAGAGATTAAGGATTACATAGTTAATACCCTTCCAAATTGTTTGTGATAAGGCGGCGGACGCCAGTAACCGGTCCTAATTTCATAGTTTCCGACACACACTCTGTACCTAGTCTATGATATCAATCCACAACAACAACCTGAAAGAGAAATCAGTGATTACTGTAAACATATGGCTATAAGCTACTCAGGCAACACAAATTCAGGCTATGAAGAACTCCTGAAAAAATCCAAGGAACACTGAAACACAGTCCAAGCATCACTTTTGCACAGTCGGCCAAGGCAAAAATCACGAAACCCAAAATCTTGCAAAATATTAATGTCCAACCGACAACTCCCAGAAATGGTTGCTTTCAAACCAGCTGAAACAGCAGATTCAGGAAAGAATATAGCCAATAGCTGTCATCCCTACCGATTTTCCGCAAAATAAATCCAAAAACATGCAACTGAATTTCTTAAGCGGAAACAGACTACCAAACAGGACTTCCCTAGTTTCGAATTCAAGCCCCTGCATCACACTGATCATCATCTGGCTGCTTTTGGTTTCTAATAGTTATTAAACAAATATATTCTAAATACATTGAAAACACAAAACCTGTATCTATAATTAATTTAGGCTTGATAAACGTCAAAATATCTTCATAGTATCCCCTTTTTCATAATATTCATTTTGCTGAAAATCATTCAAAATAAGCTAATTATTAGGTCTAAACAGCTCTGCTGGGTGATCAAAAATAAGCAACTGCATGAAGTCTGACATTTTTCTGATACCCTGACAGGCTCTTGGATACTGAATTGTTTCAAACACCTTTGCAGACCAGGGGCGTAGCCAGCTTTTTTCAAGTTGTAGGCCCATACAAGGGATTCCAAAGGGCGTTTGCTTCTTGGTAAGGGGTAAGGAAGCCCACCCCTCTTCCCAGAAGACGGAAAAAAGTGGGGATTAAAAATAGCAAAACGCGTTTTCAAGGAAAATTATGAAAACAAAACTTTTAACTATGAATGTGATTTGATGCCGCAGAAGACAAATCCACGCGCATGACACACTTGATTCGACTAAACGGCTTGAACCCTCTACCATCCCACACCCCTCCTGTTTTATTGTATTTCTGGGACTTTTGAAAATGTCATTTTCTTGTCCAACTTGTAGGCCCGGGCCTACAGGGCCTTATAGTAGCTACGCCACTGCCGACCACTTTACTGATACTTATGATGTCAAAATCTGCCCAGTCAACTGCCTCAACATGTATTTGTACTCTTCCATGTTAGATTGTGACTTGTTTGGTGACATGCTTGAAATACCTGGTCATCAAAGTTTACATACATTACAGTGCCCATTTGGGTAAATCCATAATAATGTACAGAGTCAAAGCCAGCTATTATTTAAAAAAGCTATGGCATGCTTGCTATTAGCACCAGAGTAGCTACTGCATTTCTGGTACAAAGTCTGTCTGACATAACTTCAATCGAGTGTGACATTTTTAGTGGTTTTTACCAACAGCAACAATTTCAGAGTTGCTCGGATGACAAAAATTGGCCGTCCCCTGCTTAAAAAGAGGGAAACGACAATAATGTTGGTTAAACATTATTTTTTGGCATGCGAAACATTCTTTTGTACCATAAGAAATAATGCCTTAAAGACAAGCGACAAATTTCATACTTTCTACTTGAAAAAAAAATATACATGACTTTGCACCAGTCATCTCAGCATACCACCAAGTCTGAGTTACCTCCCCTTAATGCTGACTGCCAGACATTTTATTTTAGATAAAGCAGACCTAAAAATGATCATTTTGTGTAATACTCATTCTGGACAGACATTTAAAGGTTTAAAATGCCATACCTGACAATATTTGTAAATCAACACTTTTCCTTAAGGCGGCGGACGCCAGTAACCGGTCCTAATTTCACAGTTTCCGACACTCACTCTGTACCTAGTCTATGAAATCAATCCACAACAACAACCTGAAACAGAAATCAGTGATTACTGTAAACATATGGCTATAAGCTACTCAGGCAACACAAATTCAGGCTATGAAGAACTCCTGAAAAAATCCAAGGAACACTGAAACACAGTCCAAGCATCACTTTTGCACAGTCGGCCAAGGCAAAAATCACGAAACCCAAAATCTTGCAAAATATTAATGTTCAACCGACAACTCCCAGAAATGGTTGCCTTCAAACCATCTGAAACAGCAGATTCAGGAAAGAGTATAGCCAATAGCTGTCATCCCTACCGATTTTCCGCAAAATAAATCCAAAAACATTCAACTGAATTTCTTAAGCGGAAACAGACTACCAAACAGGATTTCCCTAGTTTCGAATTCAAGCCCCTGCATCACACTGATCATCATCTGGCTGCTTTTGGTTTCTTAAAGTTATTAAACAAATATATTCTAAATACCTTGAAAACACAAAACCTGTATCTATAATTAATTTAGGCTTGATAAATGTTAAAATATCTTCAAAGTAACCCCTATTTCATAATTTCTTCATGGCCAGTTCGAGTAAGTGGCTATCTTACTGGTATGCGCTCCCTAAAGTATATGAGAAATAATGTGTATATATATATATATAGGTTTTAAGCTTGTATGTTAAAAACTGTTTTCTTAGTGTATTTGCTTGGTGTTGGTTTCTCGAGTGCAAGACCAATACCATTTAGATTTATAGACTGGTCCCGCAGCATAGCTATTTTGTTAGTATAATTGTAAAATCATGCTTACTGCACTAGATTAGTAGATATCCAAAGAATTCAATTTTTAATAGATACTGATGAGCTTAATCAGCTTTTACTCTTGTGTGTTTATAAATTCTGTGTTAATACATTTTTTATGTCTACTTTAATTGTTCAGTTAAGTCAAAGTTTAAATCGATGCATCTTTATACATGTAATTTGAAAGCATAACTTGTTTTATTTTTATTGTTCATGTTATAATGAAAAAAGAACACTCAAACACTTTAGAAATGGAACAAATGGAACATAAGAAAACGTTTGTCCATATAGTATAAATGTAATCTGCAAACTAAATACTTAATGTATGCAAATGAAGATTAAGCTTTTCAAACAGATTCATTGCCGAAAGTTTATTTTCACTTCGAATCTTCACTAAGAATCTTTAAAAACGAAAACTAACACAAAAAACAAAGTTCACATGAACAGACTCACTCAAACCGAGCAAACTTTTTCATATTTTTCATATTTGTCGATTTCGGTGATATTTCTTTTTCATCTAGTTCACGAGTATATATAATTATTACTTGAATATCAGTTTGCACAATAACTTTATACAGTGGAACCTAATACAAAACATAACACTTTTAAGAGAATTTGTTTCTAAACAATGGACGAAACCACAATCAGATTCAGTGAAAGAGAATGATTGGAAATACGTATTTTCTGCTCGGGGATTTATTTCCACGGTTGCAGTAGTCTGGATAGCTTATTAATTTCCTTAACATTGAGCAATATGTATTTAATAGTTATATGAATGTGTTTGTTGAAGTTGTATATATTTTGATTTCTACAATTAGTGCGATGTTTGAACCACTTACATGTACAATGTTCGTATAATTTTAGAAACCAAATAAAAGTTAAAATTTGTAAAAAAAAACGTTGACTAGTCATTTCTGCTCAGAATCATACAAGGACTAAGCGCTTGGTTCAAATGATCACAAGTGGGCAACAAAGAAATTAGCTTAAATTCATGATAATTTTTTCCAGAAATGAAATGCGGTGCTTCTTTCACATTTTACTGTACATGTTCTGTGAACATGTTTATTATGGTACGCATTAGAAAAATCAATATTGTTTTTGATATACATGTACGATGTTCAGTCCAAAAGAAAAATGCATAAATGTCATTAGAACTTTTTAGATGTAGTCCAATTGCTGCGTTGTGTATTTTTTATATTTTTCATATGAAACACATATTGTATATAGTCATCAATAGGTTGCTATCATGTTCATTATGTACCGACTGCTTAACATCTTTGACTTTTTTATTTTGGTGTCTTTAAGGGTGTGTTCGTGTACTCTTCGTACCAAATAATATAGTGCAGAAAGACAGTTTTGAAAAAAAAATAATTGTAAATATTGTAAATTGGTTGTTTTTTCTGTATTATAGAGTATTTTCTTTGCAAAGTATTTGTATTTGTTTGAGTGATTTTAAATGAATAAGAATGCTGAAAATGAAACAATTGTACTTGTTATATCTAGTGAGATATTTTTAGTCACATACATGTTACAAATATTTAGGAACATCGATAATAAAATGTTATTTTTCTGCATGGTTTTGAGTAAACTCTATATATTGGAAACATATAAGATGCACATTGTTTATAATTTTTTAACAAAATGCTATAAATATGCCATTGTGCGTTCATAAACCCAGCCAATCTATTCGAGGTGAGGATAAAACCAAAAGTCACAAAATTGACCTGAGCTTTTGTAAAGAGGATAAACTGAAATCTGCTTAAACTGCTGAAAACTCTTCTGTGTAACAGCATTATTAAACAATCGATAGAACTCTTTAAAATTAATTAAAAGTTCGTATTTAAATATGAAGACACAAATTCGTTAATAGAGACTTTATTGGCTACTGACGATTTTGTGACATTTTTACGCCTAACATCAAACTTGATTACATGGTAGAGGTGCCAAATGTATGCAGGGGATTTCTTGATTGTATTATTATACATAAAAAGTAAATAAAAAAAGATGTAAATGTGATTTCACTTGTTATTTTGATATTTTTTAATTTTTACTTGAACAAAATGATAACGTGATTTCAAACGTTATGGTAATGTAAATAAAGAAAAAAAACACATTCATTGTTCTCAGTGCATCTATTTTATGATATATGCCATAATCACCTGGTCACTTGTGAAAGGTGTAACGAAGAAGACGCCTTGAGGAGTTTGTCTGAATCTATAAAATACAATATTTTACTAAATATACGAAGAGATTAATTTACTATTAATTTATTAACGTCTTAGTAATTGTCTTGAAAATCTTTGGCTTGTTCCACTTAATATTCAAAACAAACGCATGTATTTGCAGATATAAAATTTTATATTATACCTCATTTGCATAAGCCCTTCTGTATTTAATATGACGTCATCCAGTCCATAAATCGCATATTGACCGGCTATCCGGTCCATAATTCTTATATTGACCGTTTTTGATTACTTCAGAATCTAATATAAGAATAATTATCTTATAAAGTGCAGGTCTGTTGCCTAGTAATATTTAATTTGATTAACAAAAATGGAATAGCAAAAGGCGTGCTTTATATGCCTGATGGCTTGTAAATAATAAAAAATCTGTATGGGATTTTTTACACACTGAACAAATCAAATTATTATTTAAAAGCAAATTATAGTAAAAATGACAGCAACAAAAGATATGAAAGAATTTAGATTCGGTATAATATAACAAATAAAACATGGCATTGAGGCTGCGCTTCGGGCCATATACCTTCCTCAGTCTGACCAACCAGTCCGTAAACTTGCATATTGCCCTCAATGCCATGTTTTATTTGTTAAATAATAGATCCTAATAATAAGATCACTGATACAACAAATGTTCGAATAAATGATACTTAAACTTAAATAATTTATCGTATTCCCATTCAAATCATAGTATATACATACTTTTAAAAGCGTTGAGTTTTTACCTCGAAATTACATTTTTGTGTTTTAAATTTATTAAACATTGTATAAAATTGATAAATCTTCAGAATTATTTATTTAGCAAAACAAATAACCAGAAGTGTGCATGTATTAAGCTGAAATTAATACGGCATAATTGTGTGAGTACGTGTAAAAAATCGGTATTTTATACCAATTGCCCGATGCGTTTTTAATGTCTGTTCCTTTTAATGATAATATTTACTAGTTAGATTAAGGTAACACTTGTTTCCAACTCATGACATATAATTTCATTCATTCCACATTGTGCGAAGAATGAAATTCTGTTTGAATTTTACTTATATAAATCATCAACATGTTGAAAGTATCAGTAACAGAAAAGCCTCTCACACATGATGAGCATTGGCACAATGACTTGACTTTAAGCGCACGCTTGTTTTGCCAAAACCCCCTGCAAAATAGTCATTCTCTGAGTCATTGAATTGAATCGATAATTAATTGACAAAGAAACCAAATGGCCCTTCTGGGTGCGAAGAAGAAGAGGAAGAGAGAGAGAGCATAATTGTTATCAGTATGTCAATTCCAATAGGACGCCACAAACAACTACCGAACCTTTGGGGATACCGCCTTGGAACGGTCAGTGGCAAAACAAAATGCCACTGGCGGTTTTAACCAGGTTCTAGGGTGCACCAATCTCACATTTACCCCAACAGGTTCTCTTACATCACAAAACAAGTACAAGTTGTCTTGGTGAAATAACTCCAACCCACCCATCGGCTAAACAATGTTGCATGCAAAAGCACACAAACATATAAAACATAAGAAGCTAATAGCATTGCAAAGCCAAAGGGGAGGGTACTCAATGAACTTACCGAGACCAGAGCACCTGGAGTCAAATCAGCAAGAACACGACGACAGGGATAAAAGAAATAAATCGAGCTTCTAGGTTCCATTACAAAACTATTTCCCTATAAACCTTCATAAACTCTTTAACCCCTGCCACCGTCATGCAACCAAAGAGGTGAGCATAATGATTAACTGTAGATGGGTTAATCACCAGGCCTGCAGAGCGCTGCAGTATAAAGATATGTTACATGGCTTGTTTTTGTTGAATATGAATTTTATTTGAAAGAAATATTTTCAGTTACATTTGTCATACAGCCTCACCACAGCCAAGCGTGGAAAGTAGAAGATATCATGTTAAACAATGATCATTTTCAAAACAGACGCCACAAACAATTAACCAAAGTGAGAACCCAGAGGGGTTATCACCTTAGAACGGTCAATGGCAAAACAATTTGCTACTGGGGAAAACAGACACTAGAAGCATCAACTTCACACCTATCCCATTATGTTCTTATATGAACAAAACAGTAAAAGTTGTCATAGTGAAATAACTCCAAACCAAACATCAGCTCAACAATGTTGCATGCAAAAGCACACAAATCTATATAACATAAAAAGCTATTAGCATTGCAAAGCAAAAAGGCGGCTACTCAATAATCACACCCAGACCAGAGCAGATTAAGACAAAGCACCAAGAACACGAAGACAGGGATAAAAGAAACAAATCGAGCGCCTATGTTATTCACAATATTTCTTTAAAAACCTAATCTTTGCCACCGTCGTGCAACCAGTGAGCTAAGCATAATGAACATCTGTAAATTGGTTAATCACCAGGCAGAGCGCTGTAGAATATCATGTTCTTATTTTTTTGAATATACAGATGGTTTTATGAATAATATTACCTTATTTTTAAGCTTATAAACTAAATCTCTCATAAAAATTGAGGTGTTAAATACCTTGTTGCAATAGTAATTTTTAATTGCACCAGTATGTTTGAATTAAAAATGTGTATCGGCGATAAAACTTACAAAAGGTTTTCCTTAATTTATGATACCGATATTCTAGTTATAAAAGTTTGTTATGCAAAGATTACGGTCTTTTCAAGCTCTAGAAAAGCAAACAAGCTGCGAGATACAAACCCCATACGATGAAAACGGAAAATTTACTATTAAAATTAAAATCATCTCTATAATTCATTTATGTGGACTCAAACCTTCTAATATAGGTGACAATTACCAGTAACATTAACTCTGACGGTCAAGCATTGTAACATAACTTGTTTTGCTAATATATAGCTTACATTAACAAAACGTGTAGGTGAAGAAGACGCTATTCATAAGAACATGATCGAATAATAAATTAGTAAAATAAATTTTCAAAAGGTATACAACAGTGTACTTAATGCTTTTTTTTAAAAATAAGTGAACTATTTTGTGAAATTTATCAAATCCGGTCTTAAAGTTATTTACATAACGAATTTCATCTTAGAGAGTAATGTCATTTATATGTACATGTCCGGACTGTGAATAAAGAAAATGTGTTTGTACATGAAGACAAATGGAATCCGAATCGACAAAGGAAATGTTTACACTATCGTTAAATAACGTTTATTTTGTAAGATTTTTTTCAAGCAACAAACAGCCTTAAAACGGACAGGACATTAATTAAACTCAAACGGTGTCAACGTCCGGTTTTCAGGTGTGCTGCAACATAGTAAACAGGTAGGAGAAATATGGATGTCAGGGACAGCTACACGAAAACATGGCCTTCGTAACAAAAGGAAAAGAGAGCAATGTATTTGGGTTGTAAGTAATTTTAGTACATGATACGTCATTTTCGTACATTATTCCTTACATTCATGTTTTACTTTATTAATTACTTAAATATAGACAGAGCTGCAAATAAAGGTACAACTTGATATTAAAGCCGCCTTATTTGCATTTGACAACAAAATTGCCCCACGGATTCACCATTTTGTACGGAATAATCAACATGTCATTATGTTACAGTTTCTTTAATTCCTGTCAGACTTTTTCTTAAATTGGAATAAATACAAGTACATGTAATCAACAGTGTTCCTGTTATATTTACGAATCTTAAAATATATTCAACTGACAATATATACCAAATGAGTCGACACAAATTCATTTTATTTTAATTGCGACAATTTGGGCAGATACAGTTAACATTATCAATATTCGTGGATTAATTTTCTCGCCTCACTCAATTCACTCATATACCATCATTTACTTAGTCTAGCCGAAGTATACGAAACGCAGGGTCGATATTTATTTTATTTGTTTGTGTTGTTGTTGTTTTTATATGCACTGACAGCTTTGACACACTGAACTTTATTTTAATGGCTTGTCATAGAGATTGTTACCAACCAGTTCCGGTTATGAACCAGTTCCGGTTAAAGTTTTATTTCCTTTCATACGAGTATGATAGAAATATTTCAGTAAAATGAGTGAAAATGCTAATTAAGCCGCAATGAATATTATTTGAACTGAACATTGACGAACTCTAACCTTTTATCTTCTGTTTACTTCTGGACAAGCGCCGCATCGACAAAGACTTTTGCAGACGCTCGTATGCAAAATTTGCCATCGCGTAGCAGTAAAGTGTGTTATTTATCGAAGAAATTAAACTTAAATGGCCCCGAAACGAAAAAATGGTTTTCTCTGCATCGCCAAACGATTTCCAATGTAATTGCATTGTACTGTAGACTTCACAACGATGTGTGTTAACTTGGTGATATGCAAACTATAATTAGTATATATGCTTCACCCTTTCCTCCATAGACACACATTTATGGCATGGGCGAACAGTGAAGATCATGAATTCTGATTAGGATCTGCATTGTTCGCTATTTGATTTATTAGGTTATTTCTGACAAAAAAGCGACCAGTGCTGATCCTGATCAGACGGCACAAATGTAAATCTCAGATATATCATAGTGACTTTTATAACAATTTGTTTACCTTTTAACAGCTGAAGAAAAACTCTAAATGACCAAAACTATTAATGATGTGTAAAGAGTTACTTGTTTGGAGGTAATTGATGTAATATATTGACTGGAATGACGTTTGTACTAATGTATCACATGTAGTGTTTAAAAGATATCCATAAACCAGACTTAGAAACAAGCCTTCAAAACAAGAATTTTTTAAGGTTCTGCTTTGTCATGAATTCATTTTCGGTTATGTATTGGCAATAATATGAGCTTCTTTCTGCAAGCCCGACAGCAGCTCAAGAACAATAACAACTATAAGTACTCATTGACAGTTACATTTTGAATGAAGAAGAAGAAGAAGAAAGAAAAGAAATAAGAAGAAGAAGTAGAAGAAGATGATGATTATGGTGTTGGTGTTGGTGGTGGTGATGATGATGATGATGATGATGATGATGATGATTGTTGTTGTTTTTTTATATAATATAATGACAGAATCTTTATGCATGTGTTTTTTTTCTTAAAACGTTTGTAAAACTGATTTTATTAGTAATGTATAATGTACATCTTTTTACATGTATCACTTTTATAGGAATTGCATAAGAAACATTCCATTTTATACCAAAAATGTTTCAAGTCTGGTTTTAACAGTTGAGTTGTCTCAATAGAAGGCCAAATACCTACTAATAGGGGTAACAATTTTAAATGACATTAACTCTGATTATTAAGTAATGTAACCTAACTTTGTACTTGTTTTAGCAATATATAACTAACATTAACAACACGTGTACATTGTCACATCAAATAATGTAGTTACCTCTTTGCAATATATTTCAAATCTTTTGTCACACTATTGCCCTACAAACACTATATAAAAGAGCTAACACCTTAACATTTTCATCACTTCGTATTTTGCGGAGAATTTTATTGGTAAGTATGCTTTAAGATACTTTCAACAGCAATTGCTTAGACAACGTGTATCAAAACGGATAATAATTAGTATATTAAATTTTTTTCAAACTTAAGATTATCGGAAAAAAATGTCATAATTATTATCAAATTAAAAAGCATAGTTTTCTTTAAAGTATTATATGATGACAATTAAAAGAATTTGTAATGTATCAAAACTTAGTCTGTGGGTATTTAACATGTTTGCGTAAAGTGAAATATATGGGAACATTATTCTGCATAGCTGATGAAGTCGAACACAAGGTATGCAATGTTCACTAAAATGAAGAAACCACAAAAACTGTACTTGTTTATATTATGTCTGACAAGCTTGCTTATGTGGTAAAATTGTTTTAAAGCACGATTTTATAATAACTATGCCACACACGAAAAACAGGTAAATAAAGCGAATAAATATTGAATTTTTGTCAATGTTGATAAACCAAGTCTGCAATTGCGTTTGTTGACTATAATCTGCACTTTCATCTATGTTAAGGAGGTTGAAACTTATTCCTAATGAAAGTCTTAATATTTTGCTCTTGAGAGGTTTTGTTAATATGCGGTTTGCAGTGTTGATTGCTTTTGACTGTTAAAAGGATACTTTGATCGTTGATGTGTCAGTATTATCTACGCCAAGATTTAAGCAAGATTACGTCAAGACGTAATACTCATTGATTCACATATTTTACAATTGAAAACGTTCTAAACGGTTGCATAAATTTAACAAGGCATACTTCTATGTATGAAATCACTGGATAAACTTAACTGTAGTAAGGACATCGTGTGAGCATTATTTGACATTCTTGACCGGTAATATGAACTTTCATTAATTTTAATCAAACGAGATACCTCTTAGATATTTCAATATACAGTATTTTTGTTTGTGCCGTAAAATTCACCACCTACGTTAGTTCAGTTCTATATTACCAACGGCATCCGAATTTTGTTAACCATGATACTTACGTATGTTTAACTTTATACGTTTATTGTCTCTGAAGTCAAATCGACTAGCACCTGAAAAGTCCACGTCCACCTCACCCTTGCTTAATTTTAAAAATAATAGCAAAGTTTCGTATTATATATATCAAACACTGACAGCTACGTATCTGTCTGGGGGTGCAAACCGAGCCTGCAATAGTTGCCATGTTCGGTGCACTTTCAAGGTCCATTTCAACATTATTTAAAACAAAATAGATTTAAAAGAATCTTTAAAAGTATATATATATTTCATACGGCATCACAAATAATATTCACAAAGCTTAAGCAATACAATAATTTCTTAAGCATTATTCTATTTCAGCTCACCAACATGAAGGGTTTTACATGTCTTATTGTGTCGGTGTTATGTAACGTTTTCGCCCAGCCTCCTTTTCAAGGTAATGGACCAGACGGTTCATGGGATGGCCAGGGCGGCGGGGTTGGACATGATCCTGATCCATTCCAAGGAGGTTATGGACAAGATCCGTACCAAAATCTTCAAGGCCAAGAACCGTATCATAACACTCAATAAAAGGCCAACCTCTATGCTTATGCAAAATATAGTAAGTTGCGAATTTTTGAGTAATATTGTATTATGCTTTAAAAAATATTTTAAAAGTAACATAGTGTTATATAAAACAAACATGTAATAGTAAAATGTGTTTTGATAACTTAATCCGTCTGTATTAATTATGTTACTCGCTAACGACTGAAGACTATATATATTCTACAAAAGTCAGATCTGAGCATGTGGACAAATGTTCGCTTAGAGTAGCCACATATATATTTGTCTAATATCTAATGAAAAGACAAGAAAGACCTTCATACACACTGATGTGAACAGTAAAACAACTTGACAATTTTCCTCATCCTCAAAATAAGTAACGTATTGCTTAAAGAAGTGTTTTATCCTTGCTCTAAACATTTGGTAGTTAATTTAACATATAACGGTTAAATAAATATATCGTTTGCGTATTTACATGGCAACAAGCTTCTATTTTCGTAAATTATTTTATATCTTTTTTTCAGCGGCTTAAGAAAGCTACATTCGTGGACTCTTATTTTTCAACCTACAACAACATTAAATCGACGGAATTATAGTTTTGATATGAGTGTTGTGATATCAAATATATCATTTAATTTTTACAGTGTAAGAAACTGAATGGATGCTTGTGTAACATAAATAAACTATAATTAAACCTTTTAAAATGTTAACGAGTCATTAAATTGTCTGACAGTGTTTTAAAAGTCTATTTGTAAATGAATTTTAGGAAGTTACATAGATTTTGACAGAATCTGTACGCTGGGTATTCTTTTTCTACTAAAACTAATAACTTTCAACAAAGTCAATGTATATGTTTGAACCTAATAAATGTGAAACGTGTATTGTTTGTCCACTCTTTCATTGTTATAAGTATTAACTGTAAATATACATAAAAAGAGCAAACAAACACTCTTGATTGGAAGTTTCAAATGATTTTGCTTTTAATATTGTTTGTTTTAGAGCTCGGTGTTTAGTGATGCTTAATATTTGATTGATACCTTTCTATTCGATTGATACAACTTGTTCCCTTTCAAAGCTTGTAATAATTTTTAAGATTCCCATCAATGGAATCATTGCATGATACTCACATTTTCGAAACACTATACATATAGAAAAGAATTGCAAGTTATATTACATATACTCAAGATAAATGTAAATGTAAAATAATTACTGTGTAAACGTCCATAACGTATTTATAAATCAGTTGTTTGAGGAGATTTAGATTACAGTTTGAGGAAATTAAAAGACGTTATCAATTTATCAACTTTATTCGAAACAAAAACATCTGTAAATTTGAAATGAAAGTCTACAAAACGCTCTACGTGCTTTGTGATTAACCCATCCAGATATTATGATGGTCTTCATGGATGGAATTCTTGAAAAAGCACTTAAACGTTCAGTTTATTTCAATTCTGCCATGAAGGAATTTTTGCTGATTAAACTCCAGGTGCTTTGATCTCAGTATGGTCATCGGAAACCGATCGTGCTACGACAGTGACAATAGCCATTTATGTTTAATGAGCGTATGTGTTTGTGTGTTTTTGTTTGCAACATAGTTCAGTAGTGAGTAGGTAATAGATAAGACTCCAAGGAAACGTGTAGCAGGTATAAGGTTGGTGCAATCTAGGCCATGATTAATTACCCCAAAAGATTTGTTTCAGACGATTCCCAGTCGGTTACCCCTCAGGTTCTTATTTTTATCAATTGTTGATGGTGACATTTAAAATTGACCAAATTAAAAAGGTATGCTCTCTTTTCTCCACTTATTTAGCTGTATAGAATAATTTGTTATTTTGAATTTTACTATAATGATAAATATACATACATTGTGTACTTCACTTTATTTATTTATTTACTTAAAAAAGGTCGAACTTTAGAATTGTGTCTTTTTGGAATTTGTCCACATTTTCAGAACAAGACTGATTATCAATCTTAGTCAGCCAATTGGTTTTAAATGAGTTCAATATCAAATCTAACAAAATTACAAGACAGACAATCTATGCTGCCTTTCTTATGTGACCTGATACAGAATCGAAGATATAAACGTTTTACAAAGTCTGTCTTGCGAGTCTTAATTTTACATCCGATATGGCGCGCTATGTCTTGTCTTTCTGTGTATGTTCTAAAGTAACCTAATGAAGAAGCCGATAATCATACAACGCCATAGCTTTATAACATGCGGTCTTACTCAATGTTTCATTTGACATATTCTCAGTCAAAAGTCTAACTATAAGATACCTTCTTTTAAGAAACAAAAAGATATGGCAGGGGGATGGTATTGACCTTCCAAGAATATTTGAACATTTTCAAACAAAAATGTTGACGTAATATTGTTTTAAGCGACTGTTGCTTTTTCTCTACAAACAGTAATTAAAACAATATTTCTATATTCTCGTACTGAAACACGCCTAGCGAGTGTTCTTGTTACATGTACTTAAGGCCGTTTAACTACTTTTCTGGACGAATGATGGGTCATAATATATTATTACTATCTAACTATTACTTGATTATCTTTATTATAGTACAATTAGTCCGGCGCAAGGGGATAATTGGACCTTCTTTAAATAGAGGTTTTTAGCGATTTCTGAGAACCATGTGGCCCGGCTTTATATATAGATCGTTGAGTAATGAACGGGAACCATGTTGTATGTACGTTAAGTTCAAGGTCAAGCTATTTATAATTGAGTATATAAATATAAATTTATATATAGATTATATAAATAGATCGATGAGTCGGTGTTTTCTTTTAATTATGCGAATTGAAAGTTTATTGTTGTAAGCAGTTATAGAAAGAGTGTACATGTAGTAAGAGACATTGTTCAGATAGTTATTCTTGGATGATATTGAAGAATGTGTTCTCTTTACGAATATTGGCAATCCTATGACTTGATTTTTGTCGCGTGAATGTGACCTATATATGATGGTTCTTTGTTTACAAATGTTTCTGATGTTGAAATTGACGGTTCTAGTGGGTTTCTGTTTTACAAGAAGGCGATTTCGTGTTTATAAAGTAAATAACGATTGTATAACCATTTTTGTAGGTCTTTTTCTGTTGTTCACAATAATTGTGACTCCTCCCCTATCCCTTCCCATCCCTCAGCTCCCCCCCCCCCCTGGTTTACGGGATCAAGATGCTGAATATAGAAAGTAAGTATAGATTTTTCATCCTGAAGGTACCAAAGGAATTGCCATGTACGTGGTAGGACAATTTTGAAATATACTATTGAATTTAAATAGAGCAAATTCATTGTAATGTGGTTAGTGCTATGATAATGTTTAACTTCCAGATAACTCCTTCATGAAAATTAAATGTTGGCGTAACTGTCCACATAGTGCAAGGTCTAACATTATCTTCAGCTGCTGTTGATATCGGGAAAACGATATAACAAGGAGAAAAGGCTTGCATAGCTCTCAGTAGAGTATCTACTTACGAAAATCTACAATGACAATAATGAAAAATCAGCTACATTTATGAAATTTTGGGTGCTCTTAACGATCCACTACACTTCTCCTTGTTCGACCATCGACTTAAAAAGAAAAATATCAAACTAAATAAATTAACATTCATTTGTGCAAAATTTCATTGAAAAACATTTTGCTGTTTTTGAAATGTTGATACTTTTTTATCGATAAAGGTGCAAAGAGGAGTGTAGTAAATCCTTAAAATGTGAGTAATTATTTTGTATCCTAAACTGAATACATATCAACACATATAGTTCTGTAAATTCTTCATCATAATTCATGTTACTATAGCAACCATCTCTTCCACTATTTTCTAGCTAGTTTTCATTATATTTAAAAGGAAAACTTTTCAATTCTTTTGTTTTCAAATCATTCACTACATTTACTGCAAACTTGTAAATGTTCAGCAAACAAATTTCATCATCAATCCCATTCCATACCAATTCCGGTATACTTCTTTTCAAACTGCACTCCTTGTATGTATACAACGCGTTCCACAACTACATGTAATATACAAACGCATCCTTCAACGTTCAATACCTTTTGCCAATAAAAGACAACAATATAGTAGCACTTTAAAATTCTTTCTTTGTTTAAAAACAATCCATCACCTGCATGAACTCTTACACCCAACATCTAACTTCTTTTAAATGTCGTCCACATATAACACATCTGTGTTATACTTTTCTTGTTATATCAATTCTTTTCGATTACATGTGGATAGTAAAGTTAAGGTTCCGCAAAGATTGCAAATGGCGAAAAGTGGCTAAATTTTCAAAATTGAATTTTGGGAGAAATACTTATTGCCACCTAGATTTTGGTAAATAAATGTATTCAGCTATGGATGTAGTAAATGTTTGCAAGCTCAATTTAGTCTAATTCATGTTCTAATTACTAAGCACATACTAAAACAAAAGAAAATTTTAAACCGTTTGCATGAGAACTCTGAAACTCATGAACAATATTCCAAAGCAACTTATTCCTGAAATAAGTATATGCTGGTCTACAATGTTTAGTGCCCATTCGTCAAAATAATGTAAGGGTTCTCAAGAAATTCAAGGAAATCTTACTTCCTGATTCAAAGTGAAAGTGAAAGTACTTTCACTTTGAAACAGGAAGTAAGATTTCCTTGAATTTCTTGAAAACCCTAACATTATTTTGACGAATTTGCACTAAACATTGTAGACCAGCATATACTTATTTCAGGTACGAGTTGCTTTGGTATATTGTTCATGAATTTCAGAGTTCTCATGCAAACGGTTTTTCTTTTGTTTTAGTATGTGCTTAGTAATTAGAACATGAATTAGACTAAATTGAGCTTGCAAACATTTACTACATCCATAGCTGATTAAATCTTACTGTAGTCTTATTTACTATATAAAGGCTTCAATGAAGTAATATCAAAGCTTTTCATTTTCAATGTTTGTGGAGTCTTATTTGAATTTGACAAACTTAATATAAAGACATGCTCTCTATTCCTCTCTTCGTTTTTGCTGCTGTGTTTTGTGAGTGTGGCGATTCCTGATATGCATATTACACTTTTACAAGCGTTTTCAAGAAAAACGTATCATTTTGCAAAATTATTCAAAGGCTGTTTCAGTGCCGATTCATGTGAAACACGAGGTTAACTAGTCATTCCAGCCATTACGACTGAAATAGCATAAGAAAAAAATACTTAATTAATAGAACAGCTATTATTTGTCATGCAGCTTTCTTCGAAGTCGCCAATATTTGCAAAAACACTTTTCGACAGTACTTTTAATTAATTCATTTTTATTTATAGATTATGTGAAAAGGAGCATCGATTTCTTGGTAGCAAACATGATGCTTCGAAAATATATGCCAGTAAGTCATTCATTCTAAAATACAAATTTGTTCTTGACATCACCTGATTCATACGTAAATTGACATTTTTGCTTAGCGATATTATTAAGCGTCTGATAAAAGTAATCTAGCTGTTTAATTCTTTTTTCATTTAATTCCACCAAAACACGTGACACACTGTGTCTATTTTCAGGTCCTTGCAAGGCACCTAAAAAAAGCAATACCTGGGAAGGTTATTAATTGACTGTTTCTTACAACAATTGTAATATGACACCTCAAATGATAAGCCTAGTCCACCTGGAAATAAAATACATGCACTAACAAGCTGTCTTTGCAGAAAAAACACAACTTTTATAGAAAGCTCTGAAACAGTATCTCAATTTTTTACAGACTTTTATTCATAAGACCTATTATTGTTTGGATTTTATAAAAAGTGATAAAAATGGGATATAAAAGGAAAAGTTATAAATATTCTAATGCTAAAAAGGCAACTTGGTTTAAGAAAGGACACAATGTCAGAAAACAAGTAAAATTAAACTTACCAAATGAAGAATTTCCAAGCCCGGCAGTAGACAGCACACAATCCAAACGGCTAACACTATCAGAAGCCTGTGAAGTGCAACACTTGACGGAACACTAAAATGAACACAACACCCTTCCATACAGACTCAGACCAGCAGCTGAAAGAGAACAAAATTCTGATTTAATGCCAAATTCTGATGAAAAAAAAAAGAAATATGCATATCAGGAATGGCCACATCCAGCATACACAGCCTCCCCACACAGCCAAAAAGTAGAGAGGAAAAGAGAGCATGGTATTACAAAAATCAGTTTCAAAATGGACGCCACAAACAAATAACGGAAGTGAGAACCGGAGGGGTTACCGCCTTGGAACGGTCAGTGGCAAAACAAATTGCCACTGGGGGTTTAAACCAGGTTCTAGGGTGCACCAACCTCACACTTGCCCCAGCAGGTTCTCGTATCACAAAACAAGTACAAATTGTCTTGGTGAAATAACTCCAAAACATAATTGTTAACTTTAAGAAACTTCAGGAATTTACACAGATGGTTCACAGCAAGTGCTGCACAAGACCTAAGGTAGAACTCAGCATGTCAAGAACAGGACTGTGTGTTTCTATAACAGCAAGCTGCAGTCGGTGTAAATTTCGCAGCCCAGCCATGGATATGTCTGAAAAGATTCCGAAAGCCCGTGGTCCTGCTGGAGGTGCCCTCAATGAAATGCTGCTCATACCTGTAATGAAGTCGAAAATGGGCATTGATGATGTGTTAATGGTTATGACATGCATGAACATAAAAGCACCCAGCCGTTCATTACTTCAAAGGAAGTTAAACTCTCTGTCCGACATCATGATAGACATGAATGAAGCTCAAATGCTTCAAAATCAGCAAGAGGTAAAACATCTTACTGAACAGGCTGGGCTGCCATGCGAAGTCAATGTTCAGACAGACACTGCCTTTGCGAGCCGTCCGCAGAGCAGCCATGAAAAGGCCCAACAAAGTGTTGCTGCTACCATTGAACATACCACAAAAAAAAACGCATCATTGCACTATCTGTTGCAAATAAACATTGCAATATTAACGACTGCAATCACCAAAATTGTCACAAAAACTTCTCAAAAGAACAATCAATAGCTTCAAGTGAAAGAAGTCTTCTACAGGAAAATATGACTAAACTGAAAAAAAACAAAAATAGTTAGAATTAAATCTATAACAACTGATGGAAGCAGTCAACTTGCCAAAGCAGTTAGAGACTTCAATTCTGCAAAATCAGAAAACATCACACATGACCAATGTTTCATACACAAACAAAGAACATTAGAAAAACATATAAAGAATCTATCCCTGAAAACCGTACCTTCAAGATATAATAAAACAACTTATATGCAAAAACTGGCAAGCTGTATTCGAACACGTGTACGACTGGAATTACAGTCTCTTCACGCCTTGAAAAAAAACACCAACAGTTATATTGGATCTTGCATTCTTGCGCTCGAAAATATAGTGCCATGCTTCAGTGGAAACCATGTAAACTGTAAATTAAAATCAATGGTTTGTAAAAGCCACTTAGAATCATATACAACAAAAATTTTGCCATGGGGTGTTCATCTTGAAATAGATGGGGCTGATTGGAAATCCCTAAAAAATGAAATCATGACAGTTTACAACACAGAAGCCTTAAAAAAACTGTTCAACCGTTTAATACAAACATGTGTGAAAGCTTCCACAGTACTGTGTTTAGCTATGCTTCCAAGTCAATTTGCTGGGCAAGAAACTTTGCTGGAATGTGTCATTCTGCAGCCCATACCAGAACTCTTGGTCGTGGCATGTCAACAGTTGGTCTAGCAAGAGCTGTTGGCATAAAAGTTACAAAGCGCAGCAGCATGATGCAACAATTAGTGAAATTGGACAAACGCAAGAAGTATGATTCACACAGAAAGAGCACAAAGCAATACCGTGAAAACCGCTACTTTCAAAGAAAAAAGAAATCCAACCGATTATTATACCAAGACTCACTTTACAGTGCAGAACCTTCAACTTCATCATTGGAACATAACTATGGACTGTCTTTCTAAAGAGCAAATACAATGAAATAACAGTGTTCAAACAAACTAGAACCTGTAAAAATGACAATACTGTGTTTAAACAAACAGGAACCTGGAAAGAACCTGCAAAATATCAATACTAACTGCAAACTGATATACCTATTTCACTATGTCTCTTCCAATAAACAAGCAAGGCTTGAAGCCATGGTGCCCGTGGCATTCACCATCATACACGCATCTTTTGCGATTATTGTTGACAGTTTTTGTCTCATATGACAGATGATTTACATTTAAACACAGCTTTGTATGACATAAATGCGAAACATGCATTGACATATGTAAACCTTTATTGACATTTGCCAGGTGGAATGCTAATCTATGGGTTCTCAATCGCAGTCTTTTACCCTTATATGTAATACGTAAATAGCCGTAACCTAAACGATCTTTTTCACCAGTCCAAATTAAACATTCGCAGTGAGGGACAGACTTTTCAAGTAGTAAATCACTAAGTTTATTATGCAATTCTGCATCAATATGCGTGTCTGAAAAAAATGCTTCGGACATGTCCTCGGTCAGTCTGAAAAGAGCAGGATTTACCAAAAATGAGTGAAAAGCATGCTCAACTTTAAAACCAAAGCATGATCCTACTAAAATGATGACATTTATTGAATAAAATTGGCAAATGCATGCTATTTTAGCTAAGAAATACACTTATTATAAGAAACTTGACTTTTTCATTTTTTTTGTTTTTCGCTTACCTCCCTTTATTTCAAGGCTATTACAAGCATGTTAACTGCCCGAAGATTGGAGTTTGGTGCATGTCTGTCACCGAAAATACATGGCAGCCACGAATCACATACATAAAACGATTTGCAAGAGTGTATATAAAACTGCATTTTTACCTTAAGGCGGCGGACCACAGTAGTCGGTCGATATATTACACTTGCCGACACACACTCTGTAACAGGTTAATAAAATCTATCCACAACAACAACCTGAAACAGAAATCAGTGTTTACTGTAAACATATGGCCATGAACTTCTCAGGCAACACAAATTTCAGGCTTTGAACATCTCCTGAAAAAATCCCAGGAACACTGAATCTCAGCCCAAGCATCACTTCTGCACAGTCGGCCGAGGCAAAAATCACAATACCTAAAATCTTGCAAAATATTAATGTCCAACCGACAACTTCCAAAATTTGTTGCTTTCAATCCAGCTAAAACAGCAGATTCAGAAAATAATATAGCCAATAGCTGTCATCCCTACCGATTTTCTGCAAAATCAATCCAAACACATGCAACTCAATTTCTGCAGCAGAAACAGCTTACTTTACAGCATTTCCCTAGTTTCGAATCCAAGCTCCTGAATCATACAGATTATCACATGGCTGCTTTGGGTTTCTAATAATTTTTATACAAATATATCCTCAGTACTCTAAAAACACAAAACATGCATTTATAATTAATTTAGACTTGAGAGATGCCAAAATCTTTTCATAATATCCTCTATTTCATAATTTCTACATGGCCAGTTCGAGAAGTGGCTATAAAACTGTGATGCGCTCCCTGAAGACGGCCGACACTGTGGAGTTTTTCTTGGCATCATTCTTTTTACTCCAGCATGTAAAGTTTTTACATTAGGTGACCTTTAGTTTCAGATTTGTAAACAAATTGTTATACTCCATCAGAAATCAAACTAAAATCATCAACAATTAAGGAGCAATACAGGTTATTCAGGCCTCTTTAACTTTACGAGTAATTCGGATAGAACATCTTTCGGACAAACTTGTTATTAAGATTGTGTTTTAAGCTGAAAAACATTCAATTAAGATATTTCTCGCAATAACTGCATAAATTTAATTGTAAATTTGCATACTTGAAGGAATGATTAGCGTTAGAAACTTAAACATGCAATTTACTTCAGTGTTAATTGATATTGGCCTCTAAATTCTTATTTCATCTCTTTCTATTATCAGAAAGTAGACAGTTTAAATGGTGGGTTGGAGTCTATATCTTTCTAGAATACAAAGTAAATTTAGCTCACATTTAGATAAATGTTTAAAAACAATTTTACAGTCAAATTTATTCAGTAATATTTTGGTTGTGTTAATTGACCTCCTGAAGGAGCTGATTGTTAGAATATTTTGTTAAAATGGGTTGGAAAACCTAAAGATGGTGATCAACCGTGCATGCAAGAAATTCAACAAAATCATTAATTTAAAACAGTATCAATTTTTCAATGCTCTTTTTAAAAAAATCAGGGTCAGCCATTGCACTGATTTTACAAAGTGAGATTTAGAGACAATTTGTAACGTAAAATAGATGAAAAGGGAACTTGGAAAGCCACCAAACATGACAATCATCTATAATATTTCAGGCTCGGTTTGATAAAGCCTGTTCCTGGGCAGAATGGCAATGTATATATTTCTACCCACGCAAACTAGCCTGTTATTGAGTCAATCTCAGTAAACAGTTCAATTTCGATATATTACTTAATATCTTTTTAGAAAGTTGTGCTCCCATATTCGAGATACGACTGTCAATGTACTTTCGTAGAAATCAGTTTTTTGGCATTAAATAGATGAAAATGGAACTTTAAGAGCCATCGAACACGACAAATATGAAAATATTGCAGACTCGGTTTGATTGAGCCTGTTCATAACAGTAATGGAAATTCATATTACTGCCCACGCCGCCTAGCCCCTTAAGATTTAAGTTCTATGTTATCAGTGTCAACGTTAAAGCTTCTTATACGAGGCACCGAAAATGGAATTTGTGTAATCGGTTGAATGTAATCTTCTTTTCAGTGATGGCATTCTTGTTGTAAGGATTTCCCAAACCGTGATGTTCTGTATCTTTTTTTACTAAAATTTCATATTAACATCTTTGAGTCATTACACATCACAACTGAAACAGAAACTTAAGTAGTGGATTAGGCATTGAAGTAATGAACATTTCAGAGATATTCTCAGGAACACTTGTTCTTTCATTTCTCATTAAAAATGTAACTGAAAAGGAATTTAAACCACACATACTTGTCTGCTTCTTGAATTGAATACTTTAACTTTCTATCTTCGTGTTCCACAGCACTGACGCAGGGCAGATATCGCTGGCGGCACGACAACGTCCTCAGAGAAGTTGCCGATTGGCTGGAAGGGGAGAAGAAGAAGCCACGCAGAAGTAACTCACAGACAGGCCACATCAACTTTGTGAGATCGGGTGAAACTGCGAAGACAGAAGCTTCTCAGAAGAAATCAATCCTTGACGGCGCCACAGGATGGAATATGGCAGTCGACCTAGGAAAGAAGCTCGTGTTCCCAGATATCGTCCAGACCAACTTGAGACCAGACATTGTACTGTGGTCCGAGACAGGGAAGAAGCTCGTTGTCATCGAGTTGACAGTACCTTGGGAGACGAGATATGAAGAGGCCTATGAGAGGAAGAAGGCCAAGTACACTGAACTACTTGAGCAGTGCCGACACCGAGGTTGGCGGACATGGCTTTTCCCTATCGAAGTAGGCGCTAGAGGGTTCTGTGCGCAATCTGTATGCAGATTGATGACAGCTGTTGGCACCACTGGCAGAGACAGGCGCCGGGCAATCCAGAAGCTGAGCCAGGCTGCAGAGAGGGCGTCGACGCGAGGAGACAAGCTGGATGCGATCAACCTCCACACCGTAAGACGGTGGGCCCACCCGCCATTACAGATGTACTTGGATAAGGGCCGAAACATCTGGCGGGCACCAAGCTGACGATGGAGGGAGATCTGCAGTCAAGAACCAGACCTCAGTAAGGTGCGGTTAAGACTGTACTATCCACATTAACAAAGGTTAATAAACATAAAGCGAGTAAAGCAATAGCCACGCTTGCAGAAGTAAAAGATAATTACGAGGCTTATATTTCGAAAGTGGAACTCAAAAATTTTGATAGAATTCAGAATTATTGCTTTGGTGCTAGAAACATTGATGCTGATTTCCTCAGTGACAGAGTTAAAAATTATACTTTTGGTCGTTAACAAGAAATCATTCAAACTGAGGAAAAGGTTCCATTGGTGTCTTGGATATTCAGTAAAACGGTGGCACTTGAAATGCATGTTATTATTGACAATAACCGGATTGTTTATTTGCTAAAAATACCTGAATCCTCATAACAATAGATGAAATGGGAACTTTATAAGCCACAAGATCTTTGGGTTCACATAGATAAAATAATATGGACTTTTTGATATGGATTTTTATATCCATCAAGGTTATGTAATTGCCCGAATTTGTCTCTCTGTCTGTTGGTTGGGTTGAGAGTCTTTATTCTATAAGTTATGAATAGATTTGCATGAAATCTTCTTTGAATATGGGAAATGGACTTTGGGTATAAATGATTAAGATTTTGATGGTTGTCCGGATAACTGTCTTCGAACATTCTTCCTTGGCAGAGGATTGATTTCTAGTGATTAATTGTTTCGTGTTTAATCCTACACGAGATTATATGCTATTATAAACACTATTTTATCACATTTTTTCTTACTAATTATATGAAAAAGTTAACATTGTTTTTAGAACTCATCCACTTTATGAGGTTGCAAGCCTTACTCAGTGTTACACTCGGCATGTTCTAAGACCACATATTGACTTGGAATCTATTCACCAAAGACATTTCCTTAAAATTTCATTTTTAAATAAAGGCATAGATTTTATTGACCTTCCAAGTATATTTAAAGATAAAACTGTTGAATCGGCTATACCTAATTATTTCAAGAATACTGAAACACCCATCGTTTGTTATAAATATAACAAGCCTATTAGAAACACAATTTTCAATTACAACAAAATTACCTCGGATTTACAGATTGTTGAAAACACACCATTATCTTGAGACTGTTCTAATTCAAAATTTTGCTATCAACCTGCCGGTCATATCGTTACAGGGGATCTAAATGTTATAAAAGACTTTAGAATCCGCAATTTAATTTCAAAAGGTCCAAAATACAGAATTCCATCGGACATCGACTTTAATACCTGTCGTGCGGAAATTGCAGAGTCTTTAAACTCTTTTTGCAATAAATGGTGTAAACGAGAACATGCTGAGCCTAATGCTCTTTCAAACTGGAAAAAACAAATATTCAAAATAATTGACACTCGTATATCCTTCTATAAAAGAAACATAGCTTTACTACCACCTCGACCTCGTTTTAACTTTCGTCATTTGAAAAAAGGTATTCAAGATTTTCACAACAAATTTGTTTTAACACCTGCTGATAAGGCTTCAAATAATGTTATTATAGTGTGACGTATACACTATATAAATGTTCAAACTGAAGAGCTTAATAGCACTAATGCTTATACACTGACTTCTTCATCTGAGAGTGATATTGTTACTGCACACACTCTACAAATTACAAAATTTAGAATCAGTGTTGAGCCTAAACAAGACAAAGTACCTACTATGTATTGGTTGCCTAAAATGCACAAAACACCGTACAAAGCAAGATTTATCGCTAACTCTAGTTCTTGTACTACAACAAAGTTATCCGTGCTCTTAACATCTTGCCTTACAGCTATAAAAGAACATGTAATTAGGTATTGCGAAAAAGTTTTTGAAACTACTGGCAAAAATTTATTTTGGTCTATAAAAAATTCAAATGACGTTTTGAAGAAACTTAAATCAAATAATTTTCAGGCGTTCTGTTTGTCTACATATGATTTTTCTACCTTGTATACTTCTCTCCCTCATAATTTAATAAGAGACAAGCTAACCAGTCTCATTGAAAAAACTTTTGCTAGAGAAAATAAAACATTTATTGCTTGTAATGAACATAGGGCATTCTTTACAGATGGTTCTTATGATAATTATACTTCATGGACCTGTCAAGACCTTATCCAGGCGCTCACATTTTTATTGGATAATATTTATTTGAGATTTGGTACCTCTATTTATAAACAAGTAATAGGCATTCCAATGGGTACTAATTGTGCACCCCTTGTTGCTGATCTGTTTTTATACTGTTATGAAAGAGATTTCATGTTATCTCTTTCTACCGAACATCAAGATGATATTATTACAGCTTTTAACAACACCTCGAGGTACCTTGATGATTTATTAAATATAGATAATAACCATTTTCCATCACTGGTTAATAAGATTTATCCTAAAGAACTACAGCTTAACAAAGCGAACACTTCAGAAAAGCAAGCAAACTTCCTTGATTTAAATCTATCCATCGAAAATGGTTACGTCACTACTAAAATTTATGATAAAAGAGATGATTTTAATTTTAATATAGTAAATTTTCCGTTTCTAGACGGCGATGTTCCTCGTGCAACTTCTTACGGGGTTTATATCTCACAGCTTGTTCGCTTTTCAAGAGCTTGCAACGATGTGAATGATTTCAATGAACGTAATCTTTGCATTACAGAAAAACTTTTAAAACAAGGTTATCGGTATCACAAATTAAGGAAAACCTTTTGCAAGTTTTATCGCCGATATCCAGATCTAATTCATAAATACAGCTGCAGTTTAAAATCACTATTGCAACAAGGAATTTCACAGCCAGTTTTTTATGGAGATTTAATTTATAAACTTAAGAAGATAAAAGGCGATGTTAATTTCTCCCGGTTATTCGTAAAAACCATCTGTAAATTTAAAAAGAAAGGTTACCAACATGATATTTTACAGCGATCTGCAGGCCTGGTGATTAACCCATCTACAGTTGATCATTATGCTTACCTCTTTGGTTGCACGACGGTGGCAGGGGTGTAAGAGTTTATGAAAGTTTATGGGGAAATCTTTTCTTAAAAGAACCTAAAAGCTCGATTTGTTTCTTTTATTCCTGTCATCGTGTTCTTGCTTATTTTACTCCAGGTGCTCTGGTCTCGGAAAGATCATTGAGTACCCGCCCTTTGGCTTTGCAATTCTATTAAATTCTTATGTTTATATGTTTGTATGCTTTTGCATGCAAAATTGTTGAGCTGATGGGTGGGTTGGAGTTATTTCACCAAGACAATTTGTACTTGTTTTGTGATACGAGAACCTGTTGGGGCAAGTGTGAGGTTGGTGCATCCTAGAACCTGGTTTAAACCCCCAGTGGCAATTTGTTTTGCCACTGACCGTTCCAAGGCGGTATCCCCAAAGGTTCTCTTGTTTATTAATTGTTTGTGGCGTCCTGTTTGAATTGACATACATATATAAAACATGCGCTCTCTCTATCTTCCTCTCTTCTTTTTCGCTGCGTGGGGAGGCTGTTTTTTTTTTAGTGTGGCGATTCCTGATATGCATATGTTGCTTTTTTTAGACCATATTGTTGTTATTCAGTAATTTTCCACTGAATTTAAGGCCAAAATGTTGTAAGTCATTTAAACAAAATGGTTCTAACAAAATTTTGAAAAAGGCGTGAATTTTCTTTAGGTGACAGTTTTTCTTTTTGAAATATTGAAATTATTAACCATCCAAAACTATTTTATGTTATATCTAATAAGATGAATAAAAACTGCACAAGCTGATATACTTTTTTATTAAATTCAATTAAGTAAAAGTCAAGATAAAGCCTTTCAAAACTTCAAACTCGATTTTCTCGAAATGAGCAAAATACGACTTACAACATTGTGGAAATAGGGTGACGAAATAAAAAAATGTGTCCAATGCGCACAGTTTAACGCTGCGCACAAGATGCAACCAAGTGCGCGTTACAAACTTACGAAGTTTACAGAAAATTGTAAATGAAACTTCCATATTTTAATATATATCAATCGAAAGAGAAAACAATAAAAAAAATGATAGGCACCTCTGACTTCCTTTTAAATTGATAGTTATCGTGAAAATTACAGCCAAAGTTTGATGACATTTGTATATGCTGCTGAAACTGTTTACATATCCTAGGCAACCGCCCCTGATGCAATGCAACAAAATGGTCGCCTCCATGCCTGATACACGAAATGTAAAAGAAAAAATGACAGTTTACATTCAGGATAACGGCTTAAAATACTTAAAATGTATCAATTTGGAGACTAATCAACCTTGATTAATGATTACACACGACAAATAAAAGTAAGATAATTTGTTAATAATGCATTTTGGACCAAAACACAGACTATGTACATGTCAGTCATGCTATTACTACAATACCACCCACTTAAATTGTCAAAGTTCCAACTGACAAAATTAAATAGGCACTCATATTTAAGTTATTGTATAAGTGTACCAGTTAAGAGTCTTAACAAGTTGAACATTTAAAGGCACCTTCAACAAGTTATATGAACCACCTTAAATCATTTCAATAAGGCAAATCACCTTGATATAAGACAAACATATTTTATGATTTTGTATGAGAGAACAAATTATTATATAAATCACCTTAACAAGTTTCAAAAAGTCATGTCACCTTAATATAAAACAGACATTAAATTTCTTAAACAATATGCATAAATAATTCTCTGTTGCCCTCTGTGTTGTCAACATTAAAATTAATATAAGATCAGTACTGTCACTGTTCAAGTTGAAATTGCTACACATTTTCCGCTTCTTGGAGATTTAATTCTCAATTTAACTGTACAATGAAAATATATCTTATTGTTACCACCACTCTTTCACAATCCATCTATTAGAAACACTCCAAGTCTATAAATTATAAAACTTCTAAATGACACTGATCAAAATTTTCATTTGTTAAAAGTCACATATATTGTAGTAGTAATACACAAACCCTTCAGTTTTATACTTAATGTATCGATTTAAAAAGTTCCATAATTATTCACTGTCAGTTTGCTGGCTTTAGAATGTTATCCTTAACGTTTTCTTTTTTACTATCGCCTATCCTACTATATTCTGTCTTTCATTCTCCTCTTCTATTATCCTTCTTACTTTCTTCTCATCCGCTAACCGTCTTCTTACTGCTTTCTCCTCTGCTAGTCTTTTTACTTTCTCCTCTTCTGCTAGCCTTCTTACTTTCTTCTCTACTACTATCCTCTTTCTCTCTCTCTTCTCTTCTATTATCCTTCTGACTTTATTCTCATCCGCTAACCGTCTTCTTACTGCCTTCTCTTCTGCTATCCTCTTTCTCTCTGTCTTTTCGTTTGCTAGTCTTCTTACGTTTTTCCCTTCTGCTAACCTTCTAACTTTCTTCTCCTCTTCTAACTTTCTTTTTGCTGTCTTCTCTTCATCTACATTTTTCCTTCTGTCTTCTCTCCAGATCTTCTTACTTTCTTCTCTTCCACTATACTCCAACCCGGCCTTCTTCGTTAGTCTGTTGATATCGACAAAATTGGAGGCCATCTTCAACATGTGTCTGTTTGCAAAATTCTCTGTCGGCTCAACATTTGGGTTGGGGTCTAAGTTGTCTTCATTCATCCTCTCTACAGAAACATCCACCAAAGCTTCCGAGTTAACCGGGATGACGCAATCATTCCCATCAACGACTTTTCTGGACATCTGTGTGCCTCCAATTCTGATACAGGGAATTTCTATGCCACCTAAAACTATTTTGTTCCAGCGTAACAAAATATCAGCTGGTCCGCTTTTACCATCAGAAAAGACATCTAACCCCAAAAAAGCATCATCCTCTATCTCAGCTACTATAGCCTCCTCGATGACCTCTAGTGTTCCCAGTCTTAACCTGAATAAAGCCTTTCCCATCTCTTTAATTGGAGCACCACCAGCCCCTCTAAGACATACTTTACCATTTCAGAAGTCTGTCTGTCTGTCCGTCCGTCCGTCCAAGCACACAGATGTTTAGTTACGTGGCTATGAGAACAATGGGTAACGGTAAATTCTATTCATTCCGTTCTTTTATGTGGCTATTTTTTGTTTTATGTGGCTAAAAAAACAATAAAGAGGACAACAGAGTAGCCACATAAATATACGAGGGGTGTTAGGTAAATTCCCGGACTGTTCTCATATAACTTCAATGGCCTCATTGATAGTAATGAAAATTTGCAGACATACTAAATAAAATGTTTATAATTTAAATATGTGGTAAATAAGTGGTAAATTTGAATTTTCTTTGTGCTATTGTTGCTATAGCAACATAAGGGAAGCCTACCCGGGGCATTACATACGTATGTGCATTAAAACCGTCCGAAAACAGTAAATATTTGTATAATTTCTTCCAATTTTTTATATGTTATTACACTGAGCTTACTCTATCCGTGACGTAAATTTTGAGCGAAATCATAGCGTATTGCGTGCGTGACGTCAAATTAAAATGACGTTATTTTTTACCATTGCACTTGCGTTATGGCGTCGAGAGAAGAAATTCGTTCTGTAATTAAGTTTCATACCTTGTCGGGTCCTGTTACACCAAGATAATGCGCCATGCCTTCGTCCCAGAACGATGGAAGAAGTGTACGAGCGGTTGAACATTTCTCTTGTTAACCACCCGCCATATTCTCCAGATTTGGCACCTTGTGATTTTGCTTTGTTTCCACGACTGAAGGGTAACCTTCGTGGAACGCACTTTGACAACGAGGGCGTCTTGACCACCGCTGTAAACGCATTTCTTGCCAGTCTTACATTAGCTGATTTCAGAGACATTTTTACCAAGTGGTGCGAACGGTGGCAGAAGTGCATTGAACATAACGGAGAGTTTTTTGAGAAAAAATGAGGCATCATATCACAAAGACGGTGCTTGTTGTGATTGACGGCGTTGAAATTGACGTCAACGTTTCGCCGCGATTGTCCCGCTGCGGCTGTACCTATGTTTATTTTTGTTTATGATTTCTGTATTGTAGCAGATAAATGTACATTGTTATATGTCATTTTAAAGAGTATGTAATGATCTTTCAGAAGAACATTAACTTGTTGAATTGTCGTTTTAATACATCCAGTCCGGGAATTTACCTAACACCCCTCGTACATTCGTTGGAACGTCCGTCCGCCCGTCCGTCTGTCTGTCTGTCTGTCTGTCTGTCTGTCTGTCTGTCTGTCTGTCTGTCTGTCTGTCTGTCTGTCTGTCTGTCTGTCTGTCTGTCTGTCTTACGGTAATATCAAACCCCTCACGGGGACGTAGACATGGTTGCGCGTCAAAATCGCAAGAATGTTAAAAGAGTAGTTTAAAAAGAAGTTAAAACAATGTTTAAAAGTGTTAAAAATCAGGGGGCTGTACAACTAGGGAGAGACATGTTCAATGCTAGATAAAGCTGCACTGAACTGCTATGGGGTAGGGAGGCGGGCAACAGTAGGTGGTAGGTTGTTCCAGTGGTATAAAGTCCTTAGGAAGAAAGAAAATTTATAATAATCTGAGATTGCTGTAAATTAACCTGTAACTCAGATCGTTTGCATGCATTGCTTATCCTTTTTGTGCTAAATGACTTTTAAAACCACTTTTCGAATGGTCGTGAAAAGGGAAACAGAATAATATAAGTTATTTCATCATTGCTAGTTCCACTAGTTACACTGTGTGGGATGTTTAATCACCATACAAGTTTGACGACTAAGAAAATGATTCAAACCACTAACAAACATGCACTTACAGTGATTCTGCTTGTATAATTAATAGATATTTGGTTTCAGTCGCAGAGTGGTTTATGTAGTTGACTCCTAATCCAGTTGCCCAGATTCGATTCCCAGGCGAGGACGCTATCGAAGTATGTTACATAAGAAAATCAGGTTAAGACGAGTTCTGGTAAGAAGCCTAGAGATACAAGATTGAAATACAGCCACCCTCGCCGCCAGAAAACTAGCTAGTTCTGTGATTATAAATATTTTCTGATGATTAATATTCAAACAGGCCGTAAATTGCAAAAAGTAGTTGCGTATCTTGTTGATGGAACGTTCCTATGCAGTCCAGCGCCTGTGTTTTAAATGATAAACTGAGCGCAGTACAGTATGTATGCCTGTCACCCATACACGAACCTGATAGGCATCGAACTCACAAAGGTGAGGGGCAAGTGGTTCTCGGTCGGAGACCTTAACCATTTTTTCTTTCCACACAAATAGGCATCGGTAGTGGTAATCCCTAAAGCTTGGATCAATTCCGTATAATTGCGGTCAAAAAAGCTTAACGTACGGACGCATGCAAGGACGGGTGCCATTACTCCTCCGATGCCTATCGATGGAGAATATTAAGTGTACAATAAAGGTTTGGGTCGGGGGTCCTTATTCTATAGGGGGTCATATTTCTACGTGAGGGGTCATTTTTCTTCGTGTGAGGAGTCATAATATTATGACCCCCCAGTCATAATATTATGACCGCGGAGTCAATATTTTATATAAAATAATGACCGGGGGTCATTATTCTATGGGGGTCACTTTACAACGTTACACCGGCTCATCCTCAATATTATTCGGTTTTGTTTCAGCCGATGTTGTTAATGGTGCTGCTGCAGCTGATGAAGATGTTGCTTTCATTTCATCATGCTCAAAATCGAATCGTTTGAATACGAATTCGGTTAGGTTTCATCCAGTGTTGTTGCTGCTACTGATGCCGATGCTGCTGCTGTTGAAAATGCTTTCATTTCACAAGTTCACATTCTTTTTTCTGTAATTTCTATTTGAGTTTACGTGAGACATGCTGAACTGAACTTTTACCTTTTTTACGGAATGTTCATCCAATTTTACATATTGATGACATCGACTTGTGGGTCGCAGTAAATCCGATTTTAACGTTTTAAATAAAATTAAAATATATACCTATAACATGAATTAATTGTTAACGGCTTTCATAATATTTTGTTTAAAAGTTTTTTTGATGTTCTTACCTCATCAAAACTCAGGCAATTCTACGAACCTTTCTGGTATTTACAGTTAGTTTGATAGAAATGAGAAAAATAAAAGTCTTTTGACGCACCAAACCAACATCAAACCACAATTTAAAAATAGGTAATGTTACACAATAGCAGGTGGTGTCACAATGCAAGACATATGGATATTATCAGAAGAAGCATTTCAAATGTATAGGCACAGTGACTGCAGTAAGATTATAGGTGATCATCTTAACACAAGTGATTATACGACATAGTATTACGTGGTTTCATTCGAATATACTCAATACTATTGTCGCATATTGCAGCTTTTAGGAAATATGTTTAATGATTTTGTCCTTGTCGTTTGGCCATGAGAGAATTTATATCTTTTGAACAATCAAAGTGTAAATATGATTACGTTTTTTATAGTATACATAAGGAACCAGTTATGAAATGGTTTGAATCTATGGTTCAAACGAAACCATTTGTATGACGCCAATATTTTCCTTATCAAATATACTTAATTATTTCAAATTATTATCATTACATAATTTATGTAAGACAAATCGTGTTGTCAGTGCCATGAATGACATAATATCTTTCATGTTATTTCAAAATGCTCGTTTTGAACTAATTCGGTAAACGACTTTTAAACTGGAAGGACTGTTTTCATCCTCATTGTCCGGCACTGTCCGAATGATCTAGTGCGCTTGTGATCCTACACGACTGTGGCATGTATGTACTAGTAGTTTATATTAAAATAGTTTCCTACACAAATTAAAATTGTCAATGCATGCAAACATAACATAAGACATACTCAAAACATTTTTCCCTTCACAACACTTTTAGCAATGAGTTCGTTTATATAACGGGGCAAATTTATTATAACTCTAAGAAAGATTTGAAATTTATCTTTTCGAATTCTTATTCGATTAATGAAGAAGCATGCTTCGTCCCTAGTCAATTCTAGAATAAGTGTTATTCTACGGCACAGGGTTTCCATATATGAATTTTATGTCATAATTTTGAATCTCATTTTATCATTTACCATTTCTTAAGATACACATTTAATATTTGACATATTTCCCCAAGTAAGAACTTATGTTTTCAATTATTTTCAAATCAGGTTTATATACTCAGTAAAAAAAGTCTCTCTTAAGTTGAGTTTATGTGGTATTCTCCGTTGCGAGCGCTTTGAACCTAGTTTTATTGTTTAATCTTTTGAATAAAAAATACAGGTAGAAAAGAAAATAATTTATATTTAGGTTGAGCAGATTTTATTGAAATGTTAGTTGGCTGCAGTTTGTATACGAGTTTTAAAGGATTAATTAAATAAACGATTTCATCACGTTTTTATATCGGCACTTTTTAGAATCTAGATAGTAAGTTGTTTGTTTCATCAATATTTGAATAACTGTTTACATAACATTTTGACCCAATTCCTTATCTCGATTATAACTTCTCCAATATTTTTCATTATTATGTTATATCGGCGTTTTCCTTTTGATACATGTGAACCTTTAACCCAATCTTATTTTATTGGCAGATATAAGTGACACTTCTTTGAATGACGAAAGAGAAATGATGGTTCGAGGATTCATTATACAAGTAAAATAAATATTTATGATACTAATGAGTAGACGTTATTTATGTGTTTTTTTTGTGGTTTTTTTTTCGTTTTTCTAAGGCGACAGTATAGGTCTCCAAATACTTATAAAGCAGTATTATCAGTATATATTATTGGAGAAGCCGGTGAATGTCGGTATGGTAAAGATATGCATCTATGTTACACCTGTATTCTTTTGAATGATAGAAAATTGTTCATTTTGTATGGTTATGTGGATCCTCGGCTTTATTTGGGTAACTATATTTATAAATAACAAAAGAACAGTGTGGCTGTCTTAAAAATATAAAACTTACCATTGAATGTGCTGACATGTCAGAACTGTTGTGACCTGTATCACAGTGCTACCTAATCAAACTTTTCGTAAGGGATGTGGCGGTGGTGCCTAGATTTGTGTGGCTAGGAGTTATAGCATGGCGGTTCTTGCTCTACTCTTATTTTGGAGTCTGTATCATTTTGATCGCCTTCTATTTTAGAAAATACAATCACAACACAACTAATAGTCGTCTTCTTTTGTCATCTTTACAAACAGCTCTTCTTTTTTTACACATAACATAGTAAGTCCAGTCAATGCTATGGCACACTAATACACCATACATTTTTACAGGGTATAACGTTATTAGAAAATTAAAGATGATATATGCGCAGAATTTTGTTATTAAAGACAGTCTTTGATTTCAGATTGTCTTTTTACTGGAAGGCCGCTGCTATTCCTTTTTACTCGAAAACAACTGCGAACTAGATATTGAACCATGCAACATGACCAACAACGACCTACGGTGCAGTAATACAGTACTACTGGAGGTGCCTAAAATCAGAGCCAATGTTTCACGCGTCCACTTTGACCACAACAACTTAACAACCTTAGAAGACCACGCATTTAGCTGCCTTACCAATAGCTCAGCATTCACTTCCATGTATTTGAATGACAATCAGTTGCATTACATCGCAAATGATTCTTTCGTTGGTATAGGCGATACTATTACCATTTTAGATCTTAGCAACAACTATCTTACTTCTTTGCCCCAAGTACTAGGACATTTGCAAAAAAGCAACATATGCATATCAGGAATCGCCACACTCAAAAAACACAGCCTCCCCACGCAGCGAAAAAGAAGAGAGGAAGAGAGAGAGAGAGAGAGAGAGCGCATGTTTTATATATGTATGTCAATTCAAATAGGACGCCACAAACAATTAATAAACAAGAGAACCCTTGGGGATACCGCCTTGGAACGGTCAGTGGCAAAACAAATTGCCACTGGGGGTTTAAACCAGGTTCTAGGGTGCACCAACCTCACACTTGCCCCAACAGGTTCTCGTATCACAAAACAAGTACAAATTGTCTTGGTGAAATAACTCCAACCCACCCATCAGCTCAACAATGTTGCATGCAAAAGCATACAAACATATAAACATAAGAATTTAATAGCATTGCAAAGCCAAAGGGCGGGTACTCAATGATCTTTCCGAGACCAGAGCACCTGGAGTAAAATCAGCAAGAACACGATGACAGGGATAAAAGAAACAAATCGAGCTTTTAGGTTCTTTTAAGAAAAGATTTCCCCATAAACTTTCATAAACTCTTACACCCCTGCCACCGTCGTGCAACCAAAGAGGTAAGCATAATGATCAACTGTAGATGGGTTAATCACCAGGCCTGCAGAGCGCTGTAAAATATCATGTTGGTAACCTTTCTTTATAAATTTACAGATGGTTTTTACGAATAACCGGGAGAAATTAACATCGCCTTTTATCTTCTTAAGTTTATAAATTAAATCTCCATAAAAAACTGGCTGTGAAATTCCTTGTTGCAATAGTGATTTTAAACTGCAGCTGTATTTATGAATTAGATCTGGATATCGGCGATAAAACTTGCAAAAGGTTTTCCTTAATTTGTGATACCGATAACCTTGTTTTAAAAGTTTTTCTGTAATGCAAAGATTACGTTCATTGAAATCATTCACATCGTTGCAAGCTCTTGAAAAGCGAACAAGCTGTGAGATATAAACCCCGTAAGAAGTTGCACGAGGAACATCGCCGTCTAGAAACGGAAAATTTACTATATTAAAATTAAAATCATCTCTTTTATCATAAATTTTAGTAGTGACGTAACCATTTTCGATGGATAGATTTAAATCAAGGAAGTTTGCTTGCTTTTCTGAAGTGTTCGCTTTGTTAAGCTGTAGTTCTTTAGGATAAATCTTATTAACCAGTGATGGAAAATGGTTATTATCTATATTTAATAAATCATCAAGGTACCTCGAGGTGTTGTTAAAAGCTGTAATAATATCATAATGATGTTCGGTAGAAAGAGATAACATGAAATCTCTTTCATAACAGTATAAAAACAGATCAGCAACAAGGGGTGCACAATTAGTACCCATTGGAATGCCTATTACTTGTTTATAAATAGAGGTACCAAATCTCAAATAAATATTATCCAATAAAAATGTGAGCGCCTGGATAAGGTCTTGACAGGTCCATGAAGTATAATTATCATAAGAACCATCTGTAAAGAATGCCCTATGTTCATTACAAGCAATAAATGTTTTATTTTCTCTAGCAAAAGTTTTTTCAATGAGACTGGTTAGCTTGTCTCTTATTAAATTATGAGGGAGAGAAGTATACAAGGTAGAAAAATCATATGTAGACAAACAGAACGCCTGAAAATTATTTGATTTAAGTTTCTTCAAAACGTCATTTGAATTTTTTATAGACCAAAATAAATTTTTGCCAGTAGTTTCAAAAACCTTTTCGCAATACTTAATTACATGTTCTTTTATAGCTGTAAGACAAGATGTTAAGAGCACGGATAACTTTGTTGTAGTACAAGAACTAGAGTTAGCGATAAATCTTGCTTTGTACGGTGTTTTGTGCATTTTAGGCAACCAATACATAGTAGGTACTTTGTCTTGTTTAGGCTCAACACTGATTCTAAATTTTGTAATTTGTAGAGTGTGTGCAGTAACAATATCACTCTCAGATGAAGAAGTCAGTGTATAAGCATTAGTGCTATTAAGCTCTTCAGTTTGAACATTTATATAGTGTATACGTCACACTATAATAACATTATTTGAAGCCTTATCAGCAGGTGTTAAAACAAATTTGTTGTGAAAATCTTGAATACCTTTTTTCAAATGACGAAAGTTAAAACGAGGTCGAGGTGGTAGTAAAGCTATGTTTCTTTTATAGAAGGATATACGAGTGTCAATTATTTTGAATATTTGTTTTTTCCAGTTTGAAAGAGCATTAGGCTCAGCATGTTCTCGTTTACACCATTTATTGCAAAAAGAGTTTAAAGACTCTGCAATTTCCGCACGACAGGTATTAAAGTCGATGTCCGATGGAATTCTGTATTTTGGACCTTTTGAAATTAAATTGCGGATTCTAAAGTCTTTGATAACATTTAGATCCCCTGTAACGATATGACCGGCAGGTTGATAGCAAAATTTTGAATTAGAACAGTCTCAAGATAATGGTGTGTTTTCAACAATCTGTAAATCCGAGGTAATTTTGTTGTAATTGAAAATTGTGTTTCTAATAGGCTTGTTATATTTATAACAAACGATGGGTGTTTCAGTATTCTTGAAATAATTAGGTATAGCCGATTCAACAGTTTTATCTTTAAATATACTTGGAAGGTCAATAAAATCTATGCCTTTATTTAAAAATGAAATTTTAAGGAAATGTCTTTGGTGATCAGATTCCAAGTCAATATGTGGTCTTAGAACATGCCGAGTGTAACACTGAGTAAGGCTTGCAACCTCATAAAGTGGATGAGTTCTAATAACAATATCATCGGCTTCCTTATCCACTTTTTGTAAACTTGAAATAGAAAGAGAAGCTAAACGCGACAGCATAGCATGTCTTCCAGAATGTTTTAAAATATTTTGAAGGTCATGAATAGAACAATGGACACGTGATTTTCTTTTGATGTTACCATTAGTCCTTATCCCATGTGACCTCGATTTTCGTTTTCGTATTTGAAGCAATCCAAAAATGTCAAAATCAGGGTTTTTTGAAATGTTGCCTTCTTGATCAATATTATCATTTAAACCAAGTGGATAAGGAGTTTGTAGTTTTTTTATCCAATTATCTTCTGAAACAAGTCTTGCTCTAATTTTAAATGCTCTTGAAGCACTGTTATCAAATATAATTTTTTCCACAGGTTGAATACTAACGTGTTTTAAAGTGTGGCCTGATTGTTTAAAATGTTTATATAAATATGTATTGATTTTATTATTTTTTCGTATTTTAGAACAGTGCTGACTAAAACGTGTTTTTAAAGGGCGTCCCGTCTGTCCTACATATTGAATGCCACAATTTAAAGCGTTTCAAGTTAAAACATAAATTATATTATCTGTTTGTCAATCAATATCTGAATTAATATTTACTGAAAAAGTTCTTCCATTAACAGTTGATTTTATAGTCGAGCTACATTTTAAAAAACTACAGCACCTACACCTCTTTAAATTACACTTGTATATAAAAGGATACGATCTGCGTCTTCCGTCGTTTAGTTTTATAGGCGTGGAAATGTTATATTTTTTTAAGAATATGAGATTTGATAGGTGACAATTTTATTTTTAAATTGTTTTTAAATAAATGGGTACATTGTGCACTTTGCAAACCGGTCACATTGACAGAAGTAGCCGAAGATAAATTTATTGGAGATAAACAAATTGACGGTTGCATGTATTTGAAAGTATTTAATTTAGCCGGAATATGGACAGAAGACGTAGAAGATAGCCTGGGAGTTAAAATGTTTGCAAGTTCTTACGCACCTGAACATTATAGGAAATCCGATTTTTGATGTTGACGGATATGTTATGGTAAACATTGGACATACATTAACACGTCTCTTCATTAGTTTGGGCAATATAGATTCTTGGCCCGTTGAATTTAAGTATTTAAGAAATCTCAGGCATTTAGTGATATTCGACGTTCCTCTGAAACGTCTTCCGGATGACGCCTTCCACGGATTCGAGCACTCTCTTGAGTTGCTCGATATTATCTATACTCGCTTAGAGAAAATACCATCAGCAATTTGTCATTTAAAACACTTGACAGCCCTGAACATTGAGAGTAACGACTATTTAGAAGAACAGTTATCCCCTGTCATACAGCCATGCTGCAAATAAAACTCAAGTAGGTCATCTCTTTTTCAATCGAAATAATATAGAGAAATATCCCAATATATATTATATGTTCAATAGCAGTACAATTTCAGGTATAGACTTCACTAACAATAGCCTCCGTATAATGAATCTCAATGCTCTACGAAATAGTCCACAGAAAAATTTAGAAGGCAATAAGTTTGTGAGAATCCCTTCTGCACTCAACCTGTATATAAATCTCCGGTCCCTTTTTCTAAGCAATAATCTTATACAAAGCGAAGAATACTATGACTTATTCAGACTAGAAAAAATTATACCAGCTAGATCTTGACCAGAATCCGTTAGAATTTATTTCAGACGGTGCGTTCATCAATAATCGGCTTTTGCGCTATCTTTCCCTGTCAGGCACGAAACTCATTCAAATACCCAACGCTGTAATACATATGCCGGGTCTTGCGTACCTGCAGGTTGGGGGTCTTCAAATTGAATGCACGTGTGATATGATGTATCTTAATACCTGGAATATATCTGGAATAACGTTAAGTGAAGATTCAAATTGCTTTTTGTCAAATGAAAACATAAAAGATTACATACAAAATTCTCTCTCTAGTTGTACCAAAAAGTAGCTTATAATAGTCAGAGCTAGAAATGACATTGATTTTGAATTATTTGATGAAAGCGACTTTTCCTTTTGTTTTTTTTTCTACATGTAGCTCAGGATGCGTTACTCTAAAGGGTTTTATGGCATTTGCGGCCAGTGTAGGTTCAGATCAATCGAAGCATTCGTGCAGTCTGATCTGGATCTCTGTTTGGTCAGAAATAACATAATAAATGAAAAAAAATCGAACAGTGCAGATATTGATCAGAAGGAACGGATGTGCCGACTGGTCTGAATCTACAATGTTCGCACATGAATATCTTTTGTTTTAGCATGTGCTGGGTAATTAAAACATGAATTAGACTAAACTGAGCATGCAAACATTTACTACATCCATAGCTAAATCCATTTATTTACTAAAATCTAGGTGGCAATAAGTATTTACCCCAAAATTCTGTTGTTTTTTTTTGAAATTTTAGCCTGTCTTCGCCATTTGCAATGTTTGCGATACCTTAAGAGGGTTTTTTAAATTGCAAAATTTCCATTAGCACAAAGCACATTAATCTAAGTCAGAATGCTCTGTAGATATCATCATTTATATAATTAGAGATTGCTATTATTAGTACTTTTACAATAGTTCACATACTTATAATTCATGGAACTTTTTCATACTGTACTTAGCAGCAAAAATGCATACGTTTGCTGATATTAAATTTTGATATGCCTTGATCTAAATAAAATCAAGAGAAAAGATTTTGATCTTTATGCTCAGTTACAATTTATAAGTACACAACTTTTCTATTTCTCAAAAGCAATAAAAATGGAATATGTTTGATTAAAACAAAATAACTTGGATTGTTCAGTGTAGAATTTCAACATCCCAGCTGTTGCTTTGTTCTAAGGCCATATCAGAATAACCGTATAACAAAATATGTGTTTGGACAATAAAGACTTTTAAGTTTTATGTACTTCACATTACACATACACAGTTAATTAGTTTATTTAATTTAAATATACAACTATATGCTTATATGTTGTGTTTGCTTGTATTGCTGCAATGAACAGTAACTGTGACATTGTTCACGGTATGTACCCGGATAATGAGAATCGCGGATAATGCTAGATTGTGAGAATAATTGTAGATCGCCAGATAGGGAAAACACAATGGAGAGGTTAGTTATTGTATGAATTTCATGTTATTGTGATCTAATACTTATCTTTTGCGATAGATAACAATCAAGCGATGTCCTAGCCTTCCTCTCATACCCATACATTTGGAATCGGCCTTCAGATAAAGTAAACAAAGGAAAATGATCAAGCAACATTCCAGATTTCTACAAATAAACTACGTATTGTGCCTTTTTAAAATAAATTTAAACATGATTTTTGAAAACGACACTGATGTTATCAAAGCCCAAACATCGGCAATCAAAATGCCACCCAGCTTGAGCCAGTATTATGAGTATCTTCCTTAATTAACATCTTTTTTCTGAGGCACCTGAAGCAAATTGGATAATTGGGATTCGCCTAGAAAAAGTGAATGGATAATGGTAATTCTTGACTGGATAATTGTATAGTTTCCCTTATTTCAACATTAATACTATTTATTCTATTCTTTTATTGCATGTTCCATCCTTTTTCGCAAACTGCTATCATTATGAAACAATACCACCAGCTCTAGTGACAAGATAAATGACCCATTTATCTCAATGATCTCTCGAAATAGCATAATTTCTTTCTGTCCTGAAGGCAACAACTAAGAACTAACCCAAAGCCTCTTAATACCCGGGTTAAGCGAATCTGTATATTTGGGTGATAAATACATTAGTTAATTGCTATAACAATTATGGTCTAAGATACGTATTCACGTAAGGGGAGCCAACGGTATACATAAGAACGCTTTTGAGAGTGACGTCCTTTGCCAATTGGATAGTTAGGCCTAATGTTAAAAAACTGTATCAATTAAGAAGCATGATTTACTTGGGGTTTATATTTTTTGTGCCAATATGCAAAAGTAAAGCCGATAATTGACTGAAAAAGAGCGAATTTCGTAGAAATTTTAGTATAATAAGTACGTGTCGTGATCTGGTGTGAGAGAAATTTATTTGAGTTACGCTTTACATGTTTGGATTTAAATGAAAATATACTCCTACCCGGTTATTTGTGTTAGAAGATACTAAAAATCAAAGTGCTGTTTAAGTTGAATTGCATCATCAGAGTTAGCTAGTAGATAAAACAGATAGCCAATATCAGGAATATCAGGAATAGGCATGATATTTATAATATGATTTTATGTTTAAAAATCAAATATATTCACAACATCCCCTTTCCAATATTGAAGAGATCTCAGTAAGTTCATTAGCATAGTGTTTATTTTAATATAAAAGTTTGAATAGTCAAACAATGATTTGCTTTTCTCAGCGTTGCGCAATTTATACGATGGCCTCATCGGATCACCGTACAATACGATTTGTCATTGTAACGTTTCAATTCGATTTTAAAGCTTCGACCAAAAACGTCATAAATACAATGAAAAGATGCATATGTTTTGTATTGATCACAGTGGATAGCGAAAAAGGGAATTTATACAAGAGTAATTAAATAAAATAATTTTATCTGAACATTTCAATTAGGAGAAACACTAAAACTCCACAATTATCCATTTCATGAATATTTGAATTTCCCATTATCAACCGAGAGAATCCCCATTATCCAATTTGCTTCAGGTGCCTCAGAAAAAAGATGTTTGTTAAGGAATATGCTCATAATACTGGCTCAAGCTAGGTGGCATATTGATTGTCGATGTTTGGGCTTTAATAACATCAGTGTCGTTTTCAAAAAGCATGTTTAAATTTATTTTAAAAAGGCATAATACGTATTTTATTTGTAGAAATCTGGAATGTTGCGTGATCATTTTCCTTTGTTTACTTTATCTGAAGGCCGATTCCAAATGTATGGGTATGAGAGGAAGGCTAGGACATCGCTTGATTGTTATCTATCGCAAAATATAAGTATTAGATCACAATAACATGAAATTCATACAATAACTAATCTCTCCATGGTGTTTTCCCGATCTGGCGATCTACAATTATTCTCACAATCTAGCATTATCCGCGATTCCCATTATCCGGGTACATACCGTGTTGTTGTTAATTGTTAAAAGAATATTAAATCACATCTTTCAATTGTAATTGTTCAGCTAGTTTGTTTGTATTTGACTTCATTTTGAACCATGAAAACTAATTCTTGAAGATTTGACAACTTCGGAGCCAACAGTGACATGTAATTACTGCAGATGTCTAAACATGCCAGGTAATCTGGAATTGCTCGCCTTCCACCCATCTCCTTTCGTAATAAACTTGGATCGCTGCCTTTCTTACGCTAATCAATGATATTAGAAACACCTGTTTTTCCACAATGGAGGGAATGTATGTCGGTCGCACAATTGCGCTTCGTCTGTTCAAAACAAAACTGTTCTCTATGTTTACCTTTTTTCTGGTAGTTCTATAAAAAATCAATAGTCCTCAGTAATGTTGAGATGACAAGGAAACTTTAAAAGCCATCAAACATGATAAATATGAATCATTGCAGGCTCAGTTCTATTGAGCCTGTTTGTTGACAGTAATGGAAATGCATATTACTGTCCACATCGCCTGCAGCCGGATTGAGCGCAATATTTACACCAATAAACAGTACAATTTTGATCCATCCCAAACGATGGTGTGTATATGGCGGTAAACATGGAACCTTCAATGCGGTATGTTTAGATTAATGTCATTTCATGGTTATCGGCGTGTGGTCCCCAGATAAAAGAATGGGTTAGCCAGAAACGAGAAAACAGTGGGCGGAACTAAACAGAATAGATGTTTGACAGGAGATCAGAGAAACGTACTTTGATAGTGCGAAAGATTTTTATCAGATGGATACTCCGTACATTGACAGATGACTAAAACCAAAAATTGCTTTAAGTGTTTCCAAACTCCAAATAAGTCAATTTGAAAACACAGTTACTGGTGACGAAACATGAGTTAATTATTTCGAACCAGTCTGAAAAACGGGGAAATGTGCATATCAGGAAATGGCCACATCCAGCAGACACAGCCTCCCCACACAGCCAAGAAGTGGAGAGTAAAAAAGAGCATGGTATTACAATAATCAGTTTCAAAATGGACGCCACAAACAATTAACGAAAGTGAGAACCAGAGGGGTTACCGCCTTAGAACGGTCAGTGGCAAAACAAATTGTCACTGGGAGTTTAAACCAGGTTCAAAGCTGCACCAACCTCACACTTGCCCCAACAGGTTCTCGTATCACAAGACCAGTACAAGTTGTCTTTGTGAAATAACTCCAACCCAGCCATCGGCTTGACAATGTTGTATGCAAAAAAACACTAACATAAAACATACGAAGCTAATAGAATTGCAAAGCCAAAGGGTGGGTACTCAATGATCTTACCGCGACCAGAGCACCTGGAGTAAAATCAGCAAGAACACGATGACACGGATAAAATACCAACACAGGAGGGAGGAGGATATAAGGATGAAGATCGTTTTGGTTCGCATGGTAGCTACATGCCTTCTACTCGGTTTGGTTAGCCATATTTCAAAGTTGGAAACGATCTTCATCCTTATATCCTCCTCCCTCCTGTAAGGTAAAGTCATCATAATTGGGATGGGGAAGGGCGGAATTGTTACAGGTCGGTATTACCGAGACGTTATATTTTAAACGCTCAAGAAATTACATGTATTAGAAAGTTTTATCTTTTTATAAGCAAAGACATATATTGCTATTTAAAATGAATTCAGAAATCTAAGATCTGAAATGAGTGCCTGTGATGCATGTGTAGCTGGCATCGCTAGCAAAACACCAGTTGCAGCAAGTTGCTTCATATAAACGAAGACTTGCGCCCGGGAAACAATCAACAGAACTCGCTCTAAGCAACTGGTGATTCTGCTAATGCAGTTGCTGCTGTTAAATCACATCACAACTATGGTAAGATAGGTGCAGCGCTATATCCGAAAATCTACTGAATATGCCAACGCTCAGCAACCCACTAAATGGCACCCTCGATTGCCCGTCCTCATTCGTAAAATCATGTCTATAAAAATAATTTAGCATAAAATCCATTTTAATTCATCGTCCGTTATTCCCCCCAACTTTTATATGAAACTTAATATTGCCTATAACTTTGAAAGTGCTTGTCCTATTTTTTAACACTTGGAATATATCATCTGCATGAAGAAAGCTGTCTGTGACAACAAGAATGATAACTCCTGTTTCAGTACTTAGTAGTTATGCCCGTTTAAATAGACTTAAATATTGAACTTAATGTTGCCTATAACATTGAAAGTCCTTATCCGTTTAAGGCCTTCCTGAAACCGAGAATGATAACTCCTGATTTACTTATTAATAAAACAATGCGATATATGCCATCTGTTTTAATGAAGTTTTAGTTGTGCTCTTTTGAGTGATTTTAAACTTAAACTTAATTTTATAAAAGATGAACTGTAATATAAAAAAACGATAACAAATGATCAATTATACATCAAATTCTTGTTCTAAAAAGTGGGTGTCTCCTACCCTAGACTCTACACGCGGCTTAAATGGAAATCCCACGAGGACCTCGATTTGACAACGTTTCACACATATTCAAGTTCACACATTCGGCATCAGATCAGTTTTTTTAAATGGTATAGTACAGCTACGTTACTCTTTCATTAACGTGTACGAAAAGTAAATATAAAAAAGTAATATATGCATATCAGGAATCGCCACAAAAGAGAGAGAGAGAGAGAGAGAGAGCATGTTTGTTATAGGTATGTCAATTCAAATATTACGCCTCAAACCTTTTACGAAATAGAGAACCTTTTAGGATACCGCCTTGGGACGGTCAGTGGCAAAACATTGCCACTGGGGGTTCACACACGTAAACCAGGTTAAATTCATATAATCATCATATTTCGTGCTGTAGAGGACACAAATACTGTTCAATATTTTTTATCTTTAATGTAGCCCCTAAAAGGCAAATTCTAGTTCATGTTTTGAACTTGTATTCTACTTTGATAAGAGACAGAAGTTATTGATTCACATTAGTCTGGTATTGACTGAGTTAAATCTAGGATAAATATAGCAAAAGGTACGAACAAACAGTTCAATTATTTTTGCTTAACGTTTACACCAGAACAGCATGTTCTTACAGTGTTTATACAATAAAATGTCAATATCAAAGAACTTAAAATCAGTATGTATTTTTATTTTTAAGGTTCGATTTTTCTAACAACAATTTGCAATACTGTTTATAACTCTAATGGCCACATACAAACCCAGTTAGAACTAGGGAATTTTGGGAAAGCGCAAAACAATTAACACGAAGTTGCCAGAATCAAGTAACGCTTCCAGCGAAAATGATCATACAATGTAGTTCTATGCTTTAACCAATAAGTGAAGAGATGCAGAGGCAATAATTTATTATTTAATGTACATAGCTTAAAGAAAGTATTTCTTTTTTTTATTTATAAGGTGTCTGTGAAAGTACAAGTCATTTGAAGTGTTGAATACTACTTTAGACTTTCACTCATCGAGGAGAATATAGGTTTCGAGTAAAAGATAGAGAAAGCATTTTTTCAGTAAGCTTGATACCATGAATGTTTATAAAATATTATAATGTTCTCAATGATCACATTATGGCTTCTCGAAAACCTTTACGATGACTGCATGTTTTGTTCGTTTAAAATCGAGGTAATAATCGAAAGAACGTTATGTTTTATAGTGTTTTAAATCAACAATCAATATCATCTCAGTCTTGATCTGAATACAACTCCGGTTATATTTTAAAAGTAAAAGTTGGTAATTATAATAGTTATTTATATCATTGCATATACAATATTTTGATTCTTATATAAATTATCGTAAAGTAAATCGTAAATCTCCAAACAGAATCTAGAACTGAAAGGCAGTCGCTACAGTTTCATCAAAATTTTCCCAATAATAGATTTCATTCAAACTTTGTCTATGTCAAGAACATGATGTTATGCAATGAAAAAACAAATAAAAATGGGACCTTACCGGGGTTACTTGTTTTTTTATTACATACCGAAGATGTCACATTTTGAACAATTAGCATAAAATCATAGAATGTATCAGCGTATGAGTATTACCTATTTTACTACAAAGAATTTATCGTCAAATCTTTTCATTCTAAGGGATGTTTTTAAGATTACTTAAATTTAACATAATAGAATTTCACCATAATACTACCAGTATATTCACCAATGTATAACAAACATAACATAAAAAAGAAAAATATAGGTTACCATGTTAATTTGTTCGAAATTGCAATTTCAAAGGGGGGGGGGGGGGGGTAATTATATATAAACAAAAAGACTTAAAGGTATAATGTGTAAATCGTTAATTATTACTGTGGTATCATTTTATTTAGCGATGGCTTAATTTTCGCGTATTTCACGCTCGGACCAGTGCGCGAATTTAAAACCTAAGCCAAAATTTAACCAATAATCCACATACGTATCCGAAACGAGCTATGTCCGAATAAGTCATGTCTTGGACCGTGAACTGTGTTTTATACATTGATAAAACCCAGATTGGACCGTGAACTGTGTTTATGCATTGCATTTAGATGGTGGTACAGTAGTTTAATACTCGTTGAAAAAAAAAACTGTAGCGACTGCCTTGAAACTGAATATTTATGACATACTTGATTTGCAGACTTTAGTGATCAGTTTGTTTCAAGAGCAATTAATCCTTAGCTGATTTGACGGAAAGTGTTTATAAATTTGCCTTTTAGGGGCTACATTAAAGATAAAAAATATTGAACAGTATTTGTGTCCTCTACAGCACGAAATATGATGATTATATGAACAGAATAGAATCTCAAACAGAATGAAAAAATAGTTTTGATAAAGTTCTTGACTAAGCCTAACGGAAGTAACAATGTTTCGCAAATAATGTTATAATGGCATTTAGAACATTTGTTATTTATTTGTAGAAGACGCGCTAAGCAAAAGAAAGACACCATGGAGGCTTCCTTGAAGATCCGAGGGTACATTCTAGTAAGACCAATTTACGAATATTTCAGAAGTAGTTTGTGTCATAAGATTTTGTTAAATAATGCTCCCCTCCAACCAAAAATGGACTGATCCATAAAAAACATGTCACTAACATGCACACTTCATGCAGAACATATGATTTCAGTTTCAAGTCGATATCTTGAAAACTGTAGAAGTTTGCATAACATGATTTTGTTAAATCATGTTCCCTGCAAAAAGAATGGACTGATCCACACAAAAAATATGTCACGCACATCTACACTTCATGCTGAACATATGTTTAAAGTTTCAAGTTAATATCTTAAAAACTGTAGAAGAAGTTCGTGTCACAAGATTTTTTTGAATCATGCTCCACTGCTAAAAAATAATGGACTGATCCACATGAAACAAAGTATGTAATGGAAATCTACTCACAAACGTATATTTAAATTTTGAAAACTGGAGAAGTAGTTTGCATCATAAGATTTTAAACAAAAGATTTTGTTAAAAAATGCTCACCTGCAAAAAATAATGGACTGATCCACAAAAAATATATCGCTGACATACACACTTCATGCAGAACATACACTTTCGGTTTCAAGTCGATATCTTCAAAACTGTAGAAGTGTGCATAACACGATTTTGTTAAATCATGTCCCCTGCAAAAAAATAATGGACTGATCCACACTAAAAATATGTCACGCACATCTACACTTCATGCCGAACATATGTATCAAGTTTCAAGTCAATATCTTAAAAACTGTAGAAGAAGTTCGCGTCACAAGATTTTGTTGAATCATGCTCCCCTCCGAAAAATAATGGACTGATCCACATGAAAAAAAAAAGAAATTTGCGAAAATGTACACACGAACATATGTTTAAAGGGTCAAGTCGATATCTTCAAAACTGTTGACGTAGTAATTGTAGAAGTTTGAATAACACGATTTTGTTAAATCATGTCCCCTGCAAAAAAAGGACTGATCGACACGAAAAATATGTCACGCACATCTACACTTCATGCCGAACAAATGTGTCAAGTTTCAAGTCAATATCTTAAAAACTGTAGAAGTTCGCATCACAAAATTTAGAAGTTTGCATAACACGATTTTGTTAAATCATGTCCCCTGCAAAATATGATGGACTAATCCACACGAAAAATATGTCATGCACATCTACACTTCATGCCAAACATGTGTATCAAGTTTCAAGTCAATATCTTAAAAACTGTAGAAGTAGTTCGCGTAACAAGATTTTGTTAAATCGTGCTCCCCTCCGAAAAATAATGGACTGATCCACATGAGAAAAAAAATAGTTGGCGTAAATGTCCTCGGGAACATATGGTTAAAGTTTCAGGTCGATATCTTGAAAACTGTTGACACTGTAAGTGCCACAGACAAGATTTAGAAGTTTGCATAACACGATTTTGTTAATTATGTCCCCTACAAAAATAACGGACTAATCCACACGAAAAATATGTCACGCACATCTACACTTCATGCCAAACATGTGTATCAAGTTCCAAGTCAATATCTTAAAAACTGTAGAAGTAGTTCGCGTAACAAGATTTTGTTAAATCCTGCTCCCCTCCGAAAAATAATGGACTGATCCACATAAGAATAAAAAATAGTTCGCGCAAATGTCCTCACGAACATATGGTTAAAGTTTCAAGTTGATATCTTGAAAACTGTTGACGATGTAAGTGCCACAGACAGACCGCCCAACAAGATTTTGTTAAATCGTGCTCCCCTCCAAAAAATAATGGACTGATCCATATGAGAAAAAAAATAGTTCGCGCAAATGTCCTCACGAACATATGGTTAAAGTTTCAAGTCGATATCTTGAAAACTGTTGACGCTGTAAGTGCCACAGACAGACCGCCCAACCAACCAACCGGATGATGCCTCCTATATACCCCCTATACTTCGTATGCGGGAGTATAAAAATATTTTCATAACGCCATATAGGACATATTGAAGGGGACAGATTAGTTTATACAGTTCTTTGCAAATGATAGTTTGAAGGCAATCGAACCAGTGTCAGTTGTTTAAACCAAATTTTCTCAAATGGCTTAAATGAAAAGGAATATGTAGAATGATATTTGTAAAACAAGACATTGATTAAACTTTGCATATATACATTGTTTAACAAAAGAAATGTATAAGCTCGTGATATTTCAACAATGAAGGTTGATTTTAAATGTTTTATTAAGTTATTGAAAAATTGACACAGTTTATATAATGGCTCAAAAGTAGACAACTCTGTTGCACATCGGCGAGCGTACAAAAACAGCTCTTACGTTTCTAAACTTTATTTAGTCCCTTATCTTAAGCCAGGACAGCTATATTTGTAGCTCCCAAATGGTCTCTTTTAAACTATTTAAATTTAATGTGATAAAGCATGAGGCGTGGTTTACATTAGATTTGACTGGTACATGTATCTTGTTTTTCGATATAATGTTTCTATGTGGTAAAGTTTGTAAAATGATCATAAACATTTGATTCGCGACTAGAATACATGTAATGTCAGCTCAGTATGTAGCGCAATTGACATTGCACGGATCGCTCCCCAGTATGGGCATTATCATTTTATACTTGTGTTTAATATACTTCTATTCCGTTTAAATAATCAGAATTAAATGCAATGATTAAGTAAACTAACAATATCACACGCCATTATGCCAGCTGTTAATGAAATAGTTCATCAATCTCTCTACAAGATGTGATATGGAATGGTGTTTGTTTTCTATACAATTCATGATGTTGTAAATATTTGGGACAAATGCATATATTGGATTATTGCTTCTTTATATTTATGAAGCGTATGTAATAACTCTCTATATGAGACTAAACACTAACAATATCCAATTTATATTAAAGGGGTAATTCAAGATTACCTGTCTAGAGATGTTGAAGTATCTGCAGTAAGATTTTTTCTTTTGGAATCGAAGTTGTCAAATTTTCAAGAATTAGTTTTTATGGTGCAAACTGATGTAAACTAAACAAACAAACTAGTGTAACAATTGAAAGATGTGATTTAACATTCGTATAACGATAACAATGTTACAGTTCTTACTGTAACAGTTACCGACCGTAAATTGCAAAAAAGGCAAACAGAACCCATACGAAGACAATATATTTTAAATTCAAATACCTTATTTATATTGTTTGAGAATTGCATACGAACATAATAAAACAAGTTAAAGTTACTCCAATATTGTCTTAGAACATGTCAAATAACACAGCTGGGATGTTTAAATTCTACACTGTTCAAAGGCAGTTGCTACAGTTTCATCAAAATTTTCCCAATAATAAATTTCATTCAAACTTTGTCTATGTCAAGAACATGATGTTATGCAATGAAAAAACAAATAAAAATGGGACCTTACCGGGGTTACTTGTTTTTTTATTAGATACCGAAGATGTCATATTTTGAACAATTTTTACGATTTTCATAGACTTCTTTATCGGCATAAAATCATAGAATGTATCACAATAATATCATAAATAATTCTATTTTTCAGTTAAAAACATTCTAAATTACAAATAAATTGCTAATTATTGCAATACAAATAATAAAAAACACATATAAAAAATTAAGTATTACCTATTTTACTACAAAGAATTTATTTCAAATCTTTTCATTCTAAGGGATGTTTTTAAGATTTAACATAATAGAATTTCACCATATACTACCAATATATTCACCAATGTATAATAAACATAAAATAAAAAAGAAAAATGTAGGTTACCATGTTAATTTGTTCGAAATGGCAATTTCAAAAGGGGGGGGGGGTAATTATGTATAAACAAAAATACTTAAAGGTATTTAGTGTACATCGTTAATTATTACTGTGGTATCATTTTAGTTAGCGATGGCTTGATTTTCGCGTATTTCGCGCTCGGGCCAGTGCGCGAATTTAAAACCTAAGCCAAAATTTAACCAATAATTCACATACGTTTCCGAAACGAGCTATTTCCGAATAAGTCATGTCTTGGACCGTGAACTGTGTTTTATACATTGATAAAACCCAGATTGGACCATGAACTTTGTTTTATACATTGCGTTTAGACGGTGGCACAGTAGTTTAATACTCGTTGAAAAAAACTGTGGTGACTGCCTTTAAGGTATCGCAAACATTGCAAATGGCGAAAATAGGCTAAAATTTCAAAAAATGAATTTTGGGGGAAAAACTTATTGCCACCTAGATTTTAGTTATTAAATGTATTTAGCTATGGATTTAGTAAATATTTGCAAGCTCTATTTAGTCAAATTCATGTTCTAATTACCAAGCACATACTTTAACAAACGAAAAACCATTTGCATGAGAACTCTGAAATTCATGAACAATATACCAAAGCAACTCATACCTGAAATAAGTATATGCTGGTCTACAATGTTTAATGCCAATTCGTCAAAATAATGTTAGGGTTTTCAAGAAATTCAAGGAAATCTTACTTCCTGGTTCAAAGTGAAAGTAGAAAGTGAAAGTAGGAGGTCAGTTTTTCTTGAATGTCTTCAAAACCCTAACATTATTTTGATAAAATTATTAGATTAAGGTACTGGATGTTGGTATAAAGGTCGAGTGCAGAAGGGATTCTAACAAAGTTATTGCTGTCTTAACTAATTTCGATAATCTGAGTACTGGTTTGTAGAGATTTTAGATTTTTTATATGGAGGCTGTTGTAACTGAAGTTTATACTTATTGCTATCGAACATTTCATAGATATTGGGATATTTCTCAATATAATTGACTGTAAAATTTATCAACGTAACTTGAGGGTTATTGCCTTGGGTAGTTAGATTGTTGTGATTTAGATCTAAAATGGCAATAGTGTTGCCTATACCAATGAAAGCATCATTTGCGATGTAACACAACTGATTGTCATTTAAATACATTGATGTGAAACTTGTGCTATTGTTAAGGCAGCTAAACGCGTGATCTTTAAAGGTTGTTAAGTTGATGTGGTCAAAGTAGAAGGAAGAAACACTTTATTTGTGATATCGATAACCTTGTTTTAAAAGTTTTTTCTGTAATGCATAGATTAGGTTCATTGAAATCATTAATATCGTTGCAAGCTCTTGAAAAGCGAACAAGCTGTGAAATATAAACCCCGTAAGATGTTGCACGGGGAACATCGCCGTCTAAAAACGGAAAATTTACTATAGTAGTGACATAACCATTTTCAGATTTAGATCGAGAAAGTTTGCTTGCTTTTCTGAAGTGTTCGCTTTATTAAGTTGTAGTTCTTTAGGATAGATCTAATTAACCAGTTATGGAAAATGGTTATTATTTATATTAATAAATCATCAAGGTACCTCGAGGTATTGTTAAAAGCTGTAATGATATCATCTTGATGTTCAGTAGAAAGAGATAACATAAAGACTCTTTCAAAACAGTATAAAAAACAGATCAGCAACAAGGGGTGCACAATTTGTACTTATTGGGATGCCTATTACGTGTTTATAAATAGAGATACCGAATCTAACATAGATATTATCCAGTAAGAAAGTTAGCGACTCTATTAGGTCTTGACAAGTCCATAAAATATCATTATCATAAGAACCATCTATAAAAAATGCCCTACGATCATTACATGCGATGACGGTTTTATTTTATCTAGCAAACGTTTTTTCAATGAGACTGGTTAGCTTGTCTCTTATTAAATTATGAGGAAGCGAAGTATATAAAGTATATACAGAAGGCTGTGTCTACTGTCTGTTGCCATTTCGGATATGCATACTTAACTGTTTTATTAAATAACACCTACTAATGAATAGAAAATCATAAAAGGGTGAAAATGCATATCAGGAACAGCCAGATTCAGAAAAAACAGCCTCCCCACACAGTCAAGAAGAAGAGAGGGGGAGAGAGCATGGTTAATAAAATGATCAGTTTCAAAAAAGACACAACTAACAATAAACATAAACATTTGTTCTTACTTGTGTATAATAAATCTTCAAATCATCATTCTTGTTAAAAATCGTTGTTCGTTCAAAGTGTTACTTGTGATAGATATCTTATAGCTTATTAAGTAGGGTTTGGTTTAAGTTTCGCATAAATAAAAGGCAATGACCCATATAATATGACTAATAAAATAGATAGAAGAAGTAATAATCAAAATGACGAACTTGTTCCACATTTTAATGGTAACAGTAATGCTTTAAATGTTTTCATAACAAACTGCATTCCGAATTGATGAAATATCTGAAAATAACTCCTTCATTAGTATGTGCTATATTTTTTATCATTTGAGTTTAATAAAATCTAATACAAATTTGCAACCGACTAACTATACAATAAAATACAACAACAAAAACATTTATTCGCACTAAAGCAAAAACGTTGCTTCTGGCATATATACAACATAATTTATTCACATAATCATGTAGTTTTATGAGTAATGTGATAATTATTTAAACTGGAAAAGGAATTCTTAAAGGAGAAACTTTTAATGATAAGCAGATATACATCTAAACTTATAAACATGACAACTTCATATAACTGAACGTTAATAGTTAAAATACAAGAGGGAGGAACAATTTTTGAAATAACAAAGAAAAATAATAACTAAGTCTCTAACTGACTGCGTAATCTTAAAGCTTTGTATATGTATTTTCCTAAATTTAATTGAATTTTCGCATTTCTTGTTTCCTTTAATGAGTCAAATTTATTTAAATTTGGCCAACTTAAGTAATATGGTTTTAAAAACTGCTTTCGTAAATCTTTATATATTGGGCATACTAACAAAAAATGGTATTCATTTTCAATAAAATTCATGTTGCATAATTGACATTTTCTTTCATTTTGTGGAATATTAAAATAACGTCCTCTTTCTATTTCTAAAGTATGTGATGAAAGTCGAAATCTACTTAATGCTATTCTGTACTTTTTTTCTGTAATCTGATCGAGATATGGTTCAAGTTCGAACGAATGTTTAAAGCGACTGTATGTTATTAATCTTCTTAAATTATTTAAATCACTATACCAAGTTTGATAATAATCATCAAGTATTCTTTGTTTTATTATGTTGAACGAAATATCATATGTTTCTTGATTTATCCATAAGTTTGAAAGTCGAAGCTGTTGCAATATGGTTTTTATTTGGTGAGCCCAGTTTTGATTGTTGTAAGAAAAATTATTATCGGCATCGTTTTTAAGCATTATATAAATACGTTTTGTTACATTTTTATTGTCAAGTTTTATTAATTTTATCCAATATCGAATCATGTGTATTTTTCTCATGATTATTAAAGGTACTCTTCCTAGTTCTCCGTATAATGCAGAAAGATTTGTAGACTTATTAACACATAAAAGTTTTCTTAAAAATGTTGTGTGAACGATTTCAACATCTTTTCCTTCATTTAAGCCCCATACTTCCGAAGAATAATTAAGAACAGATGAGACTAATATATCAAATAATTTACATTTCTCTGTGATATTAAATTCGTAATTGTTAAAAACGGTAAATAATCTATACATAGCTTTCGAAGCGTGTTCAGCTATGCATTTTTGTGTTCTGTGCCAGTTCCCAGTTTTAAAGAAATATACACCTAAGTATTTAAAAGAGTCTACAATTTCTAGTTTTTCATTATTTATGAAAAAATCAATGTGTGTATGTCTAGAACTTCTTTCAACTATACCTTTGTTTTCTTTGTATTTATTTTTAATTGCCATTTATTACAGTCATGCTCTATGTCGTTAAGCATAAGTTGTAGTGACCATGGGGATGTTGCGAACAGAACTTGATCGTCCGCGTATAATATAAAAAAAATAATTCATTAACCGTGAATACACCATTTAAATCTGAATCTATGTTTTCAATAATGTCATTAAAGTACATCATAAAAAGAAAACTGGAACTCGCATCACCTTGTTTCACGCCCTGATGTATGTATACCTATTCTGATATTTCACCATTGTGATGTACGGCTGACCTAACAACACTGAACATTGCTTGTAATAATTTTATTATTTTTGTGCTTAATATATTCTCTTTGAGAAGTTTTTGCCATAGAAAACCTAAATTTATTTTGTCATAACATTTCTCGTAATCAATAAAAATGCTATACAACTTTTGACCTGTGCTTAGAATTTTTGAGATAATAGCATGCAATATGAAAATGCAGTCTGTTGTACTTTTTCCTTTCTGATAACCGAATTGGAAATCACTTATTTTCTCGTTCTTTTCTGACCAAACAGTAAGTCTATTTAATAGAATTTGGGAGTAGATTTTAGAAAGTATGTCATTGAGGGTGATACCCCTATAGTTTTGAGCTTGATCAGGATCACCGCCCTTGAAAATTGGTGTAATAAATCCGAGACCCCATTTCTCTGGATATATTGAGTTGTCAAATAAATTATTGTACATTGTACATAGATATGGTGATTTATAGAATATGCAGCTTTAATTATTTCGATTGGTATGTCGTCTGGTCCGCTTGCTTTTCCGTTATTTTGCTTAAAAACAGCCCTTTTTATTTCATCTTCTGTGATTGGCGAGTCTAAATCATTATCGAATACTGTATTTTCGTTATTTTCGTTTTCAGTTTCGTCTGTTATAATATTCGTTTGGTGTTCGCCTAACAGATTTTTAAAATGTTCGTAAAATTCGCTGGTGCTAATATCACTGTTTTGGGAGTTTTTTTATAGGATTTTTAATGCTTTTCCAAAAAGCTTTAGGTTTAGTTTTTGCTATTTGTTTTAATTTTCTACTTTCATTTAATTTATCTTTGTGCTTAGCCATTTTCCTTGTTCTGTTATATTTGGTACGCATTGTTATGAATGATTCTCTATTTTCTTGTGTATTTGCATTTTTTAGATTTTGTTGCGCGGTTTGAAAATCTGTTTTTGCTTTTAAACATTCTGAATCAAACCACGTAGGTTTTTCTTGCATAAAATGAGAGTTATTATTTGATATATGTGTTTTGATATTTTTACCAAATATTGTAGATGCATTTTGATATAAATATTCTATTAATTTATCTACCTTTATCGATGGATCATCATAAGTAGAAAAGTATAACCCTAGGTTATTGATATTACTAATCAACAATCACTGAAAATCTTCAACTTTACCATGATTAAAAACTATTTTTCGCTGGCTATAAGTATTACCTGCAAAAATTTGTTTTCGACTTTGTGTTTAATTGTAATCTTTTTTATTTAACGCAAAAAAAGACTGCACTGTGGTCTGAAAACACATTATTTTCAACAATCTTAAAATCAGATATCGGTTCAAATTTGCAACCGACTAACAATACAATAAAATATACTCAGGTTCTATAAAAAAATATTTTCTTGTCTACCTGTATTTAATAACAAAATCATACAAAATGTTTTCTACTAAAAAAATCAAACATATTGGCCCAAGTACACATGCGATATTTAAGAAAATATTAAAATAACTAAAATTAAAAAAATACCAGTCAAAGGGGACAATACAGTCGTCCTGGTTTTAAGTCGTTAAATTATATTTCGTTTATCAAATTAGTTCAAAATGATCATTTGTGAACAACATGAGAGATAAAGAATCATTATTTATGGCTTTGACAACACGAAACGTCCTACATTTGTAATGTTTATGATTTAAACTATCTGCACAGACAATGATATACTTAAAGCCACAATAAACTTGCCAAACAGCATATTTTTTATTAACCAAAACATTTTAGATTTCACCTTTATGAATAATAACACAAAAAATAAAACTTACAATAAGAAAAGGGTATTATCTTATTGATTTACAGCATGTTTTGGGCGTTTTTCGGATCGTTTATTTTGTTTACAAAACAAACAGCGAATCTTTCCGAGCTGATTTTCTGCAACTCTCGGCAGGCGAAGGTCGCTAATTATACAGAATGACGTCACTTCGTTCTTACGGCCCACTTACGGAAAAAACCGATAACTTTTCGCCGAGTGATTGTAAACATTGGTTAGTAATTTTGTGGGCTACAAAAATACTATTCGGACCGGGTCTCAATGATTGGGGATTATTGAGGACATAAATAGTTGGTCATTTATACTTTCTTTTGAAAAGGGTCAACGTGGTTAATTAATTTTCACAATGAAAAAAAAACGTTTTGGCAAGTTTATTGTGGCTTTAAAGAAATTAAAAACACACTTTCTCTTAACCCGAAATAGAGTTCGTGTTTAAATAAGTTGCGTTTCTAATTTCCTTAAGTATGTTAAATAAAAATATTTGCGTTATAACAATGGTTTCGGTTGAACCTAAGTTTATAATTGTCTAATGTGTGTTCCTTATGTTTTCCATGAAATTGCATTTAACATCGAAAAAAAACAGGACGGTCATATCTGGCTTCGGATACATCACAGAAGGCATCACAGAGATCACCAGACCAAGAATGGACAATGAACAATATGAAATAATTTTTAAAAGTTTAGCCTTGCTATAATCCTCAACAAAATGTGATTTCTATGTCAAATTATAAAAACTAACTATAGCGCTCATGAATTTTCCGAGTTTACAACGCAACCGAAGTAATTTAAAAGCATGGTAATGTATTAATGCAATTAACAAATGTGCTTAGCTTGTAATTTTGTTCATCATAGAAGTACAGCAATTGCCAACAGTATATAATATCTCCTTGGCCTGTCAACAAGTTATTTAAGATAAACACCACTAATAAAACTACATCAAAATACAGATTGTTTAAAAAAAACGGAAGGTTATCAGATAGTATTTTAGAATTAGAATTTGTTGATATAAGTTGATATGCTCATCAACTACTGTGGGGTTTATGGTAAGAAAGAAATTTCTTACAAACTTAATATTACTAAATCTTTTTGTGGTGAGATGGGTAGAATAGCGGTTAAATAAACGTTGCTCTAAACTCAAACGCTTGAGGTTAAGATTTAGTGTACCTAAAATATTTATAAAAATGTTACCAACAGTTTGGCATTCGCATGGAAACCACAAAATTAACATGCTGCTTTTCATGAAACCATGGGCAAATTTTAGTTACATCAAATCGACACAATTTTAACGTCTTAAATATTTTGCATTGAAGACGAAAAACAGTCTACGCAAATCAGAACACTGGTTCATTCTTATCTTTCTTTGTGACAATTTTTTTCTATTTGCTGTTCTACTTATGGTAGAGCATAACCTTAAAGTTCGTTGTCCGAAAACAGTTAGATTTCGTATAAATTTATTTTTGCAGTTTTGTAACATCAAAGATTTGCCAAGTTAATTGTTTAACGGTGTCACAATAAATGTATCTAATACCATTCAAAATTGAGCTGCATAGTTATGATATAAACATGAACGAATCATTAGATAAAGCATACTCGTTTAATTAACTACAATTTGAAAGCATGGCGTGAGTGAGAGAGAGAGAGAGAGAGAGAGAGAGAGAGAGAGAGAGAGTTAAAATACGAAAATAAATTAGCACTAAAGGCCACGCTTTTTTAAGGTTTATTTAAATTTTGCGGGGTTGTTTTTCAAAATGTTAGGACAGAACACGGTCCTTATCATACATTGGTATAAAACTAGATCAATACGACTGGTATAAAACTAGATCATTACGAATAGTAAAGGATACAAATCTATTTCTCTTTCTTTTCACGTCGCTCCTAAATAAATATGTTTAATGTACGTCTTTTATAAATACTCGTTTTGATACAACTATTGGACATTTTGGGCTTTACTTATTGAGGGAGAGTGGGGGGGGGGGGGGGGCTAGTACTCTTATTGCTGGATTTCGAAGAAAGTGCGTGAAGAAATGAAAAGTATTGTTACAAAATAGATCTATACGTTCAGCATCCAGATTTTTTTAACAATTTCAAAAAAAAAACTTATAAAAATACATTCCTTTTAACAGACACGAAACTAATTTACTATGACCATGTGAATGTCTTGCTAAGTACAAGCTGTGCGTTCAAACAAAATTAGCGGCAACAACGATACACGGTGACGGCATCTTAGTTCTAATTTAATTTCCATGCAACTGTTCGAATAAACGGAGATAAAAAGTATAACTGCATTAAATGCAAAGAGTTAAAGGCACACATACATATATTTTAAGCCAGAGGTAGACAATTATCTGAGAGGTCAAATAGAAAAAAAATGTTCTTAGTATTTCGTACACGATATAATATATACTGAACCAAAAAAAGAAACTTTCGCCAAGTTTGATTGTAGATATGTTACTACAGTTTCAATCCATTTGGCTGAAAGCTTACATTTTTGTAAAATAATGTATTGTGGTTCTTTTAAAATCGTCATTTTGGAGGAAAGGATAAGATTGATTGTTGAATTTTAAATTAAAATAAGGTAGGGGTCGTTTCTAAAGTTAACAATCAATAGCGTGTGTGACCGCCGTGTGCGAAAGTTTCTTTTTTGGTTCAGTATACTTTCTTTTAATTTTCTGAAAGTTTTGGTTATTGATGCCAAGCAACAAATAACGACGAAACTGACTTCAAAATATGAGGGTTGCTTAGAGTCAGACAAACGATTTTTTTCTTCAACCGAAGTATTATTCTTTTGCCGACGGTGGCACTGACACATTATTGATTTGTAGTCGTTGATGTGTCGCCCACCATGTGCACTGGTTCAAGCTGGCCTGCCGACAATGTAACAGATATTCAATGTCAACCGGTACCGCGTTCGACTATTTAAAATAACAAAGTAGATAGAGACCGAGGTACCAGTCTATATCCAATGTCACATTGTCCGACTGTCATACTGTCATTTCGTCGCTGTAATTCTATTATAAATCATACGACATCACGGAAAAGCAGAATGAAATGGCTATTCTAGAAATTCTACAAAATATCACATTATCTGTCTGGACTGGTTTGTTACCGGAACGAGGGGATTCTTAGTTACAAGTAAGTGCTTCAAAACAAATTTGCGCAAATTTTTCGTACGCCGTTTTAAAATCACTTCATTTTAGAATTTCACCGGCAATTTCCGGGTAAAATATTTATAAAACCCCTTGCTGATACTGATGTCGTTAGACATTGATCGATTGATCGAAAACCAACACATGGAGCACAGATGCTTGATCATATTCGTGTTCTGTCATGACAATATTTCTACAAATTTGATATTGAAACTAAGAAGTGGCCATGATTACACCATTAACGATTTTGTTAATTAATACTAAACACATTTCTCCAATGTAGAATCATTTCTCTCCACACAAATAAAAAGACTTTAAGTGGCATGCCTAAAATGTTAGTTATAGTCAGACAAATAATAAACAAGAAAAAAACGTCGCCACGCGCGGAAAACCAGGTTTTCATTTAATTCTTATACTTTTGTTATGAAAATATCTGATATGGAGAAACTGAACTTCTAGTTTTAGCAACAGTGACCTTGATCTTGATCACAGACTTCTGAGAAGCAATCCCGAGTTGCATCTTGGTATAAGCTAAGAAAGTTTGGTGTCGATAGATCACAGCTAACCCAAGTAATAAGGAGACACCTGAATTGCTGATATTTTTAGCAAAAGTGACATTGACCTTTATCACAGACACCTGGGTAGCAATCCTAAGTAGTGTCTTGATATAAGCTACCCACAAACCAAGTTTGGTGTCAATAGGCCAAAGCAAACTCAAGCTATTGAGCAGAAACTGAATTTCTATTTTTAGCAAAAGTGACCTTGAGCTTTATCACAGTTGCCTGGGTATCAATCCCAAGCTGCATCTTAATATTAGATACCAACACTAAGTTTGGCGTCAATATTCCAAAGCAAACAAAAGTTATTGAGGGAAAACTGAATTTCTATTTTTAGCAACAGTGACCTTGACCTTGATCACAGATATCTGGGTGGCAATCCCAAGCTGCCTTTTGATATCAGCTACTCATATACTAAGTTTGGCATCAAAAGTAAAAGAAAACTCAAGTTATTGAGGGTAAGCTGAATTTCTATTTTTAGCAACAGTGACCTTGACCTTTATCACAGAAACCTGGGTAGGAATCCCAAGCTGCCTGTTGATATAAGCTACCCACAAACCCAGCTAAGCGTCAACAGGCAATTTGACATCAACAGATAACATTCACAAAATACTTAACAAAAAGCTAAGTCAAAAAGGGGCATAACTTTGGCAAAACACAGTCAGGGGTTTTAAACTTGACCTGATAATTGGTACTGTGATGTAAAACAATTATGTCAAGTTTAAAAGCTATACCTTGAATGGTAACTGAGAAAAAGACAACTTTCACAAAAAATTAACACAATTTCTAAGGTAATAAAGGGGCATAACTTTGTCAAAATACAGTCAAGGATTACAAAACTTGTCTTGATTATTGGTATTGAGATGTCAGACAACTATTTTAAGTTTCAAAGTTGTATCTTAAATGGTTACTGAGAAAAAACACAAATTTAACAAAAAACTTAACAAAATTTCTAAGTGAAAAAAGGGGCATAACTTTGTCAAAATACAGTCAGGGATTATGAAACTTGTTCTGATAATTGGTATTGATATGTCAGACAACTATATTAAGTTTCAAAGTTGTACCTTGTATGGTTACTGAGAAAAACGCAACTTTAACAAAAAACTAAACAAAATGTTGACGCCCGCCCAGCCGCCCAGCCGCCCGCCCGCCCGCCCGCCCGCCCAACGACATACCCCAATCTAATAACCAGGATTTTTCTAAAGAAAACCTGGTTAAAAGTAACCAGTACTGAAAGAGTATACACGCATGTGCTTTATCTTTTAGGACAACCAAATATTCGAAATTGGAATCAAACGATGCTGGTAATAGAATGGCATGAATATAAAAACCCGTGTACATGTTTTTCGTTCATCTTTTTACTGTATAAACAACATATTTTAGGTTTAATAACAAATTGTATTGCTTAATTTTCTAAAACTAAGCTCAGACCTAAGCTTATTGGGATTGAAATTTGCATATCCATTACTGCTCAAGAAAAAAATCTCAATGAAAAGGAGACTGCAATATTTATTTTGCATCTTTATGGTGAAACACGGAGGCACACTCACACGTTTCTATTTTGAGCTATATTGTCACCCACAGGAACCTGAATGTCCATCAGAAAATATCCAGATTCGAAATACGAAGGAAAATGTCAAATCACAGGAATCTGAATTTCTTTAAAATATCACCCCGATCCCACATATATGACGTTTGACCCTATATACATGTGTATTATATATGTGTATAGGGTCAAACATTATATATGTGGGATCGGGGTGATTTTTTTAAAGAAATTCAGGTTCCTGTGGTAAAATAATCGGACATTTATATTTCCTGATGGAAATTCAGGTTTCTGTGGTCTACCGTAGGCATGAACATTAATCGGACAGGTATATTTCATATGGTCATTTATTTGGGACGATTCGTGTTGTCTTTGACATTATCTTTCATGGAGCTCCCAAATGGTCTCTTTTAAACTATTTCATACACGAATTTTCATTTAATGTGATAATGCTTGAGGAGCGGTTGGCATCACATTTATCTGGTACATTTATTTTGTTCTGTCAGTATTTATGATTTTGGATGGTATAGCTTTTAAATAATCTTAAACGTAGAATAACTGTATACATTGTATATTTGTGTAAATTAAACTTCTGTTTTGCTTTAATCCGAATTAAAAAATGAAATAATTAAGTAAAGTAATGATATCAATACGCTAATTTGCCGGCGTTTAATGAAACATTTTATTAATCTCTTTACACCTTGTGATTTGGAATAGTGTTTTATAAAAATACATTGAAAAGTGAACATTTTCAATCATTGATTCTTGATATTATTTAGCATATTATAACGGACATTGACTTTGACAAATACAAAATTAAATCCAGGTTTATTTTACGGCAGACAAACCTATCACAAATTGATGCTTACCACGGCGGAACAGGAATGATGATTCGAGGAAAAGGGATGATGATTCGAGTATTCATAATACAAGTAAGATTCTGCTGTGATAAGTGTTTCTTAATTTTCTAATCATTAGGTAGTTTGGCTGTTGTGAAAACGTTTTGCAAATAAATCAGTATTGTCAGAATAGATCAGTGGCAGGCGTCACTTAAATTATCAAAAGATATTCAGCAAAACTAGCTCATAATTTCTGGGAAATATTACGGTGCCGCGGGTTATGTTGGCAAGGTGCTGTGGATTTTGCGGAGCTAGTTCGACTCTTTGTCTGTGTCTGTATCATTTGAGGTGCGTCGAGGGAGCGGGTGTCGTCGGGAAATCGGCGTTATTGCTTGAAATGACGTCATGAAGTTTAGAAGATGAAATTGCGTATTTTTTAAAGCATTTCGCGATTAAGGTAAGACCTGTGTAATAGGCACTATTAAGAATCCAACATTTGATTATATTTTCATCAACTGCTTCATACCACTGACTTGTATGCAAAATTTTAATGATTTTCACCGTGTAGTTTTTGAGATTTTTAACTTTTATTATTTAAAAAAGTGAGAAAAAACGTGAAAGTATCCAAGTTCTTTAATCGGTGACAAATTTTTTTGTTATTGATAAATTCAACCTTATTTTTTTACAGTTTATCCAAAATATGTTTTATTTTACTAAACCAATTTAAGATATAATATATAAATACAGAATTTATCTTAAAATGACATTTTTTGACCAAATAAATTTAAAAAAATGCATTTTTTATATTTCACGAGACTAAATTAATGAAAATTGTGCAAAATCCTGATTGGTGCAATATACCAAACTTTACCATATTTTAACTATATACCTTAAACAAAATTCAAACAAAATTTCAGAGAAGTTTACCGTCCAGTTTTAGAAATTTTCATATTGATGACTTGAATAAACACTATTCTGATAGCGAAAACCCCTTTAATCTTGATTATTTTGCTTATTTTAGTTTAAATCATGAGAATTTTAAATTCAATGACAGAATTACACAGGAAAAAAAGAAATATGCCAATTATTTAAGCTCTATGCTTACAAAAAAATAGCTTCCAGTGGGATTTGAACCCTGGTCCTCTTGCATGACAGAAATCTACTGGGAAATCATTCAATGGCGCGTTAGTAGAGAAATAAAGAAATAAATTTCAAACAAAATTGAAAAATACTGGATTTCCATTGAACAAAATAATTTTTTAACCTTTAAATTGGCGTGCAAATGACTTATGAGCAGTCTAAATCAAAATAAAATTTGTTCTTCATTGCGCCATGGTAATTTAGAACAGCTCGCATGTTAATCACAAATATATGTCCATTAAAAGCCGTTTTAAAATGTAACTTATTTAGAAAGTTAGTGTTTCGAAACACGTTTATAAGTTGACACTTATTACATGTAGCTACATTTGTGCAAATAATCTCTGTATTGTTAGAGACCGCCATTTTTTAAGTTTTATTAGCATAAGTAATATTTTAGCCCCGAATAATGGTTTAATGTTGGGTTATATTCTCAATGAAAACATTTTTAATTTTAACGGGGTATCTAATCTGCAGACTAAAATAAACTTATCTACATAATTAAAATAATTAAAAAAAACGCATCATTTTAAAGCGTTATTTTTCTTAATAAGGACATTTTAATTCAAAGAAATGTAAAGACCACCTTCCCAGCGATCGCTTATCAAGCGATAAGTGAAACTCCGCCTGCAACATTTAGTGCGCATGCGTGAAAGATAACGTTCCCAGGTCAGTTCAACGATAATATGCGCTAAATAAAAACATGTTACTGAAAATCTCAAGATTAAAAGGAAGATTTATATACTGAGCGAAAATGTGAAATAGGATGATATCAATGCATGGCCGATATAGAATTGTTTTCTGTCGTATCTTCCCAAGGTTATGTTACTTCAGGACCAATTAATTCAAATTTATACATTCGATATGTACATCTCGATGTCTTTTTTTAATGAATGTTATAAGTTTAGTTTATATACTGAAAGGATAAAGAAACGCAGGGTAACAATTGGATAGGCAGGTTCGAAAGCTCATGCTCCACGACGGTTTACACTGAGGCAGTGGAGACAAGTTTTATTCACTTTCGACACATGTTAAGGTGTATCATGACCTAATAACTCAATACACAAAGTTTCACTTTATTTGGAGAACGCGTTCTTAATATATCGGAACAAATGTTACCCTGCGTTTCTTTATCCTTTCAGTATATAAGCAAGCACAACTGCTCCGTGAGGTTTTATTTCTTCACTCGCTTTTATTCAAATGTATGGGATCTGTTTGTTTTGTCAGATATAAGCGTTGAAATGTATTTTTATTCGTTGTATAAAGATTTCATCCAACTATAATACACAGAAAACTAAATCTAAATCACGTTAAGAAAAGCAACAGAAAAAATGCAGCGAAGTTTTATTTCAAACAACGTTTGATATTTTACAGAAACGTTTTCAGAAAGATTTTTTTATACATTTTACTTTTACATTTTTATTCCTATGTTTAATATTATTTATGTAAAACGGCGCCACCGTATTACATAAAGCGAGCGAAAATCGCTACAATCTTTACTATCAAAACGGAAATTGAACCAATTAAAAATTCACTCGAAATAGCCATGAATACTGAAGTTAGAAGTAGTTAACTTTTCTCATATATGTTATTTACAATGAAAAACACATAATATAATTATAACATTTCTGTCAATCAAAATGTTGTCTCGCATTCTTACAATAATAATTAAACCTAGTTTTTGTTTTAAATTGGCCACTTTATGCCAACAATTGATCATTATTTTAAACACATGCATGTCGCATAACTCTACCATGACCAGTTTCTACAGTTAAGACGTTTCGACTATGAAATTAGTGATAAAAAGTGTTGGTGGGCTCAGCATTATTTTTTTTAAAGTAAAGGTTAGAGTTTGGAAAATCTGCAAATCAACATTTCCCAGAACTATGTACAGCGAAACATCGCTAAAAAGATTGGAATTGGTACTGGGTAAAATTGGTAAAAGATATTAGGTGGTCTACATTTGTGTTCTCAATTTCTGTGTGATCTTTATGGGACCTTCACTGTAGTGATCATTCAAGCTTTGATACGGGTACTACAATTGCTGGTCAAAACAAATAACTGCAGTATCATTATATTTCGCGGGGACGAATTTTCGCGCAAATCCCGTAAAAACAAAGTCGCGGGGGCATGAATTCACGCAACTGTGTTTTCCTATAAAGAAACACTGTTACATGGTTTGACTTTGCTGGGGTTGAATTTCGCGCTCTTGTCGCAGCGCGAAATACGCGAAAATTAAACCCGAGCGAAATTGAATGATTTAACTGCACACTACAGCCATAAGTTCAATAACTAATAATTCAGTGAATTCATTTATTTTCTATGGATTCTAACTTTCGTGTGCAGGTCGATCCACATAAGTGTAACTTTACCAAAATCCACGGAAATTTTCTGCCCCCGAAAATAAGGCTTTTACATTAAGTTGAACACAATTTTTATAGCAGAAATTACTGACGAAATTACGGTTAATGTTGACAGGGCAAATATAGGACTGTCTTTGCTCGATCTTAAATATATGATGTCAAAATAAGCAATGAAAAGGATTAAACTGCTAGCATATTCAGACATGTAGCACTACTTTTAATGCAAATTAGTTGTCGTTAGCATAACAGGTCTCTATTGACCCATAAATGATCTTACTAGCCAAGAATATCAAACAACTTCATGCGCACACCTTTATATCTGAAATTAAACCATGTATCATCCGGTTGCGAACAGGTTGCGCACGCTGCCAAGGGACTCCCCAACTTTAGTCGCCCGCTCAGATTTATTTTCATCGTATGAACTGCTATATAGAAATGGATCGTGGTCTAAACGTGGGTGGCAAACATCGCTTAAGAGATACAAAAATAGATGTTCATGCAACAACTGCAAATTCTCGTGATAATTGTACTAATACGGTCTAGTTAAGTTAAACTTCTTGTCACATAAATGGGTTTGAACGGTTGAGAAAGCACATGGCAATAGTTTTGCGCACTCTGCATGTTACATATACAGATGCGCCATTTGTATTTGTAAATAAAGTGCTTAAATCTAGTACCATTTAAGTGGATCACTCGGAATTTTTGGGTTCGGTAAATAAATGTCAAACTAATACTTAGTAAAAACATTATTATTATTATTATTATTATTATTATTATTATTATTATTATTATTATTATTATTATTATTATTATGTTTTTGTCAGTATCATATCATATCTTTTGGACTTTTAAATTGAACAGTGCGATGACGATTTCATACGCCCTTATTGAATATTATAATAAAATGAATGTATAATGATGAATGTCAGGTAAGACTAAATGATCGAAAGAAGTCCGCATTGTTTCATAACTTATTAAGTGGAATTTCCGAATGGAATGAGTCCTATCGGAAAACAATCAACAAATTCCATTCGGAATGATTCCGATCGGAATTAGTGTACATAGAAAAATTCCGATCGGAAAATGTATGTCGGAATGTTTCCTATCGGAATTTGCCGACAGGACTGATTCTGATCGGAACCGTGAAATTCCGACGGGAAAAACATGTTTTCCTATCGGAAGAATTTTCGTTCCGATCGGAATCGCATGTTTTTAACCATGTTTTTTTTGCAATATTTCTGTTAATTTCTAAAGTTCCACCATGAAAATTTCCAAATTAAGAGTTGAAGTTACACGCTTTCGAATGATGTATAATAAAGCTGCCTTGCTTTTAAAATGAAAAAAAAAAGTTTTCGGAAAATATAATATTCCGAAAATTCATAGGATCGTGTTTACTATAGTTACCTCCCTTGGATACTCTTCTGGATATAGGTATTCATTACACAGGTCTTACCTTAAAACAATTACAAACTGTACTACAAATTTCGATTTCAGTAAGATTTTGGCTTGCAACCAAAACATTAAACACGATGCGCGGGGACTGTTATTTTCCTTGAGAAGTAGCGCTGAAAGTATAATTGACATAACTTTGTTCATTGTTAATCACGCCTTCCGGCTGCTTACTTTAAGCCACACCCTTTGTTATTGTTTCAACATCCGCAAGGGGAATGAACCCACAGCGACTAATATTTGATTGACAGCAAAATTAATTTGGAAGTAAAATACAACGTCTTGTGACTGGAACGGCAGTTGACAGTCGGCGCATGACAAAAAAGTGGTCCGCGCTGGTGAAATGCTGCAGTGCATCAGGTGTTTACGGAGGTTGCTCTTTGTGTCATTGTCTAACTGAATTCGAAATTTGTAATATGTGGTCAAAACATGTAACAAGATTACATCTTAATTATGAAAAATGAATAATTGTAAGTTTCTTCCAAAAACTATTTACATTTTAAATGTCAAAATGTCACCGATTACACCTTTACAATAGCAGTGTAGCGGCCCTAAAAAGTGTCCCCGTATTGATAATATCAGTTATTGTTATCTGTATAAAACAGACGGCGCCACATATAATGAGTTTCTTTTGCAAGTGTTTTCATGGGATGTAGCGGCGGTGCATTTCTGTGACATAGTAATGTGGTGGTTATTGTGAGCCTGTATCATTAGTGTTGCTCTGTAATCAAGAATATAGCAAATAGAACAACTTATAATCGTCTAGTTTAATATTGTTTGAAAATTCGTTTTGTTTCTGTCAAACAGCTTTACTTCACACAAGCAACTTAATGGGATTTTAATTATAAAATTTAATTTTGTAAGATTGTGCTTACACAGGAGAAAAAAAAACGTTGCAATGTTTTAAAACTTCTAAAAGTAAATACGTCAAATGACATGTTGTGATAAAACATATCGTTTGTTTCAGATATTTATTTTGCTGCAAGGCATTTGCTATTCGTTTCTGCTCGACAACAACTGCCAACTTGATATTAAACCATGTACTGAACACATGTTCCACAGTCTGCGCTGCAATAATACCGGACTTCTCGCGGTGCCAAGAATCAGAGCCAATGCTTCCGAAATCCACTTTGACCACAACAACTTAACAAGCTTAGAGGACAATGCATTTGACTGTTATACTAACATTGTATGGATGTACTTGAATGACAATCAGTTGCGTTACATCGCAAATGATGCTTTTATTGGTATAGGCCATACTATTTCGCATTTAGATTTGAGCAACAACAATCTAACTTCTCTGCCACAAGCGCTTCGGCAATTGAAAAGTCTAGATTACCTCTTACTTAGAGGAAATCCAATAACGCATTTCGAAGAGTTTGCTAACATTGGGCATACATTAACATACCTTAATTTCGGTTCGGTCAATATAACGTCTTGGCCTGTTGAACTGAAGTATTTAAGAAATTTAAAAATACTTGAAATAGATGATGTTTCTCTTAAACATCTTCCGGATGATGCGTTTCATGGATTGGAGCAATCTCTTTATAATCTCTTCATTAGAAATACTCGCTTAGAGAAAATACCATCAGCCATTTGTCATCTTCAAAACTTAGGCAATCTGTTTATTTATGATAACAATTACTTAGAAGAGCAACTTACCCCCGTCATGCAGCCATGTGTAGGCAATAAAACTCATGTTTCGTACATAGAATTTATACGCAATAATATAGAAAACTATCCAAACATATATGATATGTTCAATGACAGCAGACTGTCAAGATTATACTTCGTAGATAATCATCTCCGTTTCATGAATCTCACTGACATACAATATAACTTGACGACCTACCAAATAGAATTAGACAACAATAGGTTTGAGAGAATCCCTTCTGGACTCAACGTTTATACCAAACTTTTGAGCCTTTCCCTAAACGGAAATCTTATACAAAGCGTGGAAGACTATGATTTATTCAAACTAGAACAACTAGTACGTCTGAACCTTAAACACAATCCGTTATCGTTTATTTCAGACGGTGCGTTCAACAATAATCGATTGTTGAAAGAACTTGATCTAGCGGACACAAGACTCATTAAAATACCCAGCGCTGTAGTGCATTTAACGGGTCTTTCTTATCTGAACTTAGGGGGTCTTGAATGCACGTGTAATATGGTATATCTTAAAACTTGGGATATATCTGGCATACGTTTCAGTGAGGATTCAAATTGCGTTTCGTCGAATGTAAGCATACACGATTACATACAGCATACCCTTCCTCATTGCACTAATAGTTAGCTTTTATACAGATTGTGATCAAACAGCCACTCATTTTTAACTTGATTGATTTAACAAGAGCATTCTTCATTCTTCTGGCTCCAGGGGCTTTTTTACTTAAAACGTTTATCAGCATAGAAAAGATTTATACAGCGAAGTCAATGATTTTCATTATAAAATAGCATTCACATAAATTGTACACATCCTTATAGCCCATGCAATTTTAAATAAATTTAACAGTAAAAGAAACACATATTTCTAATTACAAGAAAAGTCGGAAACTGTTAATTTTAGAATTTCACCATTTCAGTTATTGATCTGGAAATATAAAATGAATCGTTATTATTATACAAAACTTGTGTCCAGTAATGCCAGAAAAATTAACAAATACCAAAATTATATGAGTAATAATGGTTAAATATTACACATTCTACGTATTTTACACGTGTTAATTTTTCAAGTTATGACATCTGCTAATTGTGGTTTTGCTTATTTTGCAATGGACATTGACTGTAAACCTGATATATGTATTTTAAAATTAAATCGCTTCTTTCAGTTGTCAAACTAGTTTGTTTAATTTAACCTCTTGCGACGCATGCTACATGTATACAAAATCATGTATTCGATTTAAAGTCAATAGAACGAGCAGTGTTAAAATGAGAAGAAACAAAGAAAAACTGGCAAGTGTTCGCTATGTGTGAAAAAAAAACAACATATTTTCAGTATCACACTATTTCAAGAAATGAGATCTCGGGTATTCATCTTCTATGATGTCAACAGTTGCCACTCATGGCATATGTATATATATATATGCATGACATGACAGGTAATCGCGAATTACCCCAATATATTGGACCGTTAAAAAAATTGTCAACTTTTAGTATTAAGGACATAATGTGCAGCACTTAGAAGAACGACTAACACCCGTCATGCAGCCATGTGTAGGCAATAAAAACTCTTGTTTCGTAGATAGAATTTATATGCAATAATATAGAAAACTATCCTAACATATATGATATGTTCAATGACACCAAACTTGCAAAATTATACTTCGTAGATAATCATCTCCGTTTCATGAATCTCACTGACATACAATATGACTTGACGAACTACCAAATAGAATTAGACTACAATAGGTTTGAGAGAATCCCTTCCTGACTCAACTTTTATACCAAATTTGTGGGCCTTTCCCTAAACGGAAATCTTATACAACGTGTGGAAGACTATGATTTATTCAAACTAGAACGACTAGCATTTCTGTACTTTGGACACCCTCCGTTAGCGTTTATTTCAGACGGTGCGTTCAACAATAATCGATTGTTGAGAGACCTTGATCTGGTGGACACAAGACTCATCAAAATACCCAGCGCTGAAATGCATTTGCCAGGTCTTTTATCATCTGGACAAAAGGGGTCTTCAAATTGAATGCAAGTGTAATATGGTATATCTTAAAACTTGGGATATATCTGGCATACGTTTCAGTCAGTATTCAAATTGCGTTTCGTCTAACGTAAGCATTACATACAGTATACCCTTCCTCATTGCACCAATAGTTCGCTTTTATACAGATTGTATGGAAGCCCTGAACTGCAATTCTGACTTGTGACTGATGACTTCTTACTTTCGAGTTATGATTTGTGACTTCTGACTTTAAATGATAGTATTTCAGGTCAATGGCTTCCATACTTACAGGTACAGAATCGTGAAAGAAATAAAAAAGAAGAGGCTTACAGCTATTGTTATGTTGGCACTTCTGGATACAGTATTATGCGTTGTAACAACTTACTTGCCGACTTCAAGGTCCGATCTCATTATTGAGTATTTCAATCTTGGCTACAAGTACAAGGAAATTCTTGTATTTTTATTATTAGGACACGGGATTTTGATGTCAATGCGACAGTTATATAACATTCCTAAAATAGTTTAACCTGAAACGACGGGAATTGCATACGTTCACCCCTCTGGATACAGTTGTCGATATTATTCACAAAGAGCTGAACACTTACTGACAAACTGTGGTTAATAGATCTATGTGGCACCGGCTTAGAGTAAATAAATAATAATTTGAAAGTTTACTAAAATTCTTTCAGCACGATGCAACTGATGCTTTTACAAGACACAGGAGTGTTATAATTGGCAAAAGTACCTCTGATTATTGTAGAGAATCGAACTATTTTGGGGTTCTTTACGACAACAAGGTTTGCAATGGTGGGTAAGCTTCTTCAAAGACTTGCGTGAACCTGGGGGGTATGATGAGCTTAACCCAATCCATTGCGCATATCTGACATTTTGTTTTATGGATCTAATTTAAACACTTCTTGACCGCATTGCACATAACTGGAATACTCACCAGATAAGACGCCAGCACAATATTGAGTTGAATTATGGAAAACCTGACGTGATGTTCTTTTTACCAGAAATGTTTGATACCAAAGATTACGGTACGAATATTAATCAACTTAACATAGTTTGTTGTCAAAAATGTATTCCGTTCAGAAGAACAAAAATAAGGACTTTAAAGAGTTTGCACAACTTTTGAAGCCTGACCTTCCAATGCCACACAATGCTGATGCTGAGTGAACTGGTTAGGATAGCCGACGAACAATGACTCTAAAACAATACAAACATGGCTGCATAGTTGCAGATTTTTTGCATGCAGTGATTCTGGCGTGTTCTCTACGCTAGATTTTCCAAAATGGGGGTTCGTTTATGGTAGTTGCACGATAATATATAAATATTACATGTCTGACAGGGTGACAGTAAAATTGTTAACTTGAGGAAATACTGTCAACATTTATTTTATTATACCGAATTTTAAACTATTCAAACAATGAACAACTTTATTCAATAATGGTATTTTTTAGTCTTTCTCTTGATTCGGAGTCTTTAAATCTGCTTCGTTTATGGTAGAAAAACGTTTGGTGCTTGACATTATTGTCGTCTGTTTACAACGGAAATGTAAAAAATATATATTGCGCATGCGCGAATGGTACAGTATATTTTTCGAACATTCCGTTATTGTCACAGGGTGAGAAAGAATGTGCAGCCAGACCGGGACTCGAACCCGGGACCCCTCGCTTACAGGGCGAGTGCTCTCCCGACTGAGCTATCCGTCCGCTTACACATCTTCTCCCCAGATAGTGACTAGATTCGTACCGCGACATTTTCCCCTCACAACTTGGAAATTCGTACTCGAATTCCAGAGGGTACTTTATATAATCACAATTGCAGGCGTCTTAGACTTAACCATGCCATGCTGTCGCGGTCCCCCGTTGGGCGCCAAATGTCACAGGGTGAGAAAGAATGTGCAGCCAGACCGGGACTCGAACCCGGGACCCCTCGCTTACAGTGCGAGTGCTCTCCCGACTGAGCTATCCGTCCGCATACACATCTTCTCCCCAGATAGTGACTAGATTCGTACCGCGACATTTTCCCCTAACAGCTTGGAATGTAAAGAATAGTTACCTGCAGGTATATTTTCATATTTCCTACAAAAATGGTTATAATAATTTATTTAGCACCAAAATTTACTGTTTACACTTTCAAATTTTGTCGAGGATAATGTGTAAAAGATTGTGATTGGTTAAAATTAATCACATGCTTGTTAATTCAACTGTGATAATAAAAGGTTAATGGTCAAAGGGAAATAAACGCTACAACTACCTAAACTATTAAGGACGTTCACCACTTTTACTCACATATATTTATTAAGCTAATATGTTACACTACGACACATTTCCCCGGTTTAACAAATGTCGTCCCGACATTTATACGTTTCAGAATACTGAATATAGGCTACATTTCTCTGTACAGGTACATTGAATGAAATTCACATCATCAATAACAATGAATACACCACTTGCATGAATTACTACACAATACACACTAAGAATAAATGTTTTGCACACACAGTCACTTTTATGTTAATAATGTCCTGTTTACTTTTACATTTCCCAATCACCCGAAGTTTGCCATCTTGGTTTTGTTCGACTCCTTTTTGTTCTTTCAGGTACACCATCATGTTTGTCCAAATTTTCAACCCTTCTCTGTGGAATTATATATTTCGGGGTATTCGGAACTGATGCTCTCGTGTTGTCCTCTGATAAGTTTACACTGGGCACATTCGTGGTTTTCAATGGGAGCAATAAATTGCGATGCAGCGTTCTGACCTTCTTAGACCTTGGACAGTGCTTCTTGACACGAAACACTGGTATGTCCAAGTTTGGTCTTTCCAGTACAACATATGGGTCACTTTCCCACTTATCAGCAATTTTGTTTTTGCCCCGAATCGACACATTCCGAACGAGTACGAGATCCCCTGGCTGTAAGGAATTAGCTCTAGCATTTTGGTCATACAAATGCTTATTCCCTTCTGCAGCTCTCTGTGCTGTTTCGCATGCTCGTTTGTATGCGATGGTCAGTCGATTACGCAACTTTCTTGCGTACTCATTTCTGGACCTGTAGTGTTGTTCGTTCAGGTTTAAGCCAAGAAGAGCATCTACTGCCAGCTTTGGCTGTCTTCCAAACATTAGGAAATAAGGGGAAAATCCCGTGCTTTCGTGTATTGTCACATTGTAGGCGTGTACTAAATGACCCACATACGACTTCCAGTCTGACTTCTTATCTTGATCCAAGGTTCCTAGCATTTTCAGGAGAGTCTGATTAAACCTCTCAACCATGCCATTCCCCATTGCATGATATGGCGTGGTATGCGACTTTTGTATTCCTGTGAGGTCGCAAAGCTCTTTTATGAGAGTAGACTCAAAATTTGACCCCTGATCACTGTGCAACCTCTCGGGGAATCCATAATGAACGAAAAAGTTTTCGAAAAGGACCTTGGCAGTGGTCTTTGCTGTCTGATTTCTGGTAGGGTAGGCTTGAGCATATCTAGTGAAATGATCAGTTACAACCAGAATATGTTCAAATCCACCCTTAGAGCGCTCCAGACTAAGGAAGTCCACGCATACAATCTCCATCGGCGAAGTTGAAGATATGCTTACCAGAGGTGCTATTGGTGACGGAGACTTCCGTCTAATGCATCTTGGACACTGACTAACTTGGTCTTCCACGAATTTATTCAACCCCGGCCAAAAAAACCTCTGCTTGAAAAGAGAGAGTGTCCTATCTCGACCTTGATGTCCCAGATCAGAATGCAATGCGTGGAAAACGTCGATCCTCAATGCCTCTGGAAGAACAAGTTGGAGATATGAACGATCACTAAATGAGCCTTTCCGGTACAATACTCCTTCTCTGCATTCAAGGCGATCCCAGTCACGAAGATACTTCACACAAGAAGGAGTTGTACTATCGACCCGCTGAGCAGACGGTCGAGTGCCATTCTGAATGTGTTGAAGTACTTCAGAAATCACTGGATCTTCATTCTGAGCCTTTCTCCAATCCTTGTGACTCTACTATGTCAACAGGAACTTCGCCAGTTTGCAGTGGATCAACAATTTCAAGCGAATCAGGATTTATTATGCTAAAGGACAGCGGAGATTCTTCAATCGATGTACATTTCGCAACACATAGAGCTGACAAAACTGCTGCATCTGAGTTCGACTCTGGTTGGTGTGGAATACGTGAAAGACCATCTGCGTCTGTGTTATGTTTACCCTTAATGTAGGATAACGTGAAGTTGTAGTTCGATAAAGCAGCCATCCAGCGCTGACCCGTTGCGTCAAGTTTAGCAGTCGTGCTGACGTATGTTAAAGGGTTATTATCTGTAACCACTTCAAATCTGGTGCCGTAGAGGTAATCATGAAACTTTTCAGTCACAGACCATTTTAAAGCAAGATATTCAAGCTTGTGTGCTGGATAGTTCTTTTCGGCAGGCTTCAAGCTTCAAGCTCCCGTTGGGCGCCAAATGTCACAGGGTGAGAAAGAATGTGCAGCCAGACCGGGACTCGAACCCGGGACCCCTCGCTTACAGGGCGAGTGCTCTCCCGACTGAGCTATCCGTCCGCTTACACATCTTCTCCCCAGATAGTGACTAGATTCTTACCGCGACATTATCATGGTAGCGGGGGATTTTATTTTCCGACAGTAATTTTTTTTGACAATACTAATATGTCACGGTGGCCTATGGAAGATTAACATTGTAAATGAAATTTAGGTATAATAATATCAATTATTACATGAACTATAAATAGACGCAACGCGATTGGTCACACCCCGAAAATAACCGAGTCAATAAATCTAGATATTGACCCGCTTTCGCTGATATTGACCTGTCTATAAATAGAATGCGAAAGTTTCCATCTTTTATATTATTTATAGTTCATGTAATAAACTATTATATATATATATATATATATCGCCTCGGTCAATAACGATTTTTTAGGTCAATATCACAGCATATTTCCCAGCTAATAAGTAAATAATTGTATAATAACATGCTTTAGTTAATTTTTCTATACTCTGATGTAAAAATTAAGAATTGTTGAACAAGTAATCTATTTGTGCATTAGTGCGCAGACTATTTTCGCAATCATTTGATGAGATACAGTAATACGAGTTTGCTCATTTTTAATGATTTGGAGAAGTAAACGCCTTTTAAAACCTTACCGATTTCCGCTCCGCAATATGCTCAAATAATTATTTTATTTTTGTTTTCGATTAAGCCCTGTCCCTTTTCCCCTCGAAGTAAGCTTTAATTTTCGGAGTATAAAAAAAATAACTAAAGCATGTTATTCAAATCAGAGCACGAATAATTAAAAATACACCAAATGAAATCTAATCGCTAGTGTTATGCTGTAACAAAAACCCGTTTCAAATAATTTATAAATTTTCCTTATTGTTGTTAAATATTTATCAGTGTCAGTAATTTAAAACCAATATATAGATATAAAATCCAGACAGACAAAGTAACACAGACGCAGTATCTTAATCTCAATTAAGAGGTTGTAAAATTGTTCAATCGCTATATATTCGGTAACTATGGTGATCTTGACAACTATCTTTGACTGATTAGCATGGGCAGTTTACGTTGAGATTTCCAACTGTTAACATATATGGTATTCCTTAAGAAACTTATTCGTTGTTAGTGTTTAAATATATTATTTGGATTTTCCAAATGTGAATATTGATATTTGTAATTGCAATTGGTTTTCCATTGCTAACCGGACTAATTAAACGTTAGAAATTCTGAATAGAATTCTTTATTTTTCTAATAACGAAACAGTGCCTAAGTAGAGCATATCACAAGCATCAAATTTTTCAAATATACTCGTGGACAAAAGTCTTGTCCGGTCTACAAAAACTACGATATTTTTATTGTTTTTCATCCCACAATAATAAATTTGGTATCGATGGAAAAAGGAAACTTACGAGCATTTATTAAACAAAAAACTTTGAAATTTGAGCCAATACTGCCGGCAGAATAATGTGTTGAAAATTGTCATTTTTGGATAAACAAGACACAAATGATTGCATTGAGCGTGTCTTAAATTAAACTTCGTTTTCAATTGTGTGTAAGACCCCATTAACCTGGATGAGTTCAGTGCATCTTTTACGAATTTACGCTACACATCTGTTCGGGAATCTAGCCGAAAGTTTGTCCCATTCTTCAGCAATGGCGTCCCATAACTGATGGACGTTGTACACGTCCCGTGCCCTAAACTTCACACCATAGCGTCGATAGACATTTTGACGATAAATTAACACTCATCCGTAAACAGAACGGTTTGCTATTGATTCTGGGGCCATATTCGGTGCCGTTACGCCCATGCTTCCCTAAGACGCCTGTGATTTAGAGTTAATATTACTCCACGATATGGCCGTTGGAAACGTAATCCGACTGCCGTGAGACGTCGGCATATCGTTCTGGCACTTATGTGAGGTCGATTACGACCAGGTGTGATTCGTGCCGTGTCATTTGGAGCGACAAAGCGATTACGTAAGTGGGAAAGCTGAATATGCCTATCTTGACGTAACGTTCTTGCACGCGGCATTCCTGAACGTGGGAGATCTACCGGGTCGCCGTGCGTTGCGAATTTTATACGTAATCGACGAATGGTTTTCTCATTAACTCCGAAATGACAGGCAACATGTGCGACAGTTGTACCAGCCGCAGGTTAGCAAATAGTGCGCGCACGTTGCTCATTTGAAAGCTTCATTTTTTAATCAAAATCAATATTTTCTCCCAATATTCGGATGTCTTCCGATTGGGAGATCCTTAAATAAGGGGATAAGGTAAATCATTTTATGAAAATCTACACAGTACTGTATACGCGAGGGGTCACGTGAAAAACGTCGCCGGAACTGTACGTCCATTGTTAGAGCGCACACGATATTCAAAATTGAAAACCCGGTTTAAAATTCTGGCGATATAAAGTAGGCAAACGTTCAACGTCGTAACTTCACGCGTTTAAAAGATAATATGGAAAACCATACCGGACAAGACTTTTGTCCACGAGTATACTTAAAAAAGCAACATATGCATATCAGGAATCGCCACACTCAAAAAACACAGCCTCCCCACGCAGCGAAAAAGAAGAGAGGAAGAGAGAGAGAGAGAGAGCTCATGTTTTATATATGTATGTCAATTCAAATAGGACGCCACAAACAATTAATAAACAAGAGAACCTTTGGGGATTCCGCCTTGGAACGGTCAGTGGCAAAACAAATTGCCACTGGGGGTTTAAACCAGGTTCTAGGGTGCACCAACCTCACACTTGCCCCAACAGGTTCTCGTATCACAAAACAAGTACAAATTGTCTTGGTGAAATAACTCCAACCCACCCATCAGCTCAACAATGTTGCATGCAAAAGCATACAAACATATAAACATAAGAATTTAATAGCATTGCAAAGCCAAAGGGCGGGTACTCAATGATCTTTCCGAGACCAGAGCACCTGGAGTAAAATCAGCAAGAACACGGTGACAGGGATAAAAGAAACAAATCGAGCTTTTAGGTTCTTTTAAGAAAAGATTTCCCCATAAACTTTCATAAACTCTTACACCCCTGCCACCGTCGTGCAACCAAAGAGGTAAGCATAATGATCAACTGTAGATGGGTTAATCACCAGGCCTGCAGAGCGCTGTAAAATATCTTGTTGGTAACCTTTCTTTTTAAATTTACAGATGGTTTTTACGAATAACCGGGAGAAATTTGCATCGCCTTTTATCTTCTTAAGTTTATAAATTAAATCTCCATAAAAAACTGGCTGTGAAATTCCTTGTTGCAATAGTGATTTTAAACTGCAGCTGTATTTATGAATTAGATCTGGATATCGGCGATAAAACTTGCAAAAGGTTTTCCTTAATTTGTGATACCGATAACCTTGTTTTAAAAGTTTTTCTGTAATGCAAAGATTACGTTCATTGAAATCATTCACATCGTTGCAAGCTCTTGAAAAGCGAACAAGCTGTGAGATATAAACCCCGTAAGAAGTTGCACGAGGAACATCGCCGTCTAGAAACGGAAAATTTACTATATTAAAATTAAAATCATCTCTTTTATCATAAATTTTAGTAGTGACGTAACCATTTTCGATGGATAGATTTAAGTCAAGGAAGTTTGCTTGCTTTTCTGAAGTGTTCGCTTTGTTAAGCTGTAGTTCTTTAGGATAAATCTTATTAACCAGTGATGGAAAATGGTTATTATCTATATTTAATAAATCATCAAGGTACCTCGAGGTGTTGTTAAAAGCTGTAATAATATCATCTTGGTGTTCGGTAGAAAGAGATAACATGAAATCTCTTTCATAACAGTATAAAAACAGATCAGCAACAAGGGGTGCACAATTAGTACCCATTGGAATGCCTATTACTTGTTTATAAATAGAGGTACCAAATCTCAAATAAATATTATCCAATAAAAATGTGAGCGCCTGGATAAGGTCTTGACAGGTCCATGAAGTATAATTATCATAAGAACCATCTGTAAAGAATGCCCTATGTTCATTACAAGCAATAAATGTTTTATTTTCTCTAGCAAAAGTTTTTTCAATGAGACTGGTTAGCTAGTCTCTTATTAAATTATGAGGGAGAGAAGTATACAAGGTAGAAAAATCATATGTGGACAAACAGAACGCCTGAAAATTATTTGATTTAAGTTTCTTCAAAACGTCATTTGAATTTTTTATAGACCAAAATAAATTTTTGCCAGTAGTTTCAAAAACTTTTTCGCAATACCTAATTACATGTTCTTTTATAGCTGTAAGACAAGATGTTAAGAGCACGGATAACTTTGTTGTAGTACAAGAACTAGAGTTAGCGATAAATCTTGCTTTGTACGGTGTTTTGTGCATTTTAGGCAACCAATACATAGTAGGTACTTTGTCTTGTTTAGGCTCAACACTGATTCTAAATTTTGTAATTTGTAGAGTGTGTGCAGTAACAATATCACTCTCAGATGAAGATGTCAGTGTATAAGCATTAGTGCTATTAAGCTCTTCAGTTTGAATATTTATATAGTGTATACGTCACACTATAATAACATTATTTGAAGCCTTATCAGCAGGTGTTAAAACAAATTTAATGCAGCAAAAGGAGTACACGGCGTAAAATGCGATGTGTTTGTGTTACACGTATGGTGAAAGCGAGGGGGAGCAGTGCTATGCAGCTAATTTAAGGGTTTGTTGTTTCGCCCTTCGACGTCTTGGGCGAGACTATGAAAACGCGAGAACACAACACGATGCGAGATCGCAAAACCAAGATCACATCGCATCATGTTTTGCGTTGTCGTGATCTCGCCATGTAAAAACCATTCACAAAATAAACAAGAAATATCTTTTTAAAAGATAAACGGCGTTGGTGGAAAAGATTTATATATACATGTATATAAGAAAGAAAGAAATACAGAGAGGCGAAGCAGACACAGTTTAGTTAGTTTATTTTACTTGTTATAGCTGTTGACGAACCCTCCCTGCCTTCTTAGTATGACCAAGAGATTAAGCGACCGAATCATGACAACTTATAAATTCATTTAAAGTGTCTTTCAAAAAAAATGTTGAAGCTGTTGCAACAATTTCATACAGTGATAACAAGTCGATTAAAGAAGCAATGTATTACATTAAGTCTTGATCTACATTTATTCAGTTTCAATAAAATACCTCTTGTAGAGTTAGAACTCAAGATGAATAAATGTCATTGAAATTTAATATAAATAAATAAAAACATCCTGTTACAACAGCGAAATCTACCAACTTTTACGTAAATTAACTTTAAAAAAAAGTGTCAGTACTGAGTATTGAACCCGGGGCCTCACGCTTGCGAGGCGAGAGTGTTAGCCACTACACTACAATGAACTTGTATTTTGAACTTGAAATTAACAATCAGTATCAAAGGAACTAGAAAGGAACCAGTAAGAACTAGAAATATCTACACTTCCTTTTCGTTTTACACTGTGTACTGTACGCAAGTTTTTACCAGACACCCAAGAATATTCCATATAAAATTGTATTAAAGCCATCAATTTTGACTTAACTGGTTATTTAAATCGTAAATATGTTTTTCTCCAATACAACACCCACTAACAACCAATCGAAATAATCTATTTGATTTTTCGCTGCATAATAATAAAAATCCCACTAGATACCTCTCCACCCTGCTAGATGCCTCTCTGGTGTAAATAGCTACCAATCGAAATAGTTTATTTCATTTTCCCTCTGCATAATAAAAGAATACGAGTATTATTTACAACATTTCATTGGTCGAACAACTAGGTCAAAAGTGAGCTTAGACAGCTAATGCCGAAAAAAGATTTCTAGTTGGTTAAAATAGTTGAATAGTTAAGGAACTAGACTGTGAATATAAACATTAGCTAACTGGACAATATAGCTAAGAAATATAAAACTCTATCTTAAAGCATGAAGTGTGCATTTCTGCAACACCATAATCCAAAACTTCAAATATTAGAAAAATGCCTTTGAAAGAATGCATTTAAAAAGTAAGACACAAATAAACTATTCAACAGGCAAAGGTGATAGTCTTAAAATTGAAAATTTAGATAGAAACTAACGGTCTCGGTGGCATTGCTTTCGTGTCTATATTTATAAACTCCATCAGAAGACCATGCATAGCATTGTCTAAAGAGTAAAATAATCAATACTCCATATAGAATAGAATTTTGTTCGCTGACCTTAAGGAGAGCGAGATAAAAAAAACAACATAATGAACACACTATGCGGGATCGTTAACAACGATGCAAGATCGAGAAAGAGTCGTGATATTAATATGTACCCTCGCATCGTATGTTCGGAATCTCGCTTTGTGTTTTGTCGTTTTCCTGGTCTCGCTGTCCTGATGGTGACAAAAACATATTTAGATGGTAAGGAAATGAGATTATAAAACAAAAAGAAAACTGCTTTTCTATGCCACACCGATGCATATTATTTATTTTCGTCAAAAGAGATGGTATAATATGTTTAAAGAAGGAAATGAAATGTAAAATTAAGTAGAAAATGTAAGCACTAAACATAAATGATTTGTAAAAAAATGGCAGACTGTGTCAGATGTCTTATAAAGATAGTTCTGTTCTGATCAAGTAACACATTAAAGAAAAACCTAATAGAAAACATGTAACTTGAAATCTGAGAATACTACAGCATCTTGGAAAAAATATTATGTCATGTTCAGAACTAAAACAGCAGCATTCTAACTCTATGACCATCGTGCAAACATTGAGTAAAAACTTATTGGGTTAAAGTTCAAAGTGTCAACCAGAAAAATACGATTCGGGCGCCGGATAAGAATTTCTTCATTTAATCCTAGTACCATTTTACAATGTACCCATGAATAACATTTTGAACTGGTGATTAGTATATCAATAATAAAAACATAATTCTTTCATATATTAATATTAAGTTACTTCGTTTATCATTTCAACTAAAAATCTGAATAACAAACACGTAAACTCAAAAGTACGTTTAAGAATGAAACAGAAATAAACAACAACAGAAATGAAGAAAACAACAACAAAAACGAAAACAGCAAAATTTAATTACATCCACAAAACTTGTTGGAAAAGAAAGATTACTGGAAGAATCGAGCAAATCCTACCCAGTGTCATGTTGCAAAGAATTGAAATCTTGCGTTTTACGGACAGTTTTAAGCTAAACTATAAAATGATGTAAAGAATGTTATTGTTTCAATAAGTTGAAAATACTCATTTTATTCATAAGGATCTTAAATGGTGTATTTGTAAAACAATATGCGTGCTCTCCGACCAGTAAACATTATTACACAATGTACAATGTTCTGTACAACTTAAATACATGAATATATCTTTCACCTACACTGCTACAAAACGCGCACTTCCGGTCTCGACGATGATAGGGAGAAAGTAAGGAGCGTGAATTCCGATGTACGAGGTGCCCTTGTTAATTCAACAATAACAAGGTCGATTATGTCAATTATAGTAGGATTTAGACAAAAAAAAGTTTAAAACATAGTAACGTTCGACCTTAATAAGAATTAACTTCATGTGTTGCAAGTGGTTTCTTTGAACTCGTCGGAATCGCCGAGATTTACTCATTAACCCTCGAAGAAAAAATAAAGCGTAAAACTCATTCTTAGAAGACACCACCTAGCTTGTTAATGATGAATTTACCAAGCACCTCTACGTTCACTTTGAACCGAAAGTAAGGTTTCCTAGAACTTCTTGAAAACACTAACATTATTTTGACGAATTGATACTAAACATTGTAAACCAGCATATACTTATTTCAGGTACGAGTTGCTGTGGTATATTGTTCATGAATTTCAGAGTTCTTATTCAAACGGTTTTTCTTTTGTTTTAATATGTGCTTGGTAATTAGAACATGAATAAGACTGAATTGAGCTTGCAAACATTTACTACATACATAGCTAAATACATTTAATAACTACATTCTAAGTGGCAATAAGTATTTCCCCCAAAATTCATTTTTGAAGTTTTAGCCTGTTTTGCCATTTGCAATGTTTCCGATGCCTTAAATGCAGACAAAATTAACCGTTCATGCTATGATAAAAGTGGGATTTTAATGTGTCTCTAAGTTGGTTCTAAATGTAAGATTTTAATGGCTTGACCCTACAGTAAATTCGGAATGTGATGAAATGCTAAAATGAAAGTCTATTAGACTCTCGTCGTATGAAAGATTTCCAAAAACTGGGTTAGTTTTGGGGCAGTCTTTGGTAGTTACATGTATATGATAATTTCCAATTTTCTGGCCATATCCCAATGAAATATTGATGCCCCCAAAAAGGGGGGGGGGGTTAAACCTACAGACCCCCCTGATATTCGCCCTATTATTAACATAAGATGATGTCGATATTATTTGTTCTGAGGATTCTATGTTACATGAAAGTTGACAATAAGAATTCGAATTCAACCATGTTATAATTGATGAGTAATTTCTTGGAATATTGGTTATTATAAATTATCTGAAATATATTAATTTAGTATATTATGAATATTTGAATAGTTTTATAGTTGCTAATATTAGTTATAATTCTTTATTAAATAGAACATTTACGAACATTTAATTATCATTACTATAAAAATATTATAAATATTAACAAGTAAAAAGTGGACATTAAAAAGTTGCAAATATATTCATTGGGTGGTGTAATGCAAACAAGTTTGATAGTGTTTCTTAGAATGGTAACTTATTTTCAAAATGAAAAATAGACACTGTCACCGGGTTATAAAACTCAGAATAGAAACCAGCCTTAAATCTCAAGCGTCTGATTGACTGAAAGGTCGCCATTTCAGAAAATAAGATGTTCGAGATTTGAGACTGGTTTTCAATCTCAGTTTTATAACCTTCAGCCTATATAACCACACTCTTCTAAATATGTTGCATATATTGTATATAAAATACTCGCGACTCAAAAAAAAAAGATGTGAATTTTACAGGCGCAGACATTTGCATTCATTCACAATACTGAAGATCATGGCTGAATATTATAAACACCGAGATTGTAAACCAGTCTGAAATCTCAAGGATCTGATTGGCTGAAAAGGCGACTGATTGCCATTTCAGCCAATCAGATGCTTGAGCATTGACACTGGTTTCCATGCTCAGTCTCATGACCTAAGACACATGTAACGTGCAAATGGTGGTCAACATTCTGTTGAGATGATGCTGATAATTCATTTATTCATTACACTCCAAAAATTAAAAATGTGCACAAATGTTGACACTTGAACCCCAATTGTCACCTTAACCTTTAAGGTAGGGCTATTGTTCTTGGAGCTGACTATCTGCCTTTAATATAAAGTTTGGTTGAAATTCCTTGCCAAGATATACTCAAGAAACTAGATTTGGAGAGACACCCAAATGGATGATCCAACAAGGGGATCACTAAAAGACCCTCGGGAATCGTGGAAGAGAGGAAGCAATAAACTACATAAATACGCATTTTTACACCTATGCGACCAGTGTAGATCCAGATCAGCCGGCACATCCGTGTACTGGTCGCTTTTTTGGTAAAAACTAACCTAATAAATAGCGAACAGTGCAGATCCTGATCAGACGGCACACACATGCATAATAATGCATAGATATTGAAAAAAGGGTTAAGCTTCAGGTAAAATGATGTGTCCACCAAGTTCTAAAACCATTCACACAGACAAGAAGGTCTGCAAAATAAACTGCAAGAAAGAAATAAGTCAGCTGGTGTTTTCTGCTTATTATTAAATTACAGCTTTAATATACACTGCTTTTATCATCTACACTGTCATTAGCACAAAACAATCATTTATGAAATCAGCAAAGTATTTACAAATGAAGTACAAACTCACACAACCATTATAAATAGAACAGAACAATTACACAATGTCTTGCTATCTATGTTTTAATGGAAAAAGGCCCCAAGATGATAAAACTAAGAAGGGAAACCAGTTTCAAATCTCAAGGATCTGATTGGCTGAAATGGCAACTGAATTCAAATGAAATATATTGAGTAAAGGGATGACCAGATTTTCACATACAACATCTGTCTCAAGTCTATAGTGACTGTGAAACACATTTTGACCTCTAAGTTTCAACAGTCATAATATTATGAAGATAGCAAGTGACTTGTAGCAGTCGCGGTTATCGTTTTACTTCAGAACTGAGAGCAGTCTCATCTCTTAGCAATTTGATAGGATGAAATTCGCCAGTCTGTTAACTAACCAATGAAAAGTATGAGATATGTGACTAGTTTCCAGTCTCAGTTTGATAACCTTTGGGCCAGGTTTGTCGGAGTGGGAATACTACAAAGTGCACCCCATAATTTAAAACATGATTAACCCACACCTGATTTCCAGTCTGACAAACTATATGCCATCATGGACATTTTGTTATCTCTTTACTACATTGGCTAGGTGTGGTCTGTCGAAAATACTTCATATTGCTTCTCCTCGCATGAACCAGTATTGAACTTTCAAAACTAGATTTTCCAACTCCAACACGCTCACCATATGTCTACAAGTGTGCAGTATAAGAATTTTAACCCTCTACTCCATATATACGCCTTTTAAGCATGTGCGACCAGTGTAGATCCAGATAAGCCAGCATATCCGTGACGTCTGATCAGGATCTGCACTAATCACATTTTGGTCAGAGATAACCTAACAAATCCAAAAGCAAACAGTTTAGATACTGATTGGACAGCAATCCGTACCGGCTGATCTGGATCTAAACTGTTTGCCCTCACAATAAAAGTGTATCTTTGGAAGAAAGGGTTAAACCATTATCATCAAGGGCAGGCTCCAAGGTTATAAAATTGACCTTGGAAACCAGTTTGCAAATTCAAAGATCTGATTGGCTGAAATGGAGACTTGTGTCCATATCAGCCAATCAGACGCTTGAGTTTCCAAACTCAGTTTTATAACCTTCAGCACAGGTGTTTTCAGCCTCAGACATACTACAGTGCTCTCATGGCTCGATACAGGATTGAACCTTCAACACATGATTTGCAACATATTAACCACATTTACTACCGGCCACTAATCAGTAGCCTTATTTGCCAACACTTTTTTTTTCAAAAGAAAAGACATTTTTCTGAAAACAGAACAAACACTTTTTAACCAATTCTGTATGCAAATGACATTAACGCTTTCCTCAATAGACACACCTTTATTGCATGGGCGACTAGTGTAGATCCAGACCAGCCAGCACATCAGTGCCGTCTGATCAGGATTTGCAGTGTTCGCTTTTTTATTCGTAAGGTTATTTCTGACCAAAATGCGACCAGCGCAGATCCTGATCAGACAGCACATATGTGCCAGCTGATCTGGATCCACACTGGTCACATTGCATAAAATATGTATATATTGAGGAAGGGTTTAGTTACATTTAACTCATTAATGTACGTATATAACAAATACAAGTAAATGTCTCTGCATTGTTAATTTAGCATCAAATGAACAAAACAATAACTGCTGTCATCTTTCAAGATAAGTATGTACAATTCAAGCACTAACAGTACATATAAGTAAGAAACCTAATTGCATGTAGTATAATTGTTCTCTCAAAGCCACATTTATAAAGTAACAATGTATTATTAACAAAAAACATAGCAAAATAGCTGTATGGACACAAAGCAAAAATCAAACAAAATGGTCTATGACATGTTAAGTTTTGTACACATGAAAAATATTGCAAAACACGTTTTTTTAATGCTCCTCACAAATTATGTGTATAGCCCTTTCCTCCGTGTATATGCATTTCATCACATAAGAGACCAGTGTAGATGCAGATCAGCTGACACAACCTTGCACCTGGATCAGGATCTGCACTGTTTGCCTTAATCAGATATAACCTAAAAATTCAAAAAGCGAGCAGTGCAGATCCTGATCAGATGGCACAGATGTTTTGTCTGACCGTGATCAATGCTATTCGTCTGTACCATAAAGGCATATATATGGAGGAAAGGGATAGTCAAGAAGCAAGATCACACAGCTTTATCACACAATAGTTTAACATTAATAGGCAAGATCCTCCAAAATATTACAGAGTGAAATTTAGGTCTGTGGATATATCTGGTAGCCACATTGAAGAGTTTTTGAACATCATTTCACACAGACATGATCTTCCCAAATAGCACACCAAACAAAGCAATAATAATGAGGACTTTGGATATTACAGGTTGCCACATTTAATAATGGTCAACAGTTTTTGAACATTAAGTTAAATATCCACTTCAGCAACTGTATAAGTCATGACTAAATACGTGTATTATTATCACGTGTTGGCTATTGACTGGTCATCAATTCTGGTCAGCCTCTTTATTTTTGCCGAGACGCTGACTTTCTTTTATCAAACAGAGGTGTGGCATCTCCAGCTGGCGACTGATCTATACGCTGAGGTGACGGGCGTACACCAGAACTGCGTGGTGTTCCGGGAGCCATATTCTTATGCTTGGTCCACATCTCGGCAGCCTTGGCCCAGTCTATTCTTGCAAAGCTGCCTGGTTTTGATCCTGTTAAAATGCAAATAGCGTTTTACTTATATTGTGTTATTTCAAATTACAACAAAATTCATTTCTATGTTAACACAAACAATTTTTAACATTTTACCATAATTCTGGGTGGATTGTAATTGTACGGTTTACTGATGTAAATACTGAGTTGTGCTCAATCCTCTGATAGCAGTATAACTTTTCCTCCATATATACACCTTTTTACGCATGTGCATCCAGTGTAGATTCAGATCAGCTGGCACATTCGTGCCATCTGATCAGGATCAGCACTGTTTGCTCTTTGGTCAGAAATAACCTAATAAATCAAAAGCGGACAGTGCAGATTCTGATTAGATGGCATGGATGTGCCGGCTGATCTGGGTTAACACTGTTCGCTCATGCAATAAAGGCCCTGTATATAGAGGAAAGGGATAAGCAGTAATATGCATTTCCATTACTGCCAATGTACAGACACAATCAACTTAAGCAATATTTGTTGTGTGTACAGTGTTTCGATTGCAACTGTTTTCTTTACATTTTATCGCACCCCAACTGGTCTGTGGAAAGGAGGTGGCTGCTCCAACAAGTTTCATTACCCTTTCAACCCTGTCATCCATGATATGCCTTTATGGCATGGGCATACCTCTGATCAGGATCTACAGTGTTTGCTTTTAGATTTATTAAATTATACCAAGATGGGACCAGTGTAGATCCAAATTAGATGGCTGTTCAGAATCTACACTGGTCACACATGCTTTAAAATGAATATGTAGAAAAGGGTTTAAGTTGCAACATTTTCCTATAAGCAAAATAAAGTTTTGTTTGAAAATAGCTTGGCAATTGGGGGGGGGGGGAGATAAATGAAACCAACAAAAATATTTACTGTGTCTCATTTATAAATTTTAATTTCCACTTTAACACCACTTGTACCTCTGAATAAAAAAGCTTAAGTGTGGGTCAGAACTCGTGGTGTTATTTGATATCCAAACACTCAAAATGAGGTATTCCAGACATTGTGATCTGTAAAAGCCAACATTAAACCATGCCAAATAAATTTGGTTTATTTCTTCAAATTCCGATTTCTTTTTTCTGAGATACTGGTAGTTTAGTTTGTTTTTCGTTCTTATATATAAACCACAAAATTAGAAAAAATGCACCAACAAAGGGAGACAACCACAAGCTAGAAGACAATGTTACCTTAAGTTCCACTGCTCCTTGGGGTTCTGGGCGTGGCCCCTGGCCACTGAGATTTTGGGGTTGGATGGTACGAGGGAGGAGCTGTAGCTGCAGGGATAAACAACGGAGTGGACTGGGGCTAAAATTAATTTATACATTTATAATTATTCTTTCGCTGTATGGAATTATCTGCCTTTTTCAAAGAGGTATTTTGTTTGTCAGGAAAAACCATTTTAGGATACCACAGAACATTAAATAACCCTTTTTTGGTTCAAGTTCTAACATTAATCTAACATAACTCTATACCTCAGAACATATATAACCCTTTTGATTTTGATTTTAAAATCTAAAATCTTGCTATTCCTCAGAACATATATAACCCTTTTGTTTTTTGTTTTAAATTTTAAAATTTTGCTATACCTCATAACATATATTACCCTTTTGATTTATGTTTCAAATTCTAAAATTTTGCTATAACTCAGAAAAAATATTACCCTTTTGTTTTCTGTTTATTAATTCTAACATTAATCTTTACTTAAATCTATACCTTAGAACATATTAAACCGTTTTTCTGTTTTAAATTCTAACCTTAAACTAACGTTTATCTTTACCTCAAGACAATTATAACATTTTTTTCTGTTTTAAGTTCTAACATAAATTGAACATAAATATATCATACCTATATACCTCTGGACAAATATAACCCTTTTCTTTTCAATTTTAAGTTTTAACACAAAACTTACATTTTTCTATACCCAAGAACATATCTATTACTTTTCTGTTTCAAATTCTTATATAAATCTAACATTCTTTTATACCTCAGAACATATATAACCCTTTTGTTTTCTGTTTTAAATTCTAACAAATCTTACCCTGCTGTTCATCTTCTGCAACATCCCTATTGTCAGCAGCTGCATTCATGTGGTCTACATCAGAGGAAGCAACTAGGGGATCAGCATCATCAGCCAGGCCAACAACAGCAGGAGGGCAACATCAAAACTGAAAACTTTAACAAAAAGTAAATGAATCTAAACAATCATTATCTCACAACAAAAATAACCATTTTGTTTTATGTTGAAGTTAGAACATATAACCATAAATATATTCATCAGAACATATATAACCCTATTGTTTTCTGTTTAAATTCTAACACAAATATTACATTTATCTATACCCTAGAACAAATATATCACCTTTCTTTATCATGTTCTAACACAAATCTTACATTCTTCTTTACCTCAGAATATATATAACCTTTCTTTCTGTTATAAATTCTAACCTTAATCTAACATTTATCCATACCTCAGGACAATTATTACCTTTTGTTTTCTGTTTAAATTTTTAAGTAATATCTAAATCATTATCTCACAACAAAATAACCATTATGCTTTCTGTTGAAGTAACAACATTAACCTTAACATAAATCTACACATCAGAACATATATAACCATTTTGCATTCTGTTTAAAATTCTACATTCTGTTTAAAATACTAACATAAATCTAATATTTATCTATGCACAAGAACATATATAACCATTTTGTTTTCTGGTTCAAGTTATAACATAAATCTTAAAACACTAGACCTCAGAACATATATTGCCGTTTGTTTTCTGTTTTAATTTCTTAGTTATATCTAACAAATTATTATCTCACAACAAAAATAACAATCTTGTTTTCTGTTCAAGTTATAACATTAATCTTAACATAAATCTGTACATCAGAACATATATAACCCTTTTGTATTCTGTTCATAATTCCATATTCTGTTTAAAATACTAACAGATATCTAATATTTATCTATACACCAGAACATTTATAACCCTTTTGTTTTCTGGTTCAAGTTATAACATAAATCTAAATACTCTATACCCCAGAACATATATTACCCTTTGTTTTCTGTTTTAATTTCTAAGTGATATCTAACAAATCATTATCTCACCACATAAAAAACCATTTTGTATTCTCTATAAAATTCTATATTCTGTTTAAAATACTTAAAGATATCTAATATTTATCTATACACCAGAACATTTATAACCCTTTTGTTTTCTAAGTTATAACATAAATCTAAATACTCTATACCTAAGAACATATATTACCCTTTGTTTTCTGTTTTAATTTCTAAGTTATATCTAACAAATTATTATCTCACCACAAAAATAACCCTTATATATTCTGTTTAAAATTCTATATTCTGTTTAAAATACTAACAGATATCTAATATTTATCTATACACCAGAACATTTATAACCCTCTTGTTTTCTAAGTTATAACATAAATCTAAATACACTATACCTGAGAACATATATTACCCTTTGTTTTCTATTTTAATTTCTAAGTTATATCTAACAAATCATTATCTCACCACAAAAATAACCTTTTTGTATTCTGTTCAAGTTATAACATATAACCACAAATCTATTCATCAGAACATATATAACCCTTTTGTATTCTGTTTAAAATTCTATATTCTGTTTACAATACAAACAGATATCTAATATTTATTTATACACTATTTTAAATTGTAACACAAATCTTACCTGTTTCTATACCCAAGAACAAATCTATCCTTTGTCTGTTTCAAACTCTTACATATATCAAATATTCTTCTATACCTCAGAACATATATAACCCTTTTTTCTGTTTTAACTTCTAACAAATCTTACCCTGCTGTTCATCTTCTGCAATATCAACATTGTCAGCAGCTGCATTCAGGAGGTCTACATCAGAGGCAGCAACAAGGGCATCAGCATCATCAGCCAGGCCAACAGCAGCAGGAGGGCAACATCAAAACTAAAACTTTTTTTAAAAAAGTAAATCTAACGTGAATCTAAACAATCAATATCTTAAAACAAAAATAACCCTATATTACCCTTTGTTTTCTGTTTTAATTTCTAAGTTATATCTAACAAATAATTATTTCACCACAAAAATAACCATTTTGTTTTCTATTCAAGTTATAACATATAACCATATATCTTTACATCAGAACATAAATAGCCCTTTTGTATTATGTTTAAAATTCTATATTCTGTTCAAAATACTTACAGAAATCTAATACACTTAACGAAACTTATAAGTACCCCAAAAACAAACTTGCATTAAACATGTGTTATTTTAAAAATATGCACATTAGATAATGATTATATGTAATGCCTCAATTTGTCGTCTGCTCAAAATGAATTTATGCAAAATTAACCATGCAAAACCTTACTTTGAGAGTGGTCGTTGAAAATCGAAAACGAGCACGTGCACTTCGTGCAACTGACCATAATGACCAATATAAACATGTATCAATAGAGTGTAGATGTGCCTAACATAAAAACACAAAACATGGCTCGTATGTCGTTGCAAGAACGTGCAATCGCTATTGGACTTTTAGAAGCCGGAGCGTCTCATGAGCAGGTATGTGGTTCAATACCCATTGTTCATTTTATTGCATTTCAGTGCATGCATTCTACGACAAGCCCGTTGCATATCAGTATTATGAACCTTGTAATCCTTTGGGTTTTTTTCTAGGTTGCCCGAAGAATGCGTGTTACAAAGAAGTCTATTACTAGACTGGCCTCAAAGTACAGACGTACCGGAAGTGTCGCCAATCTTCCGAGGAGACCACGTGGTAGAGTGACAACACGCAGACAAGACCGGTTTATGGTTTTATCGCACCTCCGCCAGCGGAAACGCACAGCAGTAGAAACAGCAAAGGCGACATTTGGGACTCACGGACGGCCAATCAGCAGCAACACAGTCCGATCGCGCCTCAGATCCGTTGGTATTCGTGCCAGACGGGAATTGTACTGCGTGGACACCACCGTCGTGCACGTGTCCGCTGGGCGAGGACTCATCTGAGATTCACACGTGCGGACTGGGCACAAGTCTTGTTTACCGATGAGTCCCGTTTCAATGTTCAGGGAAATGATGGGAGAACCCGTGTGTACCGCCGGCGTGGTGAGCGTTATGCTGATGCGTGCGTCGTAGAAAGAGATCAGTTCGGCGGCGGCTCCGTAATGATATGGGCTGGAATTTCACTCCACGTGAAAACACCACTTGTTTCAATTCAAGGGAACTTAAATGCAGCTCGTTACCAGAACGAAATTCTTCGCCCCGTTGCCATTCCCATTATTTAACAGAACAGGGGCATGACACTAATGTAAGACGGGGCAACGAGCCACACTGCACGCACAACACGGGCACTTTTGCAACAGCAGGATGTCACGTACTGCCCTGGCCGTCGAAGTCGCCCGATCTCAACCCGATTTAAGAACATATGGAATGAACTTGGCCGGCGTGTCTACAGAGGCACGAATGCACCCACCAACCAAAGAGAACTACACAACCGGCTAATGCAAGAATGGGCTAATATCCCAGTGGCTTATTTTAGAAATTTCATTATGTCAATGCGATTACGGTGCTTAGCAGTAATTAACGCAAACGGTGGACATACGCGATATTGACTTTATAAGTCTCTGGTGCGAATTTGTGTACTGGTAGTGATCTCGGTTTATGATCTTTTTTGTTAAGTTTGAGTTGTTTATAAATGAATTTTTTGTTATGAAATGTTAAAAATATGATTAAACTTTACACAGCATAAGTTTTAAATATTTGCGTTAATCATATCATAATTTATGCTGAAAACTATAACAGGGGTACTTATAAGTTTCGTTAAGTGTATTTATCTATACACCAGAACATATATAACCCTTTTGTTTTCTGGATCAAGGTATAGCATAAATCTAAATAATCTATACCTCAGAACATATATTAACCTTTGTCTTCTGTTTTAATTTCTAAGTTATATCTAACAAATCTTTATCTCACCACAAAAATAACCCTTTTGTATTCTGTTTGAAAATTCTATATTCTGTTTAAAACACTAACAGATATCTTATATTTATCTATACACCAGAACATATATAACCCTTTTGTTTTCTGGTACAAGTTATAACATTAATCTAAATACTCTATACCTCAGAACATATATAACCCTTTTGTTTTCTGTTATAATTTCTAAGTTATATCTAACAAATCATTATCTCACCACAAAAATAACCATTTTGTTTTCTATTCAAGTTATAACATATTACCATAAATCTATTCATCAGATCATATATAACCCTTTTGTGTTCTGTTCAAAATTCTATATTCTGTTTAAAATACTTACAGAAATCTAATATTTATCTATACACCAGAACATTTATAACCCTTTTGTTTTCTAAGTTATAACATAAATCTAAATACTCTATACCTCAGAACTTATATTTCCATTTGTTTTCTGTTTTAATTTCTAAGTTATATCTAACAATCATTATATCAAAACAAAAGTAACCATTTTGTTTTCTGTTCAAGTTATAACATATAACCATAAATCTATACAACAGAACATATATAACCCTTTTGTATTCTGTTTAAAATTCTATATTCTGTTTAAAATACTAACAGATATCTAATATTTATCTAACATTGTTCTCCAACAAGCAAATTCTATGTTCTCTTTCAAGATCCCACCAGATTTCTTTCCACGCCAAGGGTCAGGTAATTGAAAGGCCCTAGGTTTGAGTTTAGATTGAGGCGCAAACATTTATACATACATTACTGTAACAAAAAAAAACATTAAATAATACATCTTCACATACCTTTGTCAATTACACAACATCTTTTTCCCCAAAAAACTAACTGGGCTCCTCACACAACCATCCTAAGTGCCTGTGCATTGCTCAGAAGAAGTGACACACGAGCTGCAAAGAAGCAATTACGATATGTTATGCAACGTGTTAGCAAATAATATTGCAGCACGACAAACTCAAAGATAGAACTGCTCGAAAACGTCAACACGCGAAAACCAATGAATTTTCTAAATCGAATAAAAAGAACTCAAGACAGATCTAAACTCAATATGAACAACAGCAACAACAAGAAGTACCTCTCAAGTCAAGTTGTCCTTATCTTTGTAAACTATCACAAGAAAACTTCAGACAAAGAAAATACACCAACTTCAATATCCGGAAACGCTATTTCTCGATACTTCAGGGACACAATACGTGAGGGTGGCACGCCTACTTTAAATGCTCCGCCCATTTGCTCCGCCTTGTTCCAATTAGTTACAGGACTGCATTTAACCAATGCGACCCTCAGGTATTGGGCATTAGAAATACCAACTATATGCGCTGAACATAGAATTACGTGATTGTTGTTCATATATTCATACAAAATTAGATGAATTAGATCCTTTCATGTGATCTCTCATAACAATTCAAGAGAAATCGCAAAGCAGTAAGGAACACATTCAAAATAAAGACGGTTATATATCGTTGACTCTCAAGCGTTGTACCCTTTGCAAATGGATTCTTCGACAGTGTTTTAGTTTACAGAACATATTAACATTAAGTGACATGAAACACTCTGCTTATACACAAAAATTGCTCTTTATTGCACGCGAAATGGCTCTGTAATGCACTTTACAATTACCGCGACCCTCAAGTGTTGTGCTTTAGCCATAACCAATACATGCACTGTGTATATAAGCGAATGGTTTTTAATGTAATAATACAATAACTCATTCATGAAATATATGTTTTTTCTTATTGGTGTCTCACCATTGTTAAAGACTGATCTCATGACAGTCGCACTTAGCAGTTGGCATAAGAAACATCATTTGTGAGTAACCCTCAAGTGTTGCACCCATATGAATTGCACTCTTCACCAAAATGTCTCAGTAGGCAGCAGCTAACTTTTAATCTCTTGACTAACTAAAGTTCTAACAACTTGTTACTTAACAACAATTCGTTTAAGTTAATGAAAAAAAAACCCATTCCGTTTCTCTTCTCTTTTTCGCGACCCTCAGGTGTTGGGGTTTAGAAATGCTCAAAATACGTGATGTAAATAGAATAAAGTGATTGGTTTTAATGTATTAGGTAAACGAAACATGAATCAGATATTTTTCTTACGATTCTCAACATAATAATAGAGAAATCGCATGACAACAACAACCAGCATTTGTTATAAGGTACATACGTTATTATTGACCCTCAAGTATTGTACCCATTACAAATGTACGCTTGAACAATATGTTTAAGTTTACAAAACCTAACATTATGTGACATTAAATCCTATGCTTATAACAACTTTCTACACACACAAACTCTCCTTCGTGTAAGAATCGGCTCTAAAACGCACTTTACGATGTTCGCGACCCTCAGGTATTGGACATTCGAAATACCAACTGTGTGCACTGTACATAGAATAAAGTGGTTAGTTTTCATTTATTCATACAAAATATCCGAATCACGTCCTTTTCCAAGGTTTCGGATAATAATTTAAGAGAACTCGGAAAGCAGTAAGAAACCCATTTGAAACAAAGAACGTTATTTATTGCTGACCCTCAAACGTTGTACCCTTTGCAAATTGATTCTTCAACAATGTTCGAGTTTACAGAACTTAACATTAATTTTCAGAACACACTCTGCTTATAACAACTAACTACATGAACATAAGTCTCTTTCTTGCACGAAATGGCTGTAAAATGCACTTTACGATGTTCGCGACCCTCAGGTATTGGGCATTAGAAATTCCAACTTTATGTGCTGAACATAGAATTAAGTGATTGTTCTTCATATATTCATACAAAATTACATGAATAAGATCCTTTCATGTGATCTCTCATAACAATTCAAGAGAAATCGCAAAGCAGTAAGAACACATTTAATATAAAGACAGTTATATTTCGTTGACCCTCAAGCGTTGTACCCTTTGCAAATGGGTTCTTCCACAGTGTTTTACTTTACAGAACATATTAACATAAGGTGACATGAAACACTCTGCTTATACACAAAAAATTCTTTTATTGCGCTCGAAATTGCTCTGTAATGCAATTAACAATTACCGCGACCCTCAAGTATTGTGCTTTAGAGATACTCAATACATGCACTGTGTATATAAGTAAATGGGTTTTAATGTAATAATACAATAATTCATTCATGAACTATAAATGTGTTTTTCTCATTTGGGTCTCACCATTGTTAAAGACTGATCTCATGACAGTCGCACTTAGCAGTTAGCATAAGAAACATCATTTGTGAGTAACCCTCAAGTGTTGCACCCATATGAATTGCACTCTTCACCAAGATGTCTCAGTAGGCAGCAGCTAACTTTTAATTTCTTGACTAACTAAAGTTCTAACAACTTGTTACTTAACAACAATTCGTTTAAGTTAATGGAAAAAAAAAACATTCCGTTTCTCTTCTCTTTTTCGCGACCCTCAGGTGTTGGGGTTTAGAAATGCTCAAAATTCGTGATGTAAATATAATAAAGTGATTGGTTTTAATGTATTAGGTAAACAAAACATGAATCAGATATTTTTCTTACGATTCTCAACATAATAATAGAGAAATCGCATGACAGCAACAACCAGCAATCGTTATAAGGTACATACGTTATTATTGACCCTCAAGTATTGTACCCATTACAAATGTACGCTTGAACAATATGTTTAAGTTTACAAAACCTAACATTAAGTGACATTAAATCCTATGCTTATAACAACTTTCTACACACACAAACTCTCCTTCGTGTAAGAATTGGCTCTAAAACGCACTTTACGATGTTCGCGACCCTCAGGTATTGGACATTCGAAATACCAACTATGTGCGCTGTACATAGAATAAAGTGGTTAGTTTTCATTTATTCATACAAAATATCCGAATCACATCCTTTTCCAAGGTTTCGGATAACAATTTAAGAGAAATCGGAAAGCAGTAAGAAACCCATTTGAAACAAAGAACGTTATTTATTGCTGACCCTCAAACGTTGTACCCTTTGCAAATGGATTCTTCAACAATGTTCGAGTTTACAGAACTTAACATTAATTTTCAGAACACACTCTGCTTATAACAACTAACTACATGAACATAAGTCTCTTTCTTGCACGAAATGGCTGTAAAATGCAATTTAAGATGTTCGCGACCCTCAGGTATTGGTCATTAGAAATTCCAACTTTATGTGCTGAACATAGAATTAAGTGATTGTTCTTCATATATTCATACAAAATTACATGAATAAGATCCTTTCATATGACCTCTCATAACAATTCAAGAGACATCGCAAAGCAGTAAGGAACACATTCAATATAAAGACAGTTGTATTTCGCTGACCCTCAAGCGTTGTACCCTTTGCAAATGGATTCTTCCACAGTGTTTTACTTTACAGAACATATCAACATTAAGTGACATGAAACACTCTGTTTATACACAAAAAATTCTTTTATTGCGCGCGAAATGGCTCTGTAATGCAATCAACAATTACCGCGACCCTCAAGTGTTGTGCTTTAGAAATACCCATTTCATGCACTGTGTATATAAGCAAATGGTTTTTAATGTAATAATACAATAATTCTTTCATGAAATATATGTTTTTCTCATTTGGGTCTCACCATTGTTAAAGACTGATCTAACGACAGTCGCACTTAGCAGTTGGCATAAGAAACATCATTTGTGAGTAACCCTCAAGTGTTGCACCCATATGAACTGGACTCTTCACCAAAATGTCTCAGTAGGGAGCAGGTAACATTTAATTTCTTACCAAATTATAGTTAAAACAAATTTCTACTTAAAAACAATACATTTAAGTGAATCAAAAACAATCCGTTTCTCTTCTCTTTTTCGCGACCCTCAGGTGTTGGGGTTTAGAAATGCTCAAAATACGTGATGTAAATATAATAAAGTGATTGGTTTTAATGTATTAGGTAAACGAAACATGAATCAGATATTTTTCTTACGATTCTCAACATAATAATAGAGAAATCGCATGACAGCAACAACCAGCATTTGTTATAAGGTACATACGTTATTATTGACCCTCAAGTATTGTACCCATTACAAATGTACGCTTTAACATTATGTTTAAGTTTACAAAACCTAACATTAAGTGACATTAAATCCTATGCTTATAACAACTTTCTAACCATAAAAAAATCTCCTAAATGTGCCAATTGCCTCTAAAATACACTTTACGATGTTCGCGACCCTCAGGTATAGGACAAAGAACGTTATTTATTGCTGACCCTCAAACGTTGTACCATTTGCAAATGGATTCTTCAACAATGTTCGAGTTTACAGAACTTAACATTAATTTTCATGACACACTCCGCCTATAACAACTAAGAACATGAACATAAGTCTCTTTCTTGCGCGAAATAGCTCTAAAATGCACTTTAAGCTGTTTGCGACCCTCAGATATTGGGCATTAGAAATATCAACTATATCCGCTTTACATAGAAATAAGTGATTGTTGTTCATGTATTCATGCTCAGTTGCACGTCTTCTCATAGTCATTCAAGGGAATTGCAAAGCAGTAAGAAACACATTTCATATTAAGAACGTTATATTTCGTTGACCGTCAAACCTTGTACTCTTTGCAACTGGATTCTTCAAAAGTGTTTTAGTTTACATGAAAACCTCTACTATTAACAACTTCCTACATAAATATTTTGCCGTTATTGTGCGCGAATTCGCTCGAAAATGCCCTTTACAATTACCTCGACCCTCAAGTATTGTGCTTTGGAAATACCCAATTCATGCACTGTGTATATAAGGAAATGGTTTTAAATGTATTAATACAATAATCTATTCACGAAATGGATGCTTTTCTTGGGTGTCTCACCATTGTTAAGGATTCATCGCATGGCAGTCGCATTAAACATTTGGCATAAGAAACATCATTTGTGAGTAATCCTCAAGTGTTGCACCCATAAGAACTGGACTTCATCAAAATGTTTGAGTACACAGCAGTATATATTTATTTTCTTGCCAAACTATTGTTATAACAACTTTTTACTTAAAAACAATACGTTTGAGTGAATGAATATCTCTCCGTATCTCTTTCCTTTCACGCGACCCTCAGGTGTTGGGTTTTAGAAATGCTCAACATATATGATGTAGATATAAGACAGCGATTGGTTCTAATGTATTATGTGAACGAAACATGATTTAGATACTTTTCTAAGGATTCTGAACACAATTAAAGAGAAATCGCATTACAGCAACAGCCAGCATTTGTTATCAGGTGCATTACTTACTATTGACCCTCAAATATTGTAGCCATTGCAAATGTACGCTTCAACAATATGTTTATTTTTACATATTCTAACATTAAGTGACATTAAACACTCTGCTTATAACAACTACCTATATACAAAAAATCTCCTCGTGGGCGAATTGGCTCTAAAATGCACTTTACGATGTCCGAGACCCTCAGGTATTTTCCTTCAGAAATACCAACTACATGCGTTGTACATAAAAATGTAATTGGTTTTCATGTTTTAATACAAAAAATACGCGAATCAGATCATTTCATAAGGTTTCTGATAACAATTTAAGAAAAATAGCAAAGCAGTACAAAAAGGAGCATTTGGGATGAAGAACGTTATTTATGATTGACCCTCAAGCGATGTACTCTTTCTAACTGGGTTCTTCAACAATGTTTGAGTTTACATGAGTTAACATTAAAGTACAGAATACAATCTACTTATAACAGCTATCTACATAACCAAGTTCTCGTTCTTGCACGAATTGGCTACAAAATGCACTGAACAATGTTCGCCACCCTCAGGTATTGGGCATTAGAAATACCATCTATATCCGCTGTACATAGAATTAAGTGATTGGGTTTCATGAATTAATACAAAAATACATGAATCAGATCTTTTCATAAGAGTTTTGTTAACAATTTAAGAGAAATCGCAAATAAGTAAGAAACATAATTTAAAATAAAGATAACTATTTATTATTGACCCTCGCGCGTTGTTTCTTTTAAAACTGGATTCTTCAAAATTGTTTTAGTTTACAGAGCATAGCATCAAGTAACATAAAATCCTCTGCTTATAACAACTTTCCTTCATAAATTCTTTTTATTGGGCACGGAGTGGCTCTAAAATGCAATTTACACATTACCGCGACCCTCAAGTATTGGGATCAAGAACTACATGCACTGTATATTAGAAGAAAATCGCTTTTAATGTAATAATGCAAGAATTCATTCATGAAATATATGCTTTTCTTAATATGTATATCCCCATTATTAAAGAATCATCGCATGAACGCGACGTTCAGCAGTTGGCATAATAAACCTCATTTGTTAGTAACCCTCAAGTGTTGTACCCATTAGAACTGGACTCTTCATTCAAATGTTTGTGTTAGCAGTAGCTAACATTAAATTTCTTACCAACCTATGGTTATAACAACTTTTCACTTAAAAAATTACACGTTTTTTTGTGAATGAAAAACTCAGGCTCCGTATCTCGTTTCTTTCACACGACCCTCATATTGTGGGTTGTATAAATGCTCAAAATATCTTATGTAGATAGAAGGAAGTGATTGGCTGTAATGTATTAGGTGAACGCAACTTGAATCACATATTTTTCTTAGGATTCTGAACATAATTAAAGAGTAATCGCATTACAGCAACAGCCAACATTTGTAACATGATGCATTACTTATTATTTACCCTCATGTATTGTACCCATTGAAAATGTACTCTTCAACAATATGTTTAATTTTATAGAATCTAACATTCACTGACATTAAACACTCTGCTTTTAACAACTGCATACACACAAAATTCTCTTTCTTCAGCAAATTTACACTAACACGCACTTTACGATGTCCGAGACCCTCAGGTATTGGGCTTTCGAACTACTTACTATATCCGCTGTACATAGAATAAAGTTATTGGTTTCATGTTTTAATACAAACATACATGAATCACATCCTTTCATAAAGTTTCTCATAAAAAAAATTAAGAGAAATCGCAAAGCAGTAAAAAAAGAATTTGAAATAAAGGACATTATTTATTATGGACCCTCAAGCGTTGTACCCTTTCCAACTGTATTCTTCAACAATGTTTGAGTTTACAGAAGTTAGCATTAAGTTACACCTGCATATAAAAACTACCGACATGACAAAAATGTTCTTTCTTGCACGAATCGGCTCTAAAATGCACTTAAGAATGGTCGCGACCCTCAAGTATTGGGCTTAGAAACTACTCAATACATGCACTGTATATTTAACACGAAATGCTTTTAATGTACTAATATAAGAATTCATTCATGAAAGGCATGCTTTTTCTTACGTGCCTCACCATTGTAAAATACGCGTTGCATGACAGTCGTATTCAGCAGTTGGCATAAGAAACATCATTTGTAAGTAACCATCAAGTGTTGTACCCATAGGAACTCGATTCTTCACCAAAATGTTTGAGTTTGCAGCAGCTTACATTCAATTTCTTGCCACACTATGGTTATAACAACTTTCCACTTAAAAACAACACTAAGTGAATGAAAAACTCTCCGTATCTCTTTTCTTTGACGCGACCCTCAGGTGTTGGGTCAAATGCGATGTTGATAGAAGGAATTGATTGGTTTAAATGTATTTAGGTGAAAGAAACATGAATCAGATATTTTTTCTTATGATTCTGAACACGATTAAAGAGAAATCGCATTACGGCAACAGCCAGCATTTGTAATTACTTATTATTGACCTTCAAGTATTTTACACATTGCAAATGTACGCTTCAACAATGTTTATTTTTATGAAATCTAACATTAAGTGACATTAAACACTCTGCTTATAACAACTACCTACATGAAAAAAAATCTCGTTCTTGCATGAATTGGCTCTAAAATGCACTAAACAATGTTCGAGACCCTTAGGTATTGGGCATTACAAATACCAACTATATATTCCCTGTAAATAGAATAAAGTGATTGGTTTTCATTTATTCATACAAAAATACACGATTCAGAGCCTTTCATAAGGTTTCTGATAACAGTTTAAGAGAAATCGCAAAGCAGTAAGAAGAGCATTTGAAATGAAGAACATTATTAATTATTGACCCTCAAGCGTTGTACCCTTTCAAACTGGATTCTTCAACAGTGTTTTAGTTTACAGAAGTTAGCATTAAGTTACAGGGAACACTCGGCTTATAACAACTATACTTACGTGAAAGTAATTCTCGTTCTTGCACGAATTTGCTCTAAAATGCACTAAACAATGTTCGAGATCCTCACGTTTTGGGCATTAGAAATACCAACTATACGTGATGTACATAGAATAAAATGATTGGTTTTCGTGTACTCGTACAGAAATACACGAATCACATTCTTTTTTAAGGTTTCTGATAATAATTGAAGAGAAATCGCAAAGAAGTAAGAAAGATCATTCCAAAAACGATTATTATTTATGACAGACTCTCAAGCGTTGTACCATTTGAAACTGGATTCTTCAACAGTGTTTTACTTCACAGAACATGACATTGTCACTAAAAACTCTGCTAGTAACAACTATCTATCTACAAATTCTCTTTCATGCGCGCAAATTAACTCGAAAATGCACTTTACAATGACCGCGACCCTCAAGTATTGGGCTAAAGAAATACTCAATACATGTTTTAATGTCATATTACAAGAATTCACTCATGAAATAGTTGCTTTTCTTGTCTGTCTCGTCATAGTAAAAGACCTATCGCTTGACATGGACATTCAGAGGTCGTCATTCCAAAGGCACACATCGAGCCTACATAAGCACAATTTAATCCGGTTGAAATATACCTGAAGCTCGGAATCTGATAAAATAATTAGATGAAGGACCCAACTGTACATTTAATATTTAGTAATTGTCTCTTCATTAGTATCATTCAAAAACTACGATGTGCGAATTTTATCCTTTACTAGTCTCTTCCTTGTACAGTCTAAAAAGCTATAATTAACAGTTCCTATTGTAAGCTTTTAGACGTTCCATCACAAATATATAAATACAAAGAATAGTTTTTATTAACTTGAACTCTGTTACAAAACAATCCAATCCAAATTCTTGCAATTTAATGTGGATTTGTCAATACGCGAACATTAAGAGATGACAACGATAATATATGACAATCTTGCAATTTCATGTGGATTTGTCAACACGCGAACATTAAGAGATGACAACGATAATATATGACAATTGATTGACATTCCGAAGGCGGTCTACCCTCAGTTATTGTTACATTTCTATCCCTCAAGTATCGTAATATAGTGCTATCCTTCAATATCCGCGCACCACGAGAAAATTACTACTCAGTCACGTGATACCTAAACATCCGGGTAACAACAGGCCTAAGAACACAGTTTTTTTTCCCTATATGTTTCATATAAGCATTTGGGAACAGAACATTTTTATTCACGTTTCGGATTGAAAAATCTCCCCTGAAATTAATACTATCAAATGCGAATGCAAATTCTAGCCACAATAAATTGTACCTTGACCTGCTTCCTTGCGCAATAATTTCAAAAGTGTCTCAACTGGTATGACAGGTAAACAATTTCGGCAGTAAACAGGCCAAAATCACCCCTGTTCAAATGCTGATTTATAACAATCTAACATTAAAATTCACTTAAGATTGACATTTACTTACTGATTTAGACGTACTCTGTACACAAATGCATTTAATCAGTATTCTTCATTCAAATTTCAATCAGTATTCATCCTCAAAAAGAGGACTCTTTTACTGTGTAAGCACTTCCTTATTGTGTTCCAACAGCGAAATTACAGGACAATCATCCGATGGAATGAACTTTATATATTATAATGCGTAAAGAACAGAACGGCAAGCTGATAGGAGAGCTAGGAAAGATTACATTACAACCTTCCTCTCTGTGCTTTGATTCTCACAAGACCAGACTGATCGTTTCATGGGACAAAACCAACAAGATCCAATGTTAGAACTAGACAAACAAAATCAAACATACGTTCATGTACATGTATTACTAAACCGGTTACTGAAGAACACTGACTACTTCACATATATAACTTTTTATTGTAAACAACAAATGTTGAAATGGAATTCTTTTGTCAAAACAGATACAGACTGTAAGAACCTTTCGCTTGTATTTTAATCCCCCCTCGAAGTAGGAGGCATATAGAGTTGCACTCGTCCGTCCGTACGTACGTTCCCAAAACTTATGGCATCAACTCCTCGTTATCTATCGGATTTCTCTCAAACTTGCACAGATGATCTAGCAGGATATGTAGATGATCGTTTGTCTAAAGAAAAGATTTTTTCTTTACCGGAGTTATGGCCCTTTGTTACAAAGTTAGTCGTAGCAGTGGGGGGCATCTGTATCCGATGAAAAATTCTAGTTTTAATTTTACGACTTGAACTGCTACTGGCATTTAATTTCACACTGGAAAAAAAAAACAATATTTTATTGTAACCAAATATGAAGGTAGAAGTCACTGAGTATTGCTAGCAATACAATTGTCCCATTCAAATGTTAAGCATTTTGAGAAAAGCTCAATTAAACCAATTACCAAGTTTCATGAACCTTGCTTGCATAATATTATTTGTTTAGATATTGCAGGATTACCTTTTCGTTGGCAGACAAAGTGATGAATATTATATTTAAAAATACCAGTATCACACTCAATGTACTGACTACCTTCATCTACATACATGTACCAAGTTCCACTATCAAAGCTGGAATTCTTTCTAAATTATACAAAGATCCAGTTTAAATGAGGTATTTTCGCCATAAGGGTTGCCACAGCAACCATACTTTTTGTACCATAAAATACACATACATAACCTCCTCACTGCCTTCTTACCAAATCCAAGCCCCAAATTAATGGAAACCAGTCTCAAATGTCAAGGATCTGGTTGCCTGAAATAACGACTCTTAGCCATTTCAGCCAATGAGATCCTTCAGATTTGAGACTTGTTTTAAATCTCAGTTTTATAATCTTCAGCACAAGTTTCATAAACTTAGCTAGCATTCTGTCCGAGATATTGCTATGCTTTCTAGATTTCTGCACCGGTGCACAACATAGAGGATATTTGTTTTTACCAGTCACTGAGTAAGATAGAAATATATTTCACCGAGTGAGCTCCGGAATTCTTATTTTCACGAGTGGCGAATTCCGGAGTTCACGAGTGAAATTTATTTCTATCTTTCACTGGTAAAAACAAATTTTCTTTTTATTTTATGCTTTTACTACAAAATTTGCGTGAATTTGACAGAAAAGTTGCATGAAACGGCGCAAAAACCGCTTGTTATGACGTGACGTCATGACGTCAAATATACATATTTAAGCTCGTTTCTAAACGTTCTCATTTGGTATGTTATCTGCGTTTGGGTACCAACGTGAAAAAAAATCAGTGAAAATAAAAATGATATTCCACTGTTTGAAAACAGTGAAATATCACTTTTATTTCAACGGGAAAATCCTATAATTCACTGAAAAGCATAAAATAAATAATTATCTTGTTGTAGATGTACTTTGGTGCAAAATGTGTCCACTAAGCATACTCAAATGCTTTAAAATAAGTAACATTAACCATTTCCTCCATATATACGCATTTTCACGTGTGGGCGAGCAGTGTAGATCTAGTTCAGGTGGCACATACGTGCTGTCTGATCAGGATCTGCACTGTTCGCTTTTTGGTCAGTAATAACCTAATAAATCATAAAGCGAACAGTGCAGATCCTGATCAGACGGCACGGATGTGCCGCCTGATCTGGATCGACACTGCTCGCCCATGCTATAAAGGCGTTATATGGAGTAAAGGGTTAACTTGCACAATCAAGCATATTAAAGCAAAATTGGAAATAAGTAGAAACAGTAAGTTTCGTGTGTCCATAACACTGGTTTATGCAGAAATCAAGGCCCAAGATCATAAAACTAAGATTGGAGACCAGTCTCAAATCTCAAGCATCTGATTGGCTAAAATGGGCGACCAGTCTCCAGATTTAGTTTATAATATTGGGTCCTTTAGAAAACAAATTCAATCTTAAACTGAAACCTAATCTGTTTATAAGATTTAGTTCATACTGATAATGACACACAACAAAGAAATCCACACCTTGATTATACTTCGTCGATTCCGTATACATAGGTCTACTGTCCGCACCACCTAGCATGAGCGCTACTCCGTCAATATTTTCATTTTAAAACAGTACAATTTCGATCTTACCCAAACAACGTTATGCAATTTGGCGATGAACACGAAACCTTCAATGCTTTATTTTCAGTTTCCATAAAATACTGCCTAAGTAATATTAAATTTAAATGTAGTGATATCATATTGTAATTTCTATTATTAAATTTTGGTACTGACGATTAAAGTTGCAACACTTTTTTCTAAGTTTACTGCACAAGAACACAAAAAGCGCTTACCCTATTTCAAAAACAACACTTCCAAAATATCATACTTGTTTGTTCAAGCATTCTTCTGTATTTAAAAAAGTTATATGTCTACGTTTTATTCGAATTCTACAAGAAATCCCGAATCCCATTGGTGCCCGGATGTAGAGATGCCGTGCTTTATAACGTGCCCGGGCAAATTAAAATATTTAATATTGCAGACGTAAATACTAGGCCCTATGTATAGAATTGGTTATCAGAAAATGATCGGTTCCATTTTGGTTTAATATATTTACTTTAAATTATTTCAATAAAAGAAGCATTAACTAACAACGCTTTAATTCATTATTTTTTATTATATTTAATAATAAACTTTGAATGCGAGTTAAATGACTTACTTCGTCGGACGTATCGTTTGTCGTCAGCCATCTTTCCGTTTAGAAATGCGCGCGCGCCAAAAACGCTTTAAAATAAAGTCTTAAGTCAAAAGTCACAAGTCAGAAATCAGAAGTAAAAAGTCACCAGTCACAAATCAGAATTACAGTTTAGGGCTTCCATAAGATTGTGATCGAACAGCTACTGTTTTTAACTTGATTGATTTTCTTTTTTTCTGGCTCCAGGGGCGTTTTTACTTTAAAAACAAACGTCAGTCAGGATATACGAGTATCACTTGAATCTATAGTCAGAATATATTATTTTCATTTTAAACCAGCAATCACATGAATGAACACACCCTCATAACCCATGCCATTTAAAAATAACAGTAACAGAAACACATATTTATAATCAAAGTACTGAAAGTACAGAAAACCAGCGAAGCAATTTTTCTTGTGAATAGCCAGTGCCATGATTCTCATACATGTATCCATTTACGAAAAAGCAAAAAAAAACTTGTTTCACTCGCAAAGACCTTCATCTTGTCTATATGATAGTAAAAAAAGGGGTTTCCAGGTATTATCTGGATGAAGGCTTCTGTTAACCCTTTACTCCATAGATATACCTTCATAGGTTGGGCGAACAGTTTAGTTCATATCAGCTGGCACATCTTTGCGATCTGATTTGGATTTAAAATGTTCGCTTTTAGAATCATTAATTTTTTTCTGAACAGTAATCACAAATTTTAGATCCAGATCAGATGACACTATTGTGCCAGCTGACTGGAACCTGAACTGGTGACCTATGTGATGAAAGGCGTATATATTGAGTAAATGGTTTTAAGAAAGAAATTATAATAGTGTAATCTGTGTACTGACATCCCAAAGACAGAATAAACAAGAAAAATGATATAAAAAGTGAAACCCGATCGATGGGAATGATTATGCATTTATTTGAAATAAGAAGTATATACATGTAATTGTTTTCTTCATTGTGAATAACATGTAAAGGAAATCATAGAATTGAGAATCCTACATATTAAGATAAGATCCATTAGCTTACAATCCGTTCATATAACATCAGTTTTAGCAGACAGATGTGTCGTTTTTAATTATAGGCTTCATCATGGTTTGTCCTCTATATTCACACGTATGTTTACTGTCATTTGGCTTTCTTCAAAACGCGGGAAATGTGACGTCACTGACATTTGCATATTTATTGTGTTACTGCGCCTAGGATTTCCTGTACTCCGAACAAAAATAATAGTCATCTCTAGCTTAATCGAAAACGCAAACCTAGTAAACATCTTCACATTTAGAAAAATGTAAATTATCCATTAATCCTGAAACAAATCATAGTCCGTTCCTTGGACCACTGATGGCCTTCTTGTCGAAGTGTCTCCTGCCACGTACGTGATTGCCGGACACGTACCGCACTTGCTCGTAGTGCTCATGTTTCGAATACATAGATCTGTAAATCTTACATGTCCATATTTCTGTACAAGTAATATCGGTATACTAGTTTTTATATGTAAAATTTTACACATCTCAATAGTTTACTGTTTACTGCTAACGCTTATATGTGGAAATCCAATATATAAAAATATTCAGCAATGATGATTGCTTCATGTTCAGTGATTTACCCCTATCATGAACGCCTATCATCAAATAATAAACAAATGTTCGCAATATGTCTTATTAAAATTACAAGTGAAAGCATTTGCGCATTTATTTCATAAAGTGGACAATTGAAGAAAAATATGCGAAGATGGAAATTTATCACTATCGTTATTGTTAATGATAAAACTAAAAAAAGTGAAACAAATAGTTTAGCAGCGGAACAAACGTCTAATATTGAAATGGTTTAAGAATGACAAAATAAAGAAAATGTTTTCACTGTTATTTCAAGCTTCGATTTAACAGAAAAAGATATATTAAATATTTCAGAATTAAAATTAAGCTATTTTAATATCCTAACATCGGGAATATCGTTTATATCTCTACCTTAAGGTAACACATTTGTTGCTCGCTAAAGAATCCCTGGCGGCTACAACCCCTAGATAAAATTGGTTTTCTGTTGTCGATTGTGTTCTGAATTAGGGACAGCGCAGTGAAGCAGTCAAGTATTCTTTTAGCGATACTAACGTGGCACGAGCCAACTTTAACACGTCACAGGAAACTTGGACTACTTTGCTTGCTCTGATTACTCTGAAATGCGTAAATCGCCGGTTGCCAGTGCCTCGTTTTGGTTTGATACCGATTTCAGAATTGCGATTAGTAAAACCAGCTTCGCCGGTTAAAAACAAAAATGTCTGGAACTGTTAATTGTAGAATTTCATCATATCAGTTATTTTGCTTTGGAAATATAAAATGAATCGTTATTTTTATACAAAACTTGTGTCCAGTTATGCAAGCAAAAAGTACTACTTTAACAAATACCAAATTTATATGAGAAATTATTGGTTTAATACAAAGACCTATATTATACATATATAGGTCTCTGTTTAATACTAAACATGCTTATTAAGTATTTTAAAGGTGTTAAATTTTCAAGAATGTCATCTGCTTATTGTGTTTGCTTATTTTGAAATGAACAGTACCGGTTCGCACCCCAGTAGAGGCAATTATCATTTCAAATTCACAGAAGCAATTCATCTATGCAGTATGGCGGCCGTTAAGTCTCCCCACACATATATTCAACAATGTTATCAGTAAATAAACCCTACCAATGTTATACAGTGATGATTACGTTTATCTGAATTATCCTATCAACCTTTTCTCGGGGATCTCCTGGCTAGCTCTGAGGGTAGCATTGTCGGAATTGCATGTGTAGGGGCCGTCGGTGTATGGAACCAGTTCGCTCCCCAGTTTAGGCAATATCATTTGAAATTCACAGTAGCTCTATGTGTGTACTGTTACCAGTAAATAAACCCAACCGATATTACGCAGTGATGATTACGTTTTTCATGATAATCTGATTAATCTTTTTGTGGGGTTTGTCCTAGCTAGCTCTGTCCGTTCGGAATTGCATAGCTAGGGGATGTTGATGAACAGAACGGGTTTGCTACCCAGTAGAAAAAATATCATTTGGGTAGCAGGAAAACAGATATATATATATTATTATATAAAACTTTATTATTCATTCATAATAAACAGCAGATATATCAAAGAATCCTTTGTTTGGCATCTGGTTCACTTGTGTGTTGAGATATTTCACAAACTTCAAGGTCTCTTGGTCTCTGTATACCAGGGCTAGCGAGTTAGCTTGTGGTGTGACTGTCAACAGCTACAAATGGAAAACAATGAAAACACAGATAAAAAGTTTAAAATAGTGTGGTTAACCCTTTCCTGTATAGATACACCTTTATTGCTAGGGCGAACAGTTTTGATCCAGATCAGCCAGCACATCCATGCCGTCTGATCAGGATCTAAACTGTTCGCTTTTTGATTCATTAGGTTATTCCTGACCAAAATGCGACCAGTGCAGATCCTGCTCAGATGGCACGGATGTGCCGGCTGATCTGGATCTACACTGGTCGCACATGCAAAAAATGGCGTATATATCCAGGAAAGGGTTAATATTTCTGTGTTAAACTCTTTACTCCATGGGATATTTCTGTTATTCCACAGGGGAGCAGTGTAGATCCAGAATATCCCGCATATCTGTGCTATTTGATCGGGATCTATACAGTTTGTCTTTAGATTCATTTGGTTATTTCTGACCAAAAAGCGACCTGATGTGTGAGCTGAATTAGACCTTCAATTGTCTCACATGGCAACAAAACATTTATATACACTCAAAAAAAGTTCTAATTGGTCACTTTTTGTCTGTGTTTTTAGAGATTTTAGAAAGACATTGAATTCACTCTTTATTTATGGTCATATGCTAACAACAGTCTTCAACTAAAGCTTTAATCTTGTAATAACTGACTTTGGAACAGTTTGGCGAGAGTTATCCTTAATTTTGCTAAAAATGCATTTCTTGCATAAAAAGGTGAAGCAAACAGAAACTTGCTCTTAATTTCTTGTTTTGTTTTAATAGGACTCCTCATTAGTAGAAAAAAACATAAAATCCTATTTATCAACAGCACATTTGTTTAAATGAAACCCCTTCAAAGTATCAAATTTTTAAATTACCTCCCTTTCAATTGAAGACTGTTATAATTTTGACCCTGCGGTGTTAGTAAATGGCATTGGATTCATTTAAGAAAACAATCAATAAAGATGAGAAAGACATAAGAGAATTGATTTCAAGACAACCTCTCATGACGTAGAGAAGAAACGAAACGAGCATACATTGTAAGCAAATACAATTGATGACCAATTAGAACTTTTGATGAGTGAATGGAGTAAAGGGTTCATTCATTTTTTAGCACAACTGTTGTGATAAACATCACAATGTAATTTAATGACGTTTCTTTTAAAAGTCCTTTAATTCTAGGTTCAAAATTTACCTTTTGAGTAAAAGTCAGGTCACCATCACAATAATCACTGGAATTAATCTAGTCCTACTGCTGACATTTTATTATTGTTTTCTGGATGAAAATCTATACTACATCAGAAACATGGTATAGGTTCCTTAGGTTCCAGATCCAATGTTTTATGTCATGCAGCAGGACTAGCATTTCACTAAATAAATCACTAGCAAATTCCTCATAAAAATCAGTTGTTGAGTCAATAATCTGGAGAAGAATCACACTATTGTTTAAAAGTATTTCATGTACGCACAATATTGTCACGCACAATATTGTCACAGTCCATTTTGAAAAAAGGATTTTTTTAGTATACCTTTTCAAAAGAAGATATTTTGCTCCAAGGCCTTTATAGACAAATCCAGCTTACTAGACTAAATTGCTGCAATAATCCTTAAAATGAAGTTTCTTACCTCCTCATCTTCACCTTTTGCAATGTAAGATGTGAATCCTCCATACTCCATCTCCCAATCTATAAAAGAACAACAGAAGAACTAGGTCAAGGGCAAATTCTGACCCCACAGTGTCATGTACTGACCTTGACATTCAAAGAAACAAAATGGCAGACACAATCTGACACTTCAAGGACAAATTCTGACCAATGGGTATCTGTGTCATGTTCGGACCTTGACATCAGACATGAGAAAAGTCTTACCCCTAAGTATCTTTGCCACGTACTGACCTCAACATCAAACAGAAGTCATACAAGAGCAAGCTCTGACCACTCACAATCTATTATATATCTACCTTGACACCCAACAACAAGAAATATGTTGGCAGCAAATTCTGACCTCTGAGTATATGGGCATGCTCGATTGGCAATTCAAAAATGTTAGAACAGGAAGAACTACAATTGAGTGGTTAGGAGCGCTGTTCCAGCGCTATAGTTGGTGTGAATGGAATTGGTCAGTGTTTTATACTGCATCAAACTCTAATATTTTTTTAGATACTATTTTTTTTTTGCCATAAAATACAATATTGTTTACACTTCAGTACTGTGCCAAGAATTTCACCAGTAGAAATACGAGAAATAGTGTTGTTTTTCAGTAAATTATAAACATTGTCTTGATGTTCTTTAGTCTTCAAAAGGTATAATTTACATGCCATTATGTAACACTTTTTATATAAACCTAACACACTTCAGTTCTGACATACTCTATCGCTCGTTTGGTAGAACTTTTGGAAGTCGGAATTCGTTTCTTGTTTAGTTCTGACCGTCCAATCAAGCGCGCCCTATGTGTCATGTACTGTCAAACAAGTTAACCATTAAGAACTAAGTCAAGGGCATCTTTGACCTTCACTTTCTGTGTCATGTACTGACCTTGACAGCCTATATAAAGAACTAGGTCAAGGGCAAATTCCGAGCCCTCAGTATCTGTGTCATGTACCAGGGTGTAACATCTATGTGACCAGTGTCGCA